>VWPU01014915.1:321695-535370 GCA_013398955.1 Callaeas wilsoni | reverse complement strand
CGTTGGGCCAGTGTCAAACCACACAAGGAACATTATTTTCTTCTTTCTGTACTACAGAGAAGATTGTATTTTGTATAAATATTCTTTAGGAGTCAGGTTTTACTTAAACTCTTCATCATTGGATTAATGAAAGCTCTTAGGCAGAGATTTAATTTCAATTTTTCATTAGTCTGTTGTTGTGTAGAGGTAAATATAAGCATATGCTCAAGTGCTGTAATGTGCTGGAATTCTACTTGCTGGGTTTCATGCTGCTAAGTGGAAGAAATCACATGAGATTTGTGGATATAGTTGACATGTTCAAATTGCAGTAGACATTTTTTAATGGGAACTTGAGCTGGAACATTGTTTCCTTTACTGCAAGACACTTTTCAAACTCTTGGAGGATTTCTTGTTGCTGGGATTCTTTATTTGTATTGTAGTTCTACTGGCTACGAAAGGCACTTGGACTCCTTTTGTGTCTTTTCCTTGAACAGGATTTTTATAACACTGGAATAGAAAATGCAAAATAAGCCAGAGATTTCAGTAAATTCTGTTTGGGCTCTGTGCTTTGGGTTTTTTCATTCTATACTATTAAAAAAAAAAAAAAAAAAAGAAGAAAAATAGGGGGAAAATGAAAATAAAAAGAATGAAACAGATTCGCACAAAGAAAGACACTTCTTAATGCATTATAGTTGAATTTTTTTAAGTGCCCACTGGGAAAGTTCACAAACTAGCAACATAACAAGTCCAGCTTGGACTTATTCATATTTAATGGGACTAACTTCAGAAGAGTTGATGAAGCGTTTATGTAAACCCCTCAGGCAGCTCATAATTGGCTATGTTAAATGAATCTGAATATATTTTGAAGAGACAATAAATACTCAATGCCTTGAAAATATCTGGCTGAACTTGTGAAAAATCACATGGGTATTTTTAGAAGTTTGTGTTGCTGCAGTATGATTACTATAAAACCTTAGCATAATTATAATGAAAATCACTGCTATGAACAGGGGAACTCATTTAGCTGAGCTCCAAGCTGTGGGGAACTGAGCTGAGACCTGTGCAACAACTTACAAGCATTGGCTATATGTTGCTTCCTGAACTTTTAAATTTTTTTTTTACTTAGAAAATAGAATTAAGATATCAAGGTAGGAGGGACCAATATATAAGACTTCTGCCTGATGAGTACTTAATCAGTAGATTTGAGTCATGTTTCTTGCTCTTGTGTGCCTTATCTGTAGGCTAAAACATGATACCCTTTTCAAACACATTTCTTGCACTCCTGACTATGTAACTGGAACAGGCTGTCCAGAGAGGCTGTGGATTCCCTGTCCCTGGAATTGTTCAAAACCAGGCTGGATGGTCTTTGAGCAACCTGGTCTAGCAGAAGGTGTCCATAATAATGGCAGGGGCATTGGAGCTGGGTGATCTCTGCAGTCCCTTCCCACGCAAACCATTCTATGATCTCTTAAAAAATAAAAGGCCTTGCCCATCAGGTCAATACACAAAATAGGGCTCTCAGCTCAAGGAGAAGAAAACATGCAGTATGTGTTTCATCTCAAATTCTGCTGAACCTAAATTCAGATGATTACATCTAAGTGCATTTTCCCAAGCTTCTTGGCAGCTTCTTTTTTCTTGGGGAAAAAAAATAAAGCACACTTTCAGAGAGCAATTTATCATGGGTGAGTTATACCCATGTGAAAATTAGTGTAATTTTCACTTCCTTACTTGTAAAAGCAACCCTTGTGACTAACTCAGATATGGATATGCAGATTTGAAAAATGTTTGATTACTGTTATGAGGTGCCTTGAATGTCTAAACTCCAGAGAAGTACAAAAGTGTTAAACAGGAAAACTTTCTGCTGCATTTCCAGAACTGCCGAAATCCTTACTGGCAAGAGAAGGGACCCTAAGTGCCTAGTTTTTGTGCTGTGCAGCAGGGCCCTAGAAATTTGAATTACACAGCACTTTGCAAACTTGTTTATTTATTGTGAGTTTCAGGTATTTGAAAAGTTCCATGCAGTACTGCAGTTTTTCCATGTGATGAGCATCTAAAGAATAATAGTACCATCATATGAGTACACTTGAAGGAAAAGTCTTATCAGAAGGCATTGCTGCTTTAATGAAATAGAATAACACTGAATAACAAGATTTTTCTCTTTTGAAGAACTGGTAAACCTGTAAATTTTAGAGAATATTTGATGAAAGCTGATCTCCAAATCATGAACAACATCACCTGTTTGTTTTGAGTTCTGCCTTCCCAATTTTGGTTCTTGCTTTTCTACATAACATCAGTGTGCCAGGTGCAATGCATTGCAGAATCACAAGGATAACTTTAATATTAAAAATGTTTATTCAGTTAGGAGATTTAAACTTCACACTACTGTGAAGCACCAGAAAAGTGTAATTTGGTAATTTGAGAACAGGTAATAATATATTTATTATAATGATCTGATCTAACCTAATGAATGCAATTGGTCAAGCATCTTGTATTTGCTTTCCTTTTCCATATCTTTTAAAATTTGCGCTCCTGATTATGACCATTCCCTCCATTTAAGTTAGGTTGTGATTTAGCAAATCAGCACAATCATTCTACAAATATACTAGAGTTTTCCACACAGCAGGCAAAATTAAGGAAAAGCTGATTAGAAGTGTTTATCAAAGTGTTTAAGGTTTTGTTACCTGCTGTATAGCCCTGTTCATGTACTAAACCATAATTGTTATCCAGCACTTGGGAGAGAAAAGAAAAAGCAGTCTGCTTGTACAATTTACTAAGTCATTTGAGCTGCTGCACAACTGTTATTCTCTGATTAATGTAACTGCTGAAGCAGGATAGATATAGATGATTATGAGCTTCATGCATTACATAATTATCAAGCTTTTCAGCGTGAATAAAATCTTAAAATGATTTATGAATAAAACTATTTCAACAGGAATAGCACAAGCTTAGATCATAGAGTTGAGCCTGGTACTCCTCAAGGGTTCTGTCGTTGATTTTGAGAGGCGTTAATGGAAGATGCAAACTCACCATCCGTTTCTGGGAGACTCCTCCAGATCTCACTGGACTGCCAGGCCTGAGCTCAATGACAGGGGTTTCACATGTAATAACAAACTGCCCTTTCAGTTCAGTTCAATGAGGGAGCCCTAGAGATAATTTATATTTTTTGCTTTATATATTAACCTCCATAACTTCAGGCTGGGCTCAGTAAAAGTATTTAGGTTATAAAGTAGCTCTTAAACAGAAATAAGAAAAATAAACTACTATATGAAAAAATAATTCCAATCTCAGCTGCTTTCCAAAGGCAGCCTTGTCTAAAGTGCAACGGTGGTTTGCTTTTTGAGTTTGGTGGGTTTGGGATTTTTCTTGCATTAGTTCCACAGGCTTCTAAAAATCTGCCCTCAGTCTTAATCGTGGTGGACAAGTCAGTGCCAATCACTGCAGTTATTCAGGATTTGTGAGTTCATCTACCTTTATAACCCAAATGGTTCAATTCAGTCAGTTTTCTTGGATCAGATTGCTACCACTACCTTCCTTCTCAAAGTTGACCAAAGAGCTGCCAGCTCAATTTTAAAAGTAACTTAGCAATTTAAGCACAAATCAGTAAACAAAGGCCCCGAATTTAAGTTCTGCCTCAGCCTGGAGTCATCAAAACCCGTAATACTGGCCTCCATGCATGTGTCATTCTCTCACTAATTCACGATACTTTGTTAGCTCTTCTGTGAAATCTGTCCACATTCAAAATGGCATCAAAGTATTAACAGGTCCAGGAAGATTCTGCAGGACTGAGAGCAGGAGTAGGGCACAGGCTGGATCACAGAGGATCAAAGATGGCTTGTATGCATTTATTTCAGAGTGCCCTTGAACAGAACACGTACCATGGTATGCTCTAGGATCATCTGGCTTCCTTAGTCCTCCTGCTTCCCTTGGTACCCCAGTGAGTCCTGAGCTGCTCTGTGTGTCTTGAACAAGTTATAGCAGAAGGGATGGAGACTACAGATTAGGAGCATTAGAGCAGTAACGTGGAAAACAGGCACCAAATACATCGATGTCATAAATTAACTGGCCTGACAGATGGAGCACTGAGTGTGATACAGCCTGACTTTTAGCAAAGTTTGCAGCACACCTCCAAGTGACATTTTCATAAACAAAGTGGACAAGTATGTTTTGCGTAAAAACATTGCTAGGTGAACACACGTTGTGGTGGAAAACTGCTTCTGGAGGAAGTGTCACTTGTTTACTGCTGACCACAAAGTTATTTCAGGAGAAATCTTGCAGAAGTCCATTCTGGATCTGAATTTATTTGATGTTTTCATTAATGGATCAGGTAATAGAGTAAGGACTGTATTGTGGAGAGGGATGAGAATTCAAAACCGTCTTAATAAACTGAAGGGATGATTTGATAGAAAGAAGATAAGATCCAAGACAGAGATGAGATGTTATGAATTAAAAGAAGCTGAATTAGAAAATTGAGAAATCAAACTGACTAAGCAACAATACTGCAAAAATGGATCTAGATCTTGCAGTCTGACACAAAAATGTGATATTTTTTTCAAAATTGAAAGGGAACATTTTAGTATGTGTTAGCAAGGGTAGAGTGTTCAAGATATATATGGTTCTAGACTGATAAAGATTTTTAAAGTCTTTTTTTGGGGGGGAAGAAATTGGAGAAAGATAGAACTTGGAAAAAACACAGAAGGTAACAAATATATAAGAAATTTCAGAATGAGTTGAAAGAATTGGTTTGTTTGTCCTTAAAAAAGAAGACTAAAGAGAAATGTTAACCTACCATGTGAAAGAGATACTGGAAGAGAACTGCATAAATTTCTGAGAAAATTAGTTAGGCTAAATACAGATAGAAATTTTAAAGTATGGAATTGATTATTAAAAAAATTTGGAATGTCATTCACTGGAAGTGAACTAAACCAAAGCAGGTAAGAGGTTTATTGTGGCTAGTGGGCGTGCACACACCTGCCCCAGAGCAGAGGTTGAGATTGCATCTACACATACACCATTATACTGTTAGATGCTAGATAAATTATTGTTTGTAAGATGAATTCAAATTGTAATTTAAATAGTTTAAGGTAGTCTTACGTACTGAAAGTCTACAACTTTCTACAGAAAAAAGGATTGATTTGGTGAAGAGCCAATTATATTATCCTTATGACTAGAATGCGAGTACAGGGAAAAGGATGAGTTCTATTAACTGTATTGAGTATTTAGCTTTGCAGAAATGTAGGCAGAAAAAATTTAGGCCTTGGTAGTTTGTTCAGCATAAATACATTACTGATATGTAGTTTATGGTGCTGATTTTTAAGCAAAAGAGGGTCTGGTTAATTGGGGAATATACATAAAATACATAAAATACAGTAATAGCTTTGGTTGGAATTTTTGGACTGGATACTAGCATTATATTGGAATCAGCAGTTTTAGTTAACAGCCTGTAACATTAAATTGCAATAAGAATACCACCATGGTGAAGATGCTGTAAAACTGCATGGTGTATATTCATGTGAATCTTCTGTCTAGCCAGTAAGGAAAGAGATTCATCAAAACATTAATAAATATTATTTGAAAATGAATGCAAAATTGAAGTATAACTAAAAAAACCCCAGAGGTTTAACAAGCATATTAGGAGCACAATACTTCAGAGCATGGTATTTTTTGAGGCCAGGATGTCTTCTTAATTGGGCCAAATAAAGAAGGTTTGAGCATGGAACCAGACAGTAAGCTTCTGACAGATTTTGCTTTGTGAAAGTTCTTTATTTCAATATTATCTGTAGATTAACATAGTGCATTTGTCAGATTCTGCTGAAGTAAACCTCCAGCTTCCTGCAGTCATTTCAGAGTGACTGGACAGAGTCAAACTCTGCACATGCCAGGCATGTTGAACAGATCTCACTTTATCTAACCTAACAATCAACTCAGGCATTTCAGGGAAACATCACATGCTGCTGTTTATGGCCCTTGCTGCAGAGAAAGATTACATCCATTTATGTAGTTTAAAACAAATCAACATCAAAGTGCTTTATTGATTTATAAGTGACGTGCAAATAACTGACAATCAGTGAACTACAGGTTCAGGATCAGTATCAATAATACAACAGATAGACCCAAATTATGAATCAGAAATGTTAATAAACATATAAAATTGTTTAAATATGCTTTTGTTACTAACGCTGAATGGTTCTAGTACATATGTATGTGCATCCACACATCCATGTACCTCACAGGGGTCATCACAGGCACAATGCTCTCCGTATTCCCTCCTGGTATGCCATGTGGGTAACGCCTTGCAGCCCCTGGGAAGATGCAGGTGCCATTTTTCACCCCACAGCCCTGCTCCGTGCTCATCACAGGGAGAAAGCCTCACCAAGAACTGACCTGGTAGCAATATACTATATGCACTGCCAGGACAAGTTCCTTAGCCAGGCAGTAAGGTTTAAAGAGCAATAAGCTTTTCTGAGTCAGTCCAGCTGGGGCTGGATAAAATCTAATAAATTTTCTAGGCTGTTTCTCTGCTAGCACTGAAACACTCCCCAAGGTACACTGCTGTATTTTGCAGACTTAGTCCAGTATACTTTTATGTTCATCAGGCAGTGTACCTTCTTGCCCGTATTTTGTTTATTTTTTTATGTCTGGTTTTATTCAGGTACAAATATGAAATGAAGACAATATCTGTTTTCTGAAAGTTCCTGGTAAAGTCTGTTATTCTCAGATGTCCCTTTGACATGAATATGAAACACAATCCAATAGTGAAATGAATGCCATGATTAACATTTTACCTAATGTGCAGCCTTGGCGTAAGATGAAGGAAGTGCCTGCTGGCAATAGGCTGTGGGTACAGGGGCAGCATCTGAACAAACCTGGAGAGAGCACCTCCAGCAGTTCTATTTCTCAGTATGATACATGCAAAACCAATTCTAGTACCAGCATTAACAATGATCTACCTGAAAAAAGCTGAGGTAAAAAATACAGAAATAAAATAGCAGTTGACAAGTAGAAATAAAATCATTGAAGAAATTATGCTCCTGATTGCATGTGCAGCTCTTCTAGCAGGATGTAAAGTGCAGATAGCTGCTCAGGCAGAAGCTTTCTGTGTACTTGGAGCTTCCTGCAGGCACTGCTTACATGCAGTAACACACACAGACTGTGGATTTTGTTCCTCATTGGCAGCTGCTGCACGATTAAATGCTCCAAACTTGCATTAGGATAGCTTCAAATCAGAATCTACTCCAACAGAAGTTACTACAAAATCAGCTTTGGATTTCAAAGGCAGCAGGGTAAGTTTGGAACAAGTTGAAAGACTTAAGCGTACTCAATTTTGGCAAAGTATCTGCTAATCTCTGATGAGACTTGATGCTGTTTGAGCTTTATGATCTATTACAGAAGACAAACCATTAAAAATGAAGAGTCCTGCAAACGACCTACTTATTTTTCTTTTTCCATTTTTTTTTCTGAAAAGTGAATGCTTATCCTATTATGTTTTTTTAATTCATGAGTAGTCATTTCCGTTTCCTTCTCTATTAAAAAATCAGCAGGGTGTCACTGCAAGTTCTGAGCTGATTCAGACATAAATGCTGGGTTTTTTCTGTGAAATGAATATTCTCTGAGTATTTGCCTCAGGGTTATATTACTAAACAGTGAAATTAAATGAAAAGCCAATGTAATTCTTTGTTTCTCTTTTACGTTTTTTCTCTTTTTCTCTAAGGAAAAAGGCTTAAAGAAATCAAGCAGTTTGTTTTCAAAATAGACATAATCCATTTGTTTAAAAAAACAAAACAAAACAAAATCCAAATTAATTTGAGTCTCAAATCCTTCTCTCTTCCCCCAGCCCCAAAGTACCTCATCAAACCCCAGAGGAAGGCACAAAGGGTATAGGCAGTACTGCAATACAGGTTTCTTGGTCTTTATCAATTGACAAAATCATAGTCTAAAAGAACTGGAAGTGGAGC
Source organism: Callaeas wilsoni (assembly GCA_013398955.1). NCBI lineage: Eukaryota > Metazoa > Chordata > Aves > Passeriformes > Callaeidae > Callaeas > Callaeas wilsoni. Next base: position 527,439 of record VWPU01014915.1, on the reverse strand, counting down.
TGTCCCTTTAGACACAGAATCACTGAATCACAGAATCACCGAATCACAGAATCACAGAACTGGTAACAGAACTACGACAGCAGTGGGTTGTAATCTGTTCCAGCCTGCCCGCCCAAGCAGGGTCAGCCTATAGCACATTGCACAGGATTGCATCCAGGTGGTTTGGTTCTTGAATATCTCCAGTGAGGGAGACTACACACCCTCTCTGGGCAACCTGGTCCAGTAAAGAAGTTCTTCCTTGTATTCAGATGGAACTTCCTGTGCATCAGTTTCTCCCCATTGTCCTATTTCTACCTCTTTTCCTATTGCTTAGTGTCACTAAAAACCTGGCTCCATCCTTTTGGATGTGATTTGACAGAATCACAAAATAATTTAGGTTTGAAAAAACCTCTGAGATCATTGAGTCACACCTTTTAACCTTCACCACCTTGTCAACGAGACCAAAGCACTAAGTGCCATGTCCAGTCATTTCTTGAACACTTCCAGAGATGGTGACTCATCACCACCTGGGCAGCTCATTCCAATGCTTAACCACTCTTTCAGTGAAAAAATTCTTCATGATGCCCAACCTGAACCTCCCTTGTTGCAGCTTGAGGCTGTTTCCTTTTGTTCTCTCACCAGTTGCCTGGGAGGAGACTGACCCCCACCCGGCTACATCCTCCTTTCAGGCAGTTGTAGAGAGCCATAAGGTCTCCCCTGAGCTTCCTCTTCTCCAGGCTAAACAACTCCATCTCCCTCAGCCACTCCTCATAGGACTTACCCTCTGGACCTTTCACCAGCCCCATGCCCTTCTCAGGACACATTCCAGCACCTCAGTGTCTTGTCACGACCGGCCCAGAGCTGGACACAATGCTCCAGGTACAGTGTCACCAATGTCAAGTACAGAGGGACAATCACTTCCATCGTTCTGCTGGCCACATTATTTCTGATCCAAGCCAGGATGCCTTTGGCCTTCTTGGCTGCCTGGACACACACTGGCTCTTGTTCATCTGCTGTCAACCAGCACTCCTGGTCCTTTTCCACTGGGCAGCTTTCCAGCTACTCTCTTCCCAGCCTTTAATGCTGCAAGGGGTTGTTGTGACCCAAGTGCAGGACCTTGCATTTGGTCTTGTTGAACCTCATACCGTTGGCCTCAGCCCATGAATCCAGCCTATCCAGATCCCTCCGCAGAGCCTTCCTACCCTCAGCAGATCAACTCTCTCACCCAACTTGTTGTCATTTGCAAACTGACTGAAGGTGCACTCGAGCCACTCATCCAGATCATCAATCAAGATATTAAACAGGACCGGTCTCTTGGTGAACCCCAATAATGACACTCTATCTTCAGATACTTAAATACATTGAGAAGGTTCCCTCTCAGTCATCCCTTCTCAAGGCTGAACAGGCCCATCTCTCTCAGCCTTTCATTGTAAAAATAGATGCTCCAGCCTCTTAATCATCTTTGGCACCCTCTGCTGGACTGACTCCAGGAGCTCCGTGTCTCTATTGTACTGAGGACCCCAGAACTGGACACAGAACTCCAAATGTGGCCTCACCAGGGCTGAGTGGAGGGGCAAGATCATCTCTCTCAACCTGCAGCACTGTTATTTCTAGTGCACCCCAGGGACCTTCTTGGTGTGGCCTTCTTGGCCACAAGGACACACTGCTGTCTCCTGGACAGCTTGTTGTCCACCACGACCCTCAGCTCCTCTGCAGAGCTGCTTTCCAGCAGATCAGCCCCCAGCCTGTACTGGTGTGTGAGGTTATTCCTCCCCAGGTGCAGGACCCTGAGTTTTCCACTGTTGGATTTCAGACAGTTCTTCTCTGCCCATCTCTCCAACGTGGTGAGGTCCCTCTGAAGGGCTGTACAGCACTCTGGAGTATCAGCCACTCCTCCCAGCTTTGGGTCCTCAGCAAACTTGCTGCAGAGGCATCTGCCCCTTCATCCAAACCATTCATGAATAAGTTAAATTATACTGGGACTAGTACTGAACCTTGGGGGACACCAATAGTGTCTCAGACTTGACCCTGCGTGACTGATTACGACCCTCTGGGTTCTTATTTCTTGAATATTTTATACTTGTTCAGCGTGTGTAATTTAAGGCAATATGAGTGGAATGAATCAAGTCTCTAAACCAGGGATTCAAAAAAGGGATTGAAAAGAACGATTTTCTGCTTTATGTAAAATCCCCAGCAGCTTAGAAATTCAGTAGCAAGACTGCTTTTCAACACCAGACTTTCTACACTGATTTGTATTGTATTTGGAGGAATAAAATGGGAGTAAAGTTAAGTTCAATAGATGTGAACTAAATTTATAATGAAATGTTCTGCAACAGGAATACTGATACTGAAAATAATTTTAAATATCCAAAGTTGGAAACCAAAATTACAGAATAAATATAAACAATATTGTAGTATGAAAACAAAGAAAATCTGTTTATATGAATAAAAAATTCCTTTCTTATTATTACTTATTATGCAAAGATTGTATAATTGATACAAGTAGACTTCTTTCTGTCTTTCTCTGTTCTGAAAACCAGTGCGGTTCTGCAGCTGCACAGGGTCAGACCACAGGTTTGTCTAGTCCAATAGCTAGTCTGTAGCAGTAGCAACCAAAAAAATCTTATAGAAAGATTAAGGGAAAATGGAAAATATTATAAAGCAATTTTCCTTTTATATCCTATCAGTTTCTGACAATCATGAGGATTAAGAACTTCTGAGCTGCAGGTTAGGCACAAGACTCATTTTTAATAGCTGCTGACGGACTTTTCCCCATATACCAAACTAATCTGTTTTTCAATTCAACAAAGCATTTTGTGACATTCTTTTGTCTGAATTGAGCCTGTTATCAAATAATTTCACTGGTTATGACCACTTTTCAGTAGCATAGGAAGTAGTGAATAATCATACCCCATTCCTCTCTCTAACCCACACATGAGACAGTGATGTCCTGTCTCAATCGTCTCTTATCCAATAAGGACACCTAATCTATTCAGTCTTTCCTACACGGAAATGCATTTCGGGACGCTATTCTTGGTCATTGTCTAGTTTCTCTCTATACCTTCTAAGATGAGAGGATAGTAGTTTTCAAGGGGTAGAATTGGTCTTTGCTAGGGAAGATGGTGTACGTGTTTACAAATTAGGTGTTTAGTCACATCTTGTCATCTGAACTCCTCTTTAATTCATGGAGACATAATATTAGCATCTCTAGAATTGTACCATTTGGACATTTTTAAATAAGGTGACTTGTTGCATTTATTTTGCCTTTTTTTTTTTTTTCTTAATGTGGCAAAAGTGGAGCAAAGTAATTTACATCCTAGAGCTCATGTACAATATATTTATGCAACTGACATGATGAATAAATTCTGGTCTGGTTTCAGTGGTTTTATTAATACTATCTACATTTACTTTGTCTTTTGACAGCTACCAAGTGTTGAGTGATTTCCAGCAGAATGAGTAACAAAGGTGTGCTAATTTCTATAATTTATTCTTGTTGAGATTTTGTTTGGTTCAACTGAAAACAAAGCTACAAATGAGTGCAGTGTCAGATTTAATTACATGTCTGTAATTGGAAACTGAAAGCAAGATTTCTTTGTACTATCCACCAGAAAAACCTTATCAAAATCACTAAATGCATTCTACAATATTTTATGACAACAATAATCCTGAAAATATTTTTGTGTAAATTTTTGTATATATTCATAAGAATATTTTATTTCTGTACTGAATTTCATATCAGTAATTACTTGTTTTTGTCGAGTATTTAGCAGCTTTAAATGTATCCAGATTAGACTTGTGCTTACTGTAATTATATATCTCAAAACAATAGCAACAACAAGCAAGGAATGTAGCTGTATTCTCTCTTATATTGTCACATCAATATTCATATAAAATCCTTGTCAGAAAAATGATTTTTTTTTTCCTTTTAAAGATAGTTTTAAGGAATTTGCATGGCTTGCTGACCAGCTTGTCTGCAGCCTTAACTGATTTTTTTTTCACAGAACAAGTGAGCGGCATCTAAGTCCTAAGGGGCAATTTCTGGAAGTGTGAGAGGGCTTAGTGATCTATACCTCGCAAACTTAAGGCTCTGTGCTTGTGTGGACACATTTCTCTTTCCTTTGCATTGATTTAAGGAGCAGCAACTGAAGAGTGACGCTTTTGAATCACGTTCTGTCTGAGTGGTCTTTGGATACTAAAGGACTCCATAACTTCATTCCATTCCATGATCCTCTAATCAAACTTCTAATCCATTACCTTTTTGGTCTTTGCAGAAATGATCTTTACAAGTAAATGTAATTTTATATGCAGAAAAGATTAGGGGTGAAGCAGGCTAGACCAGGAGTACGCCACTAACATGATTTTGTTGTCAGTATTATTGTTCTAAAGGGAAAGTATGAAAACGACATTGAATGTTTCTGAAACAAATGAAGGACAAAAATGAAATGCAAATTAATTATGATGCATTAATGGAAAGAAAGTTTCTGTGTATATAGATGACATTTTAGTTTTAGGGTCAGTGTAACCATGGTGGGTTGAAAGGATATGTTTCTTTTTATAGCGTTTTTTCTAACAAAAGGTTTTCTGATGAGGCTTCCAAGTTAAAGAAAATAATCAAGAAAGAAAATTAAAGAAACTCCAAGGGACTATTGTATCTTTTATGAAATGAGAAAAGAGTCATTAATTTGAGAATTTACAATGATTCAGATGCAGTTTTCCTTTTCTGTAACAGACTGGACCATGAGCATAGTCATTTCTCAGAGAACATTGGGAGGTTCCATGAGTGAAGGAACTTAGAACATGCTGTACCTTTAAAGGCAGATGAAAAGCATTTCTGATCTTTGGGTATGAACTGGAGAAGGACAGCTTATTCATTTCCAATTTTCAAGACATTTTATGAAGTAAAAAATTTGAAATATACCCAAAGAAGACAGTGCCAAGATCAAAAGTGAGCGAGACGTCAAAAAGAAACTTTCTAAGAGGCAAGGCCTATTGTCTTTCAAGACAAAATTAGAATACGTGTAGTTTTAAAGGACTGTGAAATGTTCTGTATGGGTTTAAGCTATACTATTAAATTCTGGTCATTTATGAAAAGAATGAAAAATAACATTTCCCTCTTTTATTGCAGGAATCCTTGATTCCAAACTCTGAAGTTTTTCCCATAATCACACAAATGCTTTATCAGACATCCACCTGTAAGCATATATCAGCTTCCCATGCCCTCTTTGGTGACTCTTTTGGAATTGTTGATGCAGAATGCTCATCTAATTTTGGAGTTGAGGTACGCTGCCCATTTTGGGAGCAGTAACTGGACAAAATCCTCACTCATTGTCAACATGACTTTTCAAGGTTTCTGAAGATATTTTCAATGTATTTTTTTGTGATTTTGATATGAACTGAAGTCAGTTAGATTTGATTGTCTTGCAGAACTCCATACTGCTTGAAATATATCACTAGCCATGAGCAATTGCTTATGCATTGCGGGGAATACAAATCTCTTAGTTTGTTTGCTATGATTTTCTCATCTGACTAGAAATATGCTTTTACCACTCTTATCTCAATGCTAAATATGGCAGCATTGTTTGTCTTAAGCATTTCTAAAGCATTTCTTAATACCAAGTTCCCTAGAACTCTATCACATAAAGATTTAGTTTTTGAGAAATTGTGTCATTGCATTGAATTGGAAAAATGCAAGTTAAAGTGTTGTTGTTTGTGTTGTTGTAAATATTAAGAATAAAGACAGTTGCCTTTAGAAAATGAATACAGCAGACAGGAGGAGATCATTTATGTAGCTATGGAATGGTCTACTGGAAAAAACCTACAACATTGTGACTACACAATTTACAGATGAGTATTGAGTCTTATATTTATTTACTGGTGGTAAAGGTCTGGAGAATAGAAAATTCTATTTCTAAGTGTGAAACCCATAGTTTGATTTTTCTCTTGTTTGTTTATTCATGCCTTTTCTTTTTTTTTTTTCCCTTTGGTTTGGTGTTGGATTGGTTTTTCTGTTTCATAGAACACTATTAAATGAGTTGATATGAAATACCTCAGCTATGCATTGGCCACCTCTGAGACTCTTTCACAATACGTAGTCTGGCATTATAAAAATGTCTTTAGTATTGGACTCATAAAGCTTCAGACAGAAAACTTACACTTGCTTCTTTTGAAGTTACTATATCTTGGTATGAATATATCTCCTAGCTTTGTGCTATTACATGGAATATGGTACTTCCCATCTGGATAACAGAGAAAATAGACACATATGGTATTTGAGGTCTGAGTTTGAGAAAAAAAGAATCATACCCTACAAGACTCAAGAGAGTGCTATTAAGTGCAGAATAAATAAATTAACAGATATATTAGATATATTAATGGAATTCCAAAACTTTTCAGACATCTTTGTATCTTATATAATTATTGTGAGAAACTGGAATTTCTGTAGCAGTCTACTGGGACGCAAGGAAACAAAAAAATCAGGAGTGTAGCAAACATGATATCACTGCAATCTATTATGCTTCTAACTACCTAACACACTGAAGGAAGACTTATTCAACAAAGACAATAACTTGAGTTTAAGATGTTCTGAAATGTGCTGTAAAAAAAAGAAAACATTGATCAGTACTGAACTGCTTTCATGTGTTTACAACACGCAAAGTGATGCCAAAGAGATCTGCTGCACAGGTGTCTAGATCAGTTAGATATCTAGAGTTCCTCTACCATCAACACGGAGGAAGAAACACTGTAAGACTCAGCCTATCATACCTACTTTAGAAATTTATTTTAAGAAGGGATGAAGTTAATTGTATACAGGTCTACTTGATTTCACTAACCACAAGGAAATTTGCTTACCTGCAGGCATCTACATGGCAGATGTCCAGGTTTAGTGACCTGAATGCCACTGAGATTTTTGTGTTTTAGGTATTTTTATTTTACACTTTAAATATGTTGTAAAATGAAATACCTTATTTGTTCAGGTTCTTTTTCATAATTTATTTCTCAATCTTCCAGTCAGTTGAAAATATTTGTATTATAATTAAATTTCTAGCTGACAGTTTCATATATTTCAAGCATATGGGAGATTTTGTATTTAGAAGAGAGAAATTCCATCCAGATTTTTGAGCAGTTTAAGCTCATACTTTTCATTAACTCCAGCAAGCTGGGATGTGGAGGGAGTGGGCCCAGGGGAAGAGGTAGAAAGAGTGCAGCCCATACTTCCTAGATCCCTCATAAATTGTTCAGATAATTAACTACCAGTGCTGTTACATACATTTCACTTAATTTCAGGTCTCAATTTACCTCGCTTCAGATTTTGTTCTTTTGGAGAATTTTCTTTTCCTGTTTCACAGTACAGTTCTACTGCAAAACACTTGATATGCAGTACTTGCAGCAATTATACATTATTTCTGAAGATTTAATTGAATCTTAGTCTTGAAGCAGTATGTTCTATCTACAGTCCTAGTTAATATTAGTTTTACACAATTTAAAATTCTCATATTGAAAATAGTTGGGTTTTCTTATTTTTCTGCTAGTAATTGAAATTATATTACTATTACATTTGATCATCATAAAATATTGCTCATTATAATAAAAAAATGAAGATTATAGGGGGCAAGTAAAACACAGGTGATATTTATATTTTTGATCTGCCAGAAATGCTAATGATAAAATTACGATGCTTTGGGATTCAGAAATTGAATTCCTGTCGGGATAACTAAGCATTTTAATAAAGCTGCAAGAAACATGAAAGAAGTAAAATTGTTTACTTAGATTTTTCTTTTTAAATTCCTATATATTTAGTAAAACCTTAGTTCTGTCTCTGTACCATTTATTGAAGCAATATAGGGAAGGCAAGTTGGATATAACTAGAAATTGATAAAATACTAGTTTGGTTAATCAAGAACACAATACGCAATGAAAACATTGCAAAGTGAATTCTGTGTCAAATGTGAGTGCAGATAGGTATCCAAATTTCATTGCTTTCTTGGAAAAAACCCAACCCTTATGAACATTTCTGATTTAAAAAGGAAACAAATTCACATGCTTATATATGTGCACACATACACACACAGACACTTGTCATCTCTGTACGAAGTGGGGATTTGGATTTCACCTCTGGTGGCCTGATCACATCCTTCTGCTTCTCCAGATCATTAGAGCTCATTCAAAGCAGGGAATTGCCCTTTGTCTCCTTAATGTCTCCTTTAGCACCAGGTGTAAAGAAGGCTTGTTGTTAGTCTATTTAATTGAACTCTTCTTTGTGAAAAATCATTCCACTGATATGAGTGTATCTGTGTGTATGTGAGAGAAAGACAAAAAAAGACAAAAGTACTATATCTACTAATATACTTTGCCTAAACATTTACCTGGTTACTTTACCTGGTTAGCTTAAGGATGTAGTTGAGTGCTCTTTTTTTTTTAAATCTTGAATCTAAGAAATTTCTCCTAATGATAGCTACATTAAAACTAGCTTGCTTGAATAAAAGATTTTATTTCCAGAAGTCTATATTTCCTGTTTAAACAACTAATTGGAAATGTTTTGTCCAGCAGGGTATCTAACTTCTAGTAAAATATATTTGTCCATACAGACTTTATTGTATTACAGCAAATTTACTGTGCATTCTCAACTTGAGTTTATCTCTCTACTTCAGTCACACCTAATCAAGAGAATATTGAATTATCACGAGACTCTCTCATTTAGTTGGCTGTTGAAGTGCACCAAACATTAATCATTTAGGAATTGGGACTAATGTTTCTTTCCTACTTTTGAATATTGAAGCAAATGAATAATCTAGATTTACAGATTGCAATAGCAAAGTCAGCAAAGACGAACATGATTTCAGTGTTTATAGAATTACTAAAATATAATGTGTTAATATGGGATGCAACAGAAGGAATAGAAACATAGAAAATTTGAAAGAAAGGCGGTGATATTAATTTAAAACATATCCTGTGCAACTGACCAAATGTTGTAAGACTCCCCTAAACAGAAATGCCATTTAGTTTACTTGGACTAAACACCTAAAGTGTTTAAGGTGAACATAAATCAGCCACTGGTAGAGGGAGGGCAACTGTTGATCAGCATAGAGAAAACTCATTAATTTTCACATCACTGATTTGCCAACTTCTGTCACTTTGCTTTCTTGCAGAGATTTAATGGCAGATCAAGGCAGTAGGGAGCTTCATATTACTAATGCTTCATTATTTGAATCACAATTGTGAACATAATTAAAACTATTATCTTAAAGACCTAAAAGTAGACTACAGATGTAGGACTAAAACCAGTGTATTTTTCTTGTGCCATTTCCCTGATTTGTTCTCTCCTCGTGTCTGTATCTGGTTTCAAACTGGCTCTACCTCTTTATTAAACTCAAGCTTAAAATTTTTCTCTTTAAATTAGAACCATGCTTTCATTCATAATTGCTCTCCTCCTCTTCTATCCCATAATGCCCATATGGAATTACACCAGTGTGAAACTTGAGTTAAACAGCAGTATTAGAGGTGCTATATCTCCTTTACAAGAATGCTGTGTATGGAAAATTTATACTGGAATTTTGCAGATGTGGTAATCTGTAGAAGAACTATATCTCACGAGAAGAAATCCAAACTCTTAATAGTGCTTTGTACAGCACAGCTAAACAGGTCTTTCATTCCCAACTCTCCTTCTTTCACTGCAGTGTTTTATCACCCTTTCTGTTTAAAACTTTCCTGTGATTTAAGCCTGTTTTCATGTACTTCACTTAGATAAATCAAAGATTAATTCTTACTGGCTATTAATTAAAATACTGAGGGATAGATCCATGGTTTCAGTACTTCTTTTCTTGAATTTTAAATCTTCTAGTGCTAATTCTGATGATATTCAAGGGGAGCTGTTTTATATTTTTTTTTGCTGACAGAGACAATTTATAATGGATAATTTACATATTACAGGATAAATCAGATCAGGGTATGCTTTTATTGTGTTAAACAAGACTACATCAGATACATTGTAAGGGAAGAACAGTGGTTGTGTTACCTAGCTAGATTCAATTTCATATGCATTTTAATAAAAGTAAGTTGTGTTTACTCTTTTCCATGTGTGGAAGTCGCATTAGCTCTAAAGAGAAAGCACTGATAGTAAATTGCTGCCAGGAAATCCTTGTAGCAATTCAGCAATTCAGACCACTAAGTCTGCCAGGTGATAGATGATAACAAACCTGTTTTCTGTGTCATTTTGTACAATCCAAAGTGATACTAACATTGCAAAGCAGAAATACCCCACTTTTATACCCAGCATACTAAGTAAAAAAAAAATTAAAATAAGTAAATCCCATTCAAATAGAATGAAATTTCAGAGGAATTTTATATGTGGCTTCAGAGGAAAAGGTTTTTGAGATTTTCTAGCTGGCAGCAATCCTATTCTAAGAGAGAGAAATCTTCCTTAAAGATATAGAGAAAAGGAAGAGACTGACAAATTCACTGGGCAAATTGTTGCAAAAGTCCCACATTTTTGTTGTGGTGAAACAGATATAGTATATATTTTAATGTTTTAAAATATAGCTGGATTTAAGAAGTCTATGCTGGACCTGAAGGCAGGGATGCATCATTGAGTTTCTTTGTTTATAGAATGAAACATGAAGCCTTAGAGAGCCTGATGCTGAAACTGTCAGTGTACCATGAATCACTGGTGCATAGGATAATGCATTATTTTCATATGCTTCTCCCTGAGTAAAAATGACAACAAATAGGAACAACTTAGTAAAATATGGAGGACAAAAGCCAAAGCTGAAACATTTCACTACAGTTCCTGAGGTCAACTACTTTCCAAAATATTCAGATTTGAAAGACACTAACTCACAAAAGCACAATCTTATGGTAGTAGATTGTTTGCATTTTTTGGCCAGAATTCCTTTGGATTGACACAAGGTATGGCAGTCTTTTAATTATGTGCTCCATTATTCAATTATAATGTATGAAGAATGCTGTTTCTCAGTCACAAAGCAGCTCAGTGATTTTTAATCCATATAAACTGGGCTGCTGAAGAGGAGCAGTGAGCTAGACTGCTAGCATGTACAACTGGGTAACACATTTTTTACGCTGGAGGGTTCTTCTATGAAGTAGTAATACTAAAGCTATTGCAGAAAGTAGAGGTATCATATTGCATTTTTCACTCTCCTGTGGGGTTTAGACCATTGCTGTTGCTGTGATTTTCCCTTTTTCAACTGTGTAAGCGATCATCTTGTGATACTTATACTTCCCCTCTTGTATCTTTGGTGTAACCTTGCAAATGAGTATATCAAGTACTTTGGAGGTAGTCTTTGAGCTGTCTTAATTGTACAATGTTCCATTGTTGGTACTCAGTGCCTCATTTGGTAGTTTTTCTCCATGGATTTGAAATACACAATGCAGAAATTACATACATTATTTCTAAATACATCTTCTGTTTAGCTATAATCTTCTGAGTTAGTATGATTATTAGTATTCTTGTGAATGAAAACAAAATGCTCCCCTAATCGTCATAAATTAGGAAATAGTATTTGTTTCACCATTTATTACAGTGTGTTTTTAGTCTAAGAGCAATGTACTGTAGGTGGTACTTACAAGTTTTAGAGCAGTTTGATTAATTCAAGTAGTGCCCCTGTGACCTGGTGAGTGGTAGTCTCACTGCAGGAGATGCCCTTAGCTCTTTCGGATTTGCTTTTAAGAACGGCTTCCTTTTACAATATTGACATGTTTTCAAGGCCACAGCTCTTTACCTGTAAGTTGTGGTAAATTGAGATACTCGCAGATGAACACAAGGAAAATACAAAATAATGTCAAAATTAGGTGTGAGAAACTTCTGCCTCCCAGATTTCTGTCTGATGCATGACAGTAGGTGTTCCTTTGGAGCATCACAATTCTGAAAAGGATTCAGTATCAGATGCCAGGAGTTTGTTGTTTGTCAGGAGAGCATTACCAAACAAGTGTGAGAGGCTGAAATGTTATAGTTAATGGTTTAAACACTGTTATGAAGGACTTTTTGCCAATTATGGCAAAACTGTATAAAGAAGCTTCGACCACCTAAGCCCACCCTTCCCTGAATATGCCTCCTGACTGGAAGTTTGGACTGTGTGTTAATCTGCCTAACTGATCTTGAGATAAGATAAAGCTGACACTGGAGTTCAATTATCTCAAGTCTAAGGACAAGTAAACAGGGCTGAGGGAGAGGAATGAATCGACAAGGAAGCCAAACCTGGCAGCTGACCTGAAAATCAGCTCTGGCTGGGTTGGGGTGGGGAAGGTCACAGCTCACAGGTTTATCTGACGAGGCCAGGTTTGCACACTCTCCCCCCCAGCCAAGGGGGAGGAGGAGACTTTTGGGTGTGTGGCATAACGTCTGGGCACTGGCAGTGAACACCCATCCTCCCTTACACAAACTGGCTGAAGTGTAAAACCGCCCAGCCCCAGGAAGGCCACATCCATGGACATTCACGTGGGAGGCAGCTGAAGAGGTGTCACAAAACATCAAAGACCCCCAAACCACCCCGAGATTGGTACCTCGTGCCTTCCACCAGATGGCTGCACATGATGCAAAGTGATGCAACAGATCCAGAGTCTGTTGCAAGAGACTGTCTCAAACTTGCCCCTCCACAACGGGAGGTACCTGGGCATTCCCACGTGCCCAAATATATATGTTAATCCATTGGACTCTGTATCAACAGGACACCATGGGGATCCATGGAGCATCGATATTTTCTACTTAATCTGTTTCTCTGTTACTCTCTTTTTCTCCTCCACTCCCCCTTTTTCTATTTTTTTTTTTCTCTCTCTTTCCTCACATTTACTGTTAAATAAAAGACATACTATTTCCATTGACATATCATCTCGTTTGCACCTACTTTGGGCAGAGGCATTTCTCTAATAATTTTAATAACCAGATCATAGGTGCCTTTTTTTAAAAGGAGTCTATGCAGTAAGCTGGGGAAAATGTTGGAAAATTCTTTTAACTTTAGTGCAATAGTGTTTGTTCCCTATATCTGTGATGAATATTCTTGCACCAGGAATTTCTCCCTTTTTTACCTACATCAGTTATTAATACGTACTAGCAGATGTCTTAGTTTTGAGAACAAGGATTGTGTGTCAAAGCAAAGAATGGTAAGGGAAATACATTATGGCCTGACCACATACTTGAGACACTCTCAAGAAGAGTTTCATTAGAAGATCCAGAACCATATCCAAACAAGTCCATGGAAATAATTAGCGTAAATGCATGTATGCAGGAAATGTAATGCATATGTAATACTAATATGATGAATATGTATTAGTTTCAAGAATATAACTTGTTCTGTTAGGTTGCTGAGTATGCATTGCTTTATGAGCAATCCTCATTCTTCCAGCGCTGCTAATAAAGTAATGTTGGCTTTCTAACATAGCAAACTGGTTGGAGATTTATTTCGCATTTTTCAGTGACAAGAGGAGGAAGGAGGCACTGAAATGTGTGAGATACTTGAGAACTGAATATCAGGCTGGCAAGTGTGTTACAGGGCAGTGAAGCAGTGCTCAGTGTTATTGCTCATGGCTATGTGGACTGTCTTCATCATCGCTGGGTGAAATGCTTTACTAGCAGTTGCTGTCAGTGGAATCAAAGAGTTTGGGACAATTGGCATTTTCAGAAGACATAGATAATTGAATAGGCTGAGCAGTGTGATAGGAAAACAATTGGAGAGCTCCTAAAAATACGTGTTCTGTTACATTCACATTATACATTTAAATAAGATCTCTCCTTGCAGCTATGAACAGGAGTAAGATTAAAACAAAGATTTTTCTCAGGTAGTCTGTATGCATTAAATATTTAGTTCATGCTCACTTGATTTAACTGAGCATTAAAAAAGAAGTCTTTTGATAATGAGAGGAAGATATTGCTACTCACAGTGAGTAGACAGAAAGGATCTGCAGATGAACGTTGTGCAGTTTGTTCACCTGTTAGGTAACGAAGAATATTTCTGAAACTTTGAAAAGGAGATAGCCTACGAAGCTTCAAAAACAATGCATGCGGGAATTGAAAATCTCCGTTAACACAATGGTGGATATTTGGTTCATCATAACAATCATTGTGACTTCAGCAATGAAATTGGTTATTATAACACATTTTTAGTTTTAAGGCTTTGTAATTTTTGCAATTATGTTGAAAGCTTAAGACAACCTTTCCCAACATGAGAAAGATTTCAATGTTATGTTTAGCCTTTCAAGACTATGTTTGAGCAATTTACTAGAATGTTTAACGTTCAAAGAGAGTGCCCATTAAGAGCATTTGTGGGGGTGTGCATTGATTTATCAGCTCAAATCCTAGGCTTAAGTGAACTCAGGGAAAAAAGAAGTGAAATAATTCAAATAGCAATCAAAATCTGAGTAACCTACATTTTCATACTTTTAAAGTGTAATATCACTACTTTTTCATGTCTGATCACTTTTGTCAATTTAAGAGAACTTAACTCACTTTGGAGTTGATATCCACAGGATCAATTTATCAGCAGATAAAGAACAGCAGCCAGGAGCGTGCTTTGGTGATAGCTTTCAAATTAAATTATTGCTCAAATAAACATGGAAAGCAAAATAAGACCTCTCGAAGTTGGAAGATGAATAGGCAAGTTCACAATTATTAAGTAGATTAATCAACTTTCTTAGTAAAACTGTAGTTTATAAAAATTAACTTCTGAAGGAAGATAATTTAAAAGGAAAATCAACATTTTTTAGAATTACTTGTAAAGTGATAGGGCAGACTTTTGCTTTTTCCAGCATTAGAAGTTTGATCTAAACGTATCCAAAGTAAGCCTGCAGTCTTAATTTCCACCTCCATACTGACTGATGTAATTTTTTCCCCTTTATACCATATCACAGTTTGGGATTTTTGTTGCTTACATTCCCCAATTTGTTATACAATTTATTCCTTCACACTTCAACATCTATCATTTAATTTTCACTCATACATATTTCAATCTCTCCCTTAGCCTAAATCTCATTATATTCCCCTTTTACCACTGGATGGTCCTACTTGTCCCTTTACCACCCATGAAAGGCTTTGCATTGACCTTAGCCTGTCCTTGTGACCACATCCCTCCCTCTCCACATTCAGGTTTAAGAGGTTTGGGCGTGATCATGAACTTGAAAGCAAGGTAGCATGACAGCAGAAGACACCTGAGGAGGGAAATTCCTTACGTGACATATGTGTTGCTGTTCTCTTTGGTTAATCTTGATGGGAGTGTTAGTGTAACTAATCCAACTGTGAAAATGGTAAGACTTTACAACTCTTGTATATCTTCCCAAATACTGGCAAATATATCAAATATCAAGCCAATTCAAATGAATAATAGGATAGGTAAGCTTTTCAATCAGAAAATTGTGTACCTGTCAAATAATGTGACATGACAACCCTGATTTGTATATAAAAGCAAAATCATCCCTTAAGCTGTGAATTTCTGAAATTCATGAAGTCACTGGAAAAGAAAAATATCGAATATATAAACAAAAGATGCAAAAAAGCACTTTTCAATATTTTGACTGCCCATCTTCATGTTTTTTACTTTTCTATTGAATGTAGAATTTTGTCTTAGAACACTTCCTGTATTAAAATTCTGTTCTTGAGAAACTACACAGTAGCCTTTGGCATCAATGAATAAAATTCATATATGTTATAAGAAAAGGGCAGCTTGACTGATAAGAAGGAAAAAAATTATTCTATGTTAAGATTTAAAAAGTGTTGTTTATTTGCTTTTTTTTTTTCACTTCTGCAACTTTATGTACGTAATATACAACCATATAATGTCTACAAATGGATTGATTGGTAGTTTCTTAGTATCCTCAATGGATACAATATGCATGCAGTGCTGCTGAAAGCCCTCCACTGAAACCATCTCATTAAAATTTCTCTCTTACATTTGCCTAATTTTTATTAAACATAAAAAAAGACCTCTGTCATTCTCAATGCTCCTAGCTTTTATCTAAATAGCTGAGTACATTGTTCATATTTTCTGTTTCCTTTATACTTGGTAATTTGATTTTTAAAAATACAGCATGTTTTAATTAAAGAAATGTGCGCATATATGGAAGGGAAGATAATAATAACTGCATTACAGTAGAAACTTGTTAATTTGCATTAATGATAGGGACAGCTAGAGTGAATTACAGAATTTTGCAAATTAGCATCAAGCAAATAAATAATGAAAACCAGAGGGTAGTTAATCCACAGAAGTTTCAATAATTCCTTTTACAGGTTGTAATTGGGCTATAATTATCTGCATATTTGTTTTTCTTTTATTAAGAGCTAGTGGAATATCTCATGTGTTATGATGCTAAAAATGATTTCTGCTCCACAAAGTTTACAGTCAAGAGGACACTTGCAGTAAAGCAAGTGACCATTCTGGAAAACACACAGGTGAGCATGACCTGTTATTCTTCCTCATCATCATCCATATCCACTGCTGAGGTGTTCAGCAGTGAGCATGATAGTGTTCGTATGCATAATGGAACACAACCTATAGAAACAGAGTCTTTAAAGTAGACACTGGAAGAAATTGAAGGGAATTTTGGGCTGCTCATACATAAGTGGAATGCAGATTAGTGAGATTTTGATGTATGATGCAATTAAAGTGAAACTTATCAAAGAATAATTTCCTTTAAATTTAAAATAATTCAAAGATGAATATGAATGTACCTTTAAGACTTTTGCAGATAGGTCCTGACATCTCAAAAAACTGTAGCAGATTGTGTTTTGACTGCTGAAGGAGATATTTCATGCTAGTTTTTAACAGAATCATAGAATGGGTAAGGCCACCCAGTCCAACCTCCCTGCTCAAGCAGGGTCATCCTAGAGCACGTTGCTCAGGATTGTGTCCATATGGCAAGTAGCAAGTTAAACAATACTGAGCTCAATATTGAACCTTGGGGAACACCACAAGGGACAGGTCTTCAACCTGTGCCACTGATAACAACCCTCTGAAATCTGCCAGTTCTCAATCCACCTCACTATCCACTCATCCAGCCCACCCTCGCTGAGCTCACCTATGAGGATGTCATGGGAAACCAAGCTGAAAGCCCTGCTGAAGTCCAGGTAGGCAACACTCACTGCTCTCCCCTCATCTCTCCAGCCAGTTGTCTCATCATAGAAAGTAATCAGGCTGGTTAAGCATTATTTCCCTTTGGTGAATCCATGCTGACCACTTCTGATCACCTTCTTGTCTTCTACATGATTAAAATGGCCTCCAGAACATTCTGTTCCAGGTAAGGCTGACTTGCCTCTTCCTCCTTCTCTCCCTTTTTGAAGATTGGGGTGACATTTACTTTCTTCCAGTCTCCAGGCCCCTCTCCTGACTGCCATGCCTTTTCAAAGATGAGAGTGCCATAACAATGTGTGCCAGTTCCCTTAGCACACGTGGGCGAATCCCATGGGGCCCATGGACCTGCGGATACCAAATTTGACTAAATGGTCTCTAGCCTGAACCTCCTCAAACAATGGAAAGTCATCCTTCCTTCAGACCTTCCCCATGGTCTTCTGGGTCAGGGATTCCTGAGGGCTGGCCTTGTCAGTGAAGACTGAAAGAAAGAAGGTGTTCAGTATCTCAGCTTTCTCTGAAACCTCTGCTGCAGAGTTCCCCATTCCATTCAGTGATGGGTCCACATTTTCCTTAGTACTCCTTTTGTTATTAATTTAAATTATATTGAAATTGAATTATATTCAAATTAATTGAAAAAGTTCTTATTGTTGTCCTTGACATCCTTAGCCATATTTAATTCCAATTGGGCCTCAGCCTTTCTTGTTTCATTTCTGTATACTCTGATAACTTCTCTATATTCATCCCAGGCATCCTGTCCCCTACACCTCCTGCTTATGTATGGGTTTTCATAGGAGTTTCTTGTTCATCCAGGCAGGTCTCCTGCCTCTTTTGATAAATTTCTCATCCATGGGGATGCTCTCTAGGACACAATCCCACGTGATTATTCCAAGAAGATCCCTGAAGAGGGAAAAGTTAGCTGTTCTGAAGATCAGGTGTGTAACCTTTTCCTTGCCCTGCTCCTTGCAGTATACTGAACTCCTTGATCTCGTGGGTGCTGTAGTCAAGGCTTCCCCCAATGCTCACATCTCCAGAGTTTCCTTGTTTGCCACCATAAGGTCCAACAGCACACCTTTCTGTGCTGTCCTCTCCATTACCTGTTATTGTCTTTTAAAGTACAAGAACTGTGGAGAGAAGAAAGTGACAGGGTTTATTTTGTTTTTATCAGAATGTGAAAATTAGGGCAGTAACAAAATAACAAATTCTATCTTATACTGCTTCAGTTACGTTGGCAGTGGACATTCAGTCCTCTTGATTGTATCTGCCTCAGAAATGATCGATGTACAGTTGTCTGTGCGATGTGTCTAAACTAGAAGTGATTGTGGGTTTTTTCACTTTTGGTGTGAATTTTGACCCAGATACTGTGCTGGGGCACAGCAGGTCACAGTAGTACAGATGGTGTTGGCCACACTGGCAGACAAATGGCTTTGCAAGCCGCCCTACCTAGCTTTCAGCTTGCCAAGTGCTCAGGCTACCTCCAGCATTCAACTGCCAACTGTTTCATCAAACCTTCTTCTGCCTGACTGTGGATTGTCAGGACAGAACTTAATTGAAAAAGAAGCATGGAGAATGTGAGAAAGGCAAGACATCTCTTCAGGTGAACTCCTGTTCTGCTAAATAATCTAGTTCTGGATTGGTTCCCAGGCAATCCCAGGTCATCTACTTTGCATACATGTTAGATAAGACCCAGGCTCTCCTGAACGAGCTATGTCCTTCTGAGAAAAAAGTCATGGAATAGTTCAAGGGATAGTTTGCTTGGGTTTTCTGTTCCCCTATGTAGCATTGGTAACACTGTTTCTATGGAAACATTTTACCTAATTACTGCACAGCTACCAAGTATTAATAATCTCTGTAATTGATGTGGGGCTTTTTTGTGTGCTGTTCCAGAAAAACATGGGCACATGCTCACAATAAAAGTCCTCAAGGTGTTCACATCTGCATTATCTAAATGCTAGCTACTATTAGAGCCAACCTGGTCACTTGAATAAACTGCAGTGGCCTCTGAAGTACAAACTTTTACTACAGTGCTGTTGGGTGCTTCGCTGGTTGGCATCACACTGGTTACTTCATGCAGCTATGCAAATCCACTCTGATATATTTTGGGTGGTGATTATAACTCATTTCATTTGGATTTGGATGTGTCTGTCCTAATCTGAGAGGCAGATGAACTTTTCCAGCAGTTCTGTGACCACATCCTCCCACAGGTACGGGTTCTGTTAATACAATTGGTCTTCATTTGTTTGGATGGCAGTGTGTTTCTTCTTAATTGCCATAAGTAGGGTGCACCAGAACTGCCAGCTGATGAATGATGAATCTGTGAGACTGCATGTGCTCCTGCAGCTTCTGCTCTGCCATCCACTACACAGAACAGTTCCACCCTGATGCATGAATCCATACAAGCAAGGGCACACTGTGGAGCTGGAAAACACACTATTAAAAAAAAACCAGTTTCACATCTAAGTAACTGCAATATTAATTCATTTTTGACAGTATGGGCAGATAGTATATCTGACTTTGCAGTACGCTGGAACATTCTGGATTATTTGTCCAAGTCTGCAGCAGCTGTTGAGAAAAAGCACCTGTGAAGGAACAGTACCTGCACTAATATTTGATTTATCTGAAAATGGATCACTTGAACAGCACAGATCATGGAAATAAGATAGCGCAAAAGTAAGTGCTTGGGAAGATGGGAAGTAGGTGCAGTGTAGGAACAGATATTAGATATACAAAGGGGTATTCAGGGTCCAGGTGTAGAGGAACTAAGGCAAAGGATGATGGGATTTGTTATAGTAGGATTCAGTTCAAGGAGAACTCTCTCTGGTAAGATGTTAATTTCACAAAAGATTTCATAAATCTCAGTCTCCTGTTAAACAAAATAGCAGTCAGAAAATAGAGCAGATGCAGTAAACCATTAAAAATGGAGACTCATTTGATATGGATTTTTCCTGCTACTTTAGTGTGCCACTTAATAAAAAACCTAATATGGAAAACACTATAAATATGTCACTCATCATAAAGCTGCTTTAAACAATGAGAATGTAGTGACATAGCAGGATGAGTGTAGGCACTAAAATAACATACACAGTAATTCTGCTCTCTCACCCAAGAGCTGAAGAAAATGAAGTGATAGTAAGACTACAATGGCTGCAATCACTTTTATTTTATTCATGCTCCACTGAAGTTTGATGCACATGCTCCTGCCTGTACTACACATTTGTGTTAGATAACTGGCAGTATTTTAGTAATGGGAATAGATATGTGTGAATGCAGGATTAAAATTACCGTCCTTCTCTCGATGCTATTTATATTTCAAACCTTCTTGTGTCTACTCATGCTATAGCAAAACGTACCTCTCATTTTAGTAATTGTGTTTTTCACTGTCATCCTACTTGTTTTCTCAGTGTACTTCCATAAGTTTTTGTCTTTGATATTTTATTTCAACATGTTTATCACAACACTTCATCTCAGTTCTTTTCAGTTGAATATCTGACATGGAGCTGTTACCTTTCTTCACATCTTTTCGCTTCATTCTTCCCTTTCTATTATTTCTTTATTCTTTACCTTATTCTTCTTTCCAGTTATTTTTCAGTCTCCTTTCTCTTTCGTCCTTCCTTATTCTTCTTTCCAGTTATTTTTCAGTCTCCTTTCTCTTTCTTCCTTCCTTCCACTCAGCTCTTTATCTATACTTCTCCCTTTTCTTACTGAATGCTGTATCTTTTTCTCTCTTGACTCCTCTCCTTTCTTTTCCCATTAGGTGCTCAGCTGGACATTTCTCATTTGTGTTTTCTTTTCTTCCCGCACCATCATTTGTTTGATTTTATACCTGTAGAAATATTGTCAAATGTACCAAAATGGAGGGAAACTCATAAGGAAATGGTGGGGAACTGGAAAACTGAGAAAGGGAAAAAGGGCAAACCATGAAATAGGAAAATATGGCATTTTACAGGCAAAGATGGTCCGTTTGGTGGCTAAATGGCATTGTCTACCACATATCATTGAAATCACTGTAGCTTCCTTGGTGAGAATGGGGTCTGGGTCTGATGTTAGCTCCATTGGTGGGAACACGGTGCTAATGACACCCGGGTTGTGTGTTTGATACCCATATGGGCCATTCACTTTAGAGCTGGACTTGATGATCCTTGTGGAACCCTTCCAACTTGGAATATACTGTGAAATATACTGTGAATATACTAAATATACTGTGTGGTGAGGTGGATGGCTTTATCTGAGAAGAGGGGCCAAGATGGCTGATTCTCTAAGCTCCATGGCAAAGTGGAGACATTTGATTTTTTTTTTCCTTCTTAAGCTGCCCACAATACGTCTGAATTTTCTTCTTAGGTGCTTTTCTTCCTGCAGCTCACTGTTGTGAACAAATGCAGTATCTCTTGGTGTTTTGTCAAAATATCATTCTGGAAACAAATATCATTTGGTGGATAGTAAGGCTCTGTTAAACTTGGTATGTGGTATCATGCACGTTGTTTTATTAATAAACGTTTTTGCAAGATTTTCATAGAGCTGGCATGTAGTACCTACCATACAATAATGATGTCATACAGCAGGGCATTTCAGGAGCTGGTACAACAGCTAAGTATGGCCCAATTAGTGCAGTAACTGTGTAGCAGTAGAATCAATGCAGAAATCTCTGACGGAATTCCTGTGAGGGTAAGAAAGGGCAAGCAAGCAGGCATAATGTATTGCTATTAATCAGTAAACATTATGATGCTAATATAACATCTCCTCAAGTAGCCCTAGTACAACATATGCTGCATTAGTAGCAGATGTCACAAATTCTGAGGCCTTACATAACATGTGCTATCTCTACAAAAAAATTTAAAAATCACTTCCATGTGAAAAATATTTCCATAGCTTAGCATTTTCTCTGCTCGTTAGGAAACTTTGAATACTAGTATTGTATTTTATTGGGGGGACAGTTAACAGTGCTGGCCAAGAACACAGTGTAAGTTTAAGGTTGAAAACAGATCCAGTACATCACACTGTGGAGGAAATACGTTTCCTGCATGTATTAGTTTTAGAGCAGTGTATTTGGGTGGGAGCAAGAGACACTATAGACAGTGGGTAGATGGAGGCTGCAATGATGGTGGGAATATATAATATAACATTCTTTTCACACTAGATGCTAAAATTGCACTTCTCTGGAAAAATGCTTTTATTAACATTGCGTCTGAAAAGAGTGTATTTAGTTTATATAAATGAAATTAAAGTAATGTCATCAAAGTAGGGTTTCCTTTACTGTGTGACTTAGTCAGTGTCTAAGAAAAAAATTAATGAGAAGGTGTCAGTGTTTATGTTGTGACTATTTAGTTGTTTTAAATTATAAGCTTAATTTTTTTTGTTTTGGGTTTATTTTCATATTAAGATCCTGATGATATAATTAGCTGTAGACACTTGAGATGTTCCTATTATTTGTGACTTTTTTTTAAAATTATGTTCTAAATAAAAGACTGATAGGAGGGTAGCATATAAGAACTGTACCTCAGAGAAATAAAAATCCACTGGACTATATTAGATAAAACTAGTATGGGGACATTACTTCTTTATATATAACATTACTGATATATGTACTGGAATGTATGTGTTCAAGGTAAATATTTAGATTTTGCAAGTATGTTTAGAAAAAAATAGGCAAAGATTTACAAGCATGAAATGAGCTGGGAGACCTCCTGCCCCTTCCATTCTGTAGTGAATATTAGAGAGTTTAGAAACTTAATGTATTCAGTAAAATTAAAGTGATAAGCCCATGAACTTGCTTTTTAATTTCTCCCCTGAAAGACAATACATTTTACTTTGTATGACTGTAGGATAAAACTGTCAAGATGAATAGTTGTCATGAAAAAGTATGTCTGTCCATAGCCTGAGTAAAATATAAAAAAGAGTCTGATCATAATTTATAAACATGCTCATGGCCAGTAAATTTCTGACACCAGAGAACTTTTGAGTCTAGTTTAGGAATGCAAAATGTAGGTTTTTCTCCAGGTGAAAGAAATCTAGAAAAAAAGTTAGTTTTAAAAGAGTTTAATCCTGTTCTCTTGCTAGGGCACAAAGATCACTTCTAGCTGACTTTACTACCATACATTGCATTTATGTTTACCAACAGTTCTGTCTACTGAGATTCATTCATTCACCTGGAAGTAGGTTTGAAGAAGTAAGTGCTGGATATCACTGTGCTTATAATAAAGCCATGAGTACTGTGAAGAATATAATGTCGTATGAAAGAGCCCCTTAAATTCATGAGTAGAATCATTTGAACTTGAATTTGAGTGAAAGCAGAGGCTCAGTTGTAGCAGACGGAAGAGTTCAGACAGAGATGCTCGGACCTGCCCAAGGACTCAATTTTCCTTCAGGATCTCCAATGGAGAATTGAACACTCTGTATGGTGGGCAGCAGACCAGCAGCAGAAAACTGCTTCTGATATCCGGGATGTCCACTGGATGAGCATCAGAGCAGTGGATGTTATCCTGAGCTGAAGTGAGACTTCGAGCCATTGTCTGGCTAGACAGCTGTTATTTGGAATTTCTTTAGAAAATTGCTGTTCATATCAAGAGGGGTTTTCTCTTTCTTAATTTTTTTTATTTTCCTTTTATTTAGATGAAAATATATTTGGTGTTTATAGGACAGTGAATCGTCTGGCACAGACTTCCTGAATGTTGCTGGAGAAGAAAGAATTTTTAGGAAGTATGATAATGAGCTAATGGTCTGAGCCACAGCTATATTTATTTGCAAAAATTGGACTCTTTAACTAAAGAATTGCATATAAATAATTATCCCAATTCTTCCTGCTACCAATATTAAATTCATACTGCTGAAAAGTTAAAATATGTTTCCATTCAGCCATAACTGTGGAGAAAATTAAACATATACACCAAACTGGAATATGTCTAAATGGTGGGGGGGGGGGGGAAATAATTCAGAAGTTTTAAAAAAGTTTCTTAAGGACGGATCCCCCTTAGTCACTGTTTTCTACCTTTTAACTAGTTTTAGGATGAAAGAACATGTTGAGAAGATTGAAAAAAATATTTTTTGAATATTGATCAGGGAAAAAATGCAAGATGAAAATATCAACAGGTCAGTGTGTCTTAGGGTGTCCAAACCGGCACACAGTATCTCTGACATCACACCTGGATAGAGTGTCCTGTTGGGTTGTACAGAATTCCCTTACCTAAATACAAAATGTGCTACAATGATGACAATTAAATGTCAATTAAATCTATTCAAGTTTATTTAATAATTGAACTTAAAACCTAAACTGACCAAAAAAGAAATTGCATTGATAAAATATTTTCCTGAGAAATATGTGGCTTTGGAACAATATGATTAATGTTTAAAAATAAGGCTATGCAAAACTGATGTGGTATGTACTAAATGAACTAAAGACAGGCTAAGTTACATGTGTCAAACACTATGGCTAATGGAAAACCTTCTGAACCAAATGAAAATTTTCTTCCTTATGAGCTAATGCAGGTTATTTGTCCTGGCCCACTGCCACTCATTCTCCTTATCAATGTCGTAGAGAAAAAGTGAAATATTTAAACTGCCAAATCTTCCAAGTGTGGCTTTTGAGAACAAGAGTGGTCAAGAGCAGCTGTTGTAGCAAGCCTTGTACATTCAAACAATGCATATTTTAACGCACTCAAATTCAAACTTTGATCTAAGTCCAAGGAAAACTTACTGATGTAAAGCATACTTCTTTCCTTGCATGATTCTGTAAATATTCTGGAAAATTTGAGAATTTTCAAACACTTTAGAAAGATAAAATAAGTACATTTTTTTCTGCACCCATCTCCCCTACCTTATTAAGTCATGAAAAGCATGCAGATTTCAAGCAATATCTTTTGATGGTTGGTGAGGACAAGAAGAGTCTTTCTTAGAGAAAGCTAGTAGGAAGCAAACACAAGCCTTATGGATCAGGAAGGATTTTGTCATACTCATTAATCTTGATTTTCCCATCTAATTACTCATGTCCTCTTTGACCTTTTCTCCTGAAATGCAAGAATTCTTTGTGTCTGAAGGGGACCAGTTTCTGTCTAAATAAGTGTTTAAAAACCAACTTCCACAAATCCATCACCTTCAAAGGAAGGGTTACAATTAAATTATAAAATGCTGAAATCGTGTTCTTCCCTGTGATAGAGACAGAAAAGAACAAGGTCCTGCCACCTGCATTGTACAGTCAAGAAACTGACTCCAACAATTCATTCGGCACCTTCTGTGAGGTTTTGAACTTCCAGCTGTCAAAGACTTCCATGAGTTATTTCACAGCATCCTAAAGTGAAGAGAACTTTAGGGAGGAAAACATTGTTTGTCATGTACTTAGCTAAAGAACATAGGCTGAATTTTATTAAGTAGTTTCTTTCTGCTTAAGGAATCAGTCAGTGCCTTCCCATATGATTCTGTAGAATTGAGATCCAATGAATAAAATATTCCACTTCATCATAAAATATGATACTTATTAAATGCACATTTAAAAAATTACTGGACACATGCAGAGCTTGCAGTGTTATTAGGCAGGACTGGATTGATCCGCCTGATTCTAGTAGAGTTTATTTTTAAAACGTAAGTTATTATGCTGTCATAGAATATGCTATACTGGCACCGCATCCCACGATTTTATTGTGACTATTACAGCTTTCAGTAGTCAAGCAACGAACTCAATAAAAGTACTCTAAAATTGTATTTTTAAAATTCCATCCCTGCCTACTACTATAAACTCTGAAGAACTGAAATTTTAATAAAATAACTCAAGAGTATTTAATTTTCCTCTACTCTGGGTCTGCTACCTTATTACACCTCTTCTGTAAGCTATTAAATGTTTAGTCCTGTAAAGCCTGCACTTGATCTTCACAATGTGCAGGGATGCCAAGGTGTGACTGAAGAAAGCATGGAAAAGCAGAGGTGCAAAATGTTATTGACTTTGTTGTGTTGGTTACAACTTCAAATGAGAATGCACAATCCTACTCTTGCCGTATCCACAGTAACAAGAGGGAGAGATAAAGGAATAGAGTTGATTTTATTGTGCAGACATAAATACAATTTTCAGGCCAGGAAAAAAGAAGCTATTGCATAAACACTAGACCGTTTTCTAGTACATCCAGCCACCTAGAGAAGGAGCTCATCATTGCATTATGACATGAAATCAATATCTTGCAAAAGTCAGAAATAAGATCATGAAAGAGCAAGGTGTTGTATCTACAAAGGTTGCATATCCAGTTTGGTATTTAGGATATCAGACTTAGTGAAGGGAAAAAAACAGCAAAAATCTTTCTCATTCAGAAGTGTGCCACAGTGTGATACAAAATAGGCATTTAACAAGCTTCTGTTTATGTTTTTATTGAGATGAATTTGGATGGGTTTGAAGATCTCTACTTTCTGCAATAATCACTCCAATGAAGTACTTAGAAAATCATGTTTTAGCAATATTTCTGTTATGACAGTAATTGGTAAAAAAAAGCAAAACTGAAGAATGCTTTTAGATATTGATGGAGCAATATTTATTACATTTCAATAACATTTTCTAGGGTACTACTTGCACAACTCTGACCCTGTAAAAGGAGAGAGGATGATGAGCTCCCTTATACTGGGGAAAAGTATTCTAATTATTATTTATTTCTAGTAACTTTTGGAAGATTTATATCATTATCAATTAAACTTGTAAAGAAATATTGATGCAACAGGAAAATTACTGCATTATTCCGTGGGATTGACATAATAAAAGCCTCATTAAATCAAGTAACTGTACAGTGTAGTGGATCTTTCTTCATATAGAATTTTATTGCGTATGTCAAGCCTTTACTTAATGATATTAATGTAACTTATCTGCATTCAATTCATCTGCACTGGAGTATCTCAAGGTGAAATTTGGCCATGCAGCACAGGTTAACAAGAATTAGTTAATTTTTTAGCACTGGGTTTTGAAAACAGATTCAATCCCATTACATTCTTCCAAATGGAACGTACTTTGGTGGTCATTCTACCCATGAGGCACTGTCATGGAATCACAGAATCTTCTGAGTTGGAAGGGACCCACAAGGATAATTGAGTCCAACTCTGAAGCGGCCTGTACAGGGATTGAACCCATGGCGTTGGCATTATTAGCACCATGCTCGTCCAACGGAGCTAATCACCACCTCTCCTGCATTTCTAACTAACCACCTCACATTGCACAGCAATGTAAAAAAATTAGCTCTTCCTTCCTTTTTTTTCCTCTCAAAACCTTCATTTTCAGAGTTAGAGTGAAATCAGAACTTTTAAAAGCAAAGAACTGTACCTGATTAACAGCTTCAAGGAGGCTCCTTTGGATCTTAGTCTAAGCTGAAGGACCAAAGATTAGAACATCTTTCAGTTGAACATCAAAATCACTGAAATACTGGCTATTCAGAAAAGGAATGCAGAGCTCTGATTCTCATTCTGGTTTGATCAATTCCTTTCTGAGCCTGAGAAACCTTTACTGTCAAAATTCCTTCTGTACAGGTGTTAGCACTTAGTATGAAAATTTCCTGATAAGTGCAAGTACATAGACAAAGGTACGGGGGATGGTCTCAGTTCCAAATCTAGGAGCTATTGTATTATTTTCTTATTGCATTATTATTATTATTATTATTAATTATTATTATTATTATTATTATTATTATTATTATTATGTCTACTTAAGGATTACTTTAATCACTCAGTGTTGATTGGGACCATTAACTCTGAATTTAGCTTTGGGAGAAAATATAATGCCTTCTTTAACATATTGATTTATAGTGGAAAACGGACGTGGTATGCATGTCTAATGTAATAACAGTAACCACGAGGCACAGTACATGGTTACCTAAAAATCTTTTTTATAAAAAGAGCATTGTGATAGCGATTTCAAGCAAATGGAGATGTTTGTATGAAAGACACAATAAGAAAAGGTGAAACTGTGGCTTTTAATGAAACTGCTACAAAATATGTCATCTAAGATGTAAAATAAAAGGGAACAGAAAAACAGAAGACAAAAAAAAAAAAAGCATGTTACAGGGACAAATTTGGAGGCATCCACTTTGTATCACAATCTGTTGTTGTTGTTGTAAGTGTTGTAATTCAGCTGCAAGTCATCGACTGAGAATTCCCCTGGGAGAGAATGTCTCCTGTTGCTCCACTCAGTCTCAGCAGAAAACAGGTGTGTGTGTGTGTATACTGAAAATACTGCTACAATATATATATTTCCATCCAGTCTGGGATCTATTCAGAGATACAGCTGAACCAGATCTAAAATAAACACACAAGTGAGATTAAAGCTGCAGTGTGAATTTGTGCATGTCATATGATGCTGAAGAGTTATGTATAAGCAAAACAGTTGGAGGGGACAAAGAGTAGATAAAATTCCTAAATCTCCATGGAGTATACAGACTTCTACATAAAATATTCCAATACATTTTTATTAAAGTAATTTAAATCTATGCTGATGCCAGTCCTTCCCGCAACACATATTTCATTGAATGTTTGTCCAACTGAATTCTTTCTATTAACTTCCATTCGACTACTGATGTCACTAGGAATTTCAAAATCAGTGCCTGAAAATTGGGATCCAACTCATGGGATGAGTCATCAATAAAAAGTGATAATCAAGATAGGAGGCTATGAAGTCAGAAAGCCTATCTAAGAAGTTAAACCCTACTGTTACCAGACTGGTGATCTCCTAGTGGTGGACAAGACACTGATTTCATAACAGCACTGCAATTGAAGCTGGCTGCAGCATCATTAGGGTTGGGCCCTGCTGTACTACACTGCAGCCACACTCACCTCTGCTCTGATTACCACTCCACTGTGCCCCTGCCTGCCTCACACATTACTCACCACAGCTTAAAAGAAAAGCTGTCCTGGGACAGCTTTGGTTTTGGATCAGAGGTGATGTGGCTTTGACAGAAGCTATACATAATTTATTCCTAATTTTTCTTGGTATTGGGGTTTAAGGGTTTTTTCATTCAAATCTTGACTAGTAGATTTTATAATTGCCTCTGAATTACTATAAGATAATGAAAGACTTGCAGAAGGAGCTTTTAATATCAGTAATGAGAGACCTACAAAATGTTCACCCAAGCTGAAACTGTCCTTTGCTGAAAAGGTTGGTAAAAGACTCGCCTCCTTCATGCCTCCTGCACTTGGATGATGTCAGTGAGAGAGGAGTGCTTCCACTGAAAGATGCTATTCCCAGGTGCATGATGCAGAGTTCTCTTCATCTCAAAACTGCTATGTATAAGGTGGGGGAGAAGGGAAAAGTGCAATCAGCATAGTCTCCTGAAGCAAAATCTACTAATCTGCAAATCTATGGCTTCCAATGTCAGGCAGAGGGGAGGTAGCACATTCATCTTTTCCCTCTTGCATAATACCTTTAGAATCTGTAAATACAATCTGCCTTTCCTTTCCTTTAACGTTTGTGCTTATTTTATAGATGTGGCCACTGAATGTGAGTTACTGTTTGAAAGTATTAGTCTTTTATCTTAATTTTTTTAAAAAGTGTCAAAAGGAAACTAAAGCCCCACACTGAAGAGCAGAAGACAGTCACAAGACATCCACAATTTTGTGAGAAAGTTATGCTGATAGTGAGAGCATATAATTTTATGTGTCCCTCATGTGCAGTCTTATCTAGTGCCAGTAACAGTATACTGCTGGATTAGACAGACATCGTCTCTGATCCTGAGTAGTAGTACCTTTTGTTGTCCTTACTTTATTAGTGATATATTCTTGAAGAGTTGATTATCGATGTTTGCCACTCTGATTTCAGAATGTCCCCTTGGACTGTGACAACAGGTAAGGATTAAAGATGTCAGACTCCTGGATGACAGAAATCTCTCCAGACTTTCCAAGTTAACTGTTTCTCACATCCCTCAGGCTTTCAAATATATGTATAAAATAAAATGTACACAGCTCTAAACAAGTGCTTGTGGTGAGGAGTATTTAACCTTTATGAAAAAACCACAATGTCTAGGCCTCTACACAACACTGCAGTAATGTCTTCAAACATCTCATCATTAGGAAATATCTTTTATCAATTACCCATCTGGAGATTAGCTTGTGTTGCTGACACTGTGAAAGTGAAAAGAACAGCTAAAATAAGCAGTACCATATTTTTTAAGTGATTACATGTTGTTTTTTTTAAAAAAAAATCAGTCAAGAGACAAGAAGAGAAGATTTAATGAAATTCATGTGTATATATATGCATGAATTTCATGTGTGTGTATATACATATATAAACAAACAAACACACACACACAGAGTATTTGTGAACTCTGAAATAAATGTTCTGAAATCAGGTAGACAGCTCCAGTATATCTGACAAATGTTTGAAGGAACCACAGTTGAACTGTAAGGCACCTGACTACTGATACTTGCAAATAAATTGAATTGAATTGTTGTAATTTTGCACAAGTTCCATGGGGGTTTGAGAGGTTACTTTTTATTGTTAGTGTGTTTTAATTAATTCAGCTGTTCTAAATAGATTATTTGAATGCAGATACTACTAAAAGTAACACATAAAAAAATAAGATACAACCCAAATAAGTGAAAATCCACCTTCACAAAGCTAATACAACTTTCTGTCATTCTTGCTATAAAAAAGAGTGTGGTTAATCATGTGAAAATATTGGTGCTTTCTCCTAGGAAATGTGACAAGAATCTGGATTGCATAGAAATTGGATAGAGAAAAATGCCATTTCTTCAGTGTTAGACTAACTGTTGCTGCAAGAAATATTGGATGCAGAATATGTATTTTTGTTTGCTGTAAGGATGCTTTTCCCATAGTTCACTTCGTTTTTTTTCAACTGAGGAAGAGATTTAACTATGTAAACATGAAATATAGTTTTCAGTCTGTCCTTATCGCTCTCATTCCTCTGTCTTGCCTTCCATCCTAACAACTATGCACTAATGTGCAGGACATATTTTTGGAAAATGCAACTGACAGTGAATCTAAGACAGATTATGGTTTCAAGCTGTATTTATCATGACTCTGTGTAGCCCTGTTTTGAAGGTTTCCTTGAGATCTACAGTAAAGGCCAAGCTCAGTTCAGAACACCATAGTTTTGAGTGTTTATAGCAGAAAACTTACTGTAGTCTGCACAGTCTAAGACCTCCAGGTCTGCAAATGACTCCTCTGATATGCAGCCAGAATTGTTTGCAAATACTTGCATTTGATGTTAGGAACTGGTAGCAGAACAGAACACATTGGGCCTTTAAGGGCTACTTCTTGAGCCAGAGGACCAAAGGAATATGGGGAACGACTGGTTAGAGAAAGGCAGTTGTAGGATGTTTTACCCCTTGCTTGTCTGAAGAACTGGAAGCCAAAAAAGGCAAAATGAACAGTGGGAGAATCTGGATTGGAATCAGATACCCAGAGAAACACAGCAGATGACTAATGAGGTTAGTGCTGGACCCTAAGAAGATGAGGACTGGCTAGAATATAGGAGAAAGGACTAATGAAAAGGGATGAAAAATAAAGATGCATGGCATGTAAAAGGGTGAAGGGCTAAAGCATGTGGTGAAGCAAAAAAGACAGAGATATGGACTGAGCCAAGGAATTAGGAAAGAGAGGTGGAAAAACTATGGGCTGAGGAGTGAGGTTAAATTCAAAGTGAGAATAATTTCAGCAGAAGGAAAGCAAAGGAATGTAGAATGTAAGATTGGCTGAAATGATTGGCAAAAGAACAAATAAAAAGTTGATTGCAAGTGGAATGGTTGGAGGGACTGTAAGAGATGAGGGAAAGGCAGGCTGGGACTGGAATTGGAGCCTAAACAAGCAAAAATAGAATTTTCTGGGAAAATGTGCTCGATTTGTTATGAGAAGCCTGTGAGAGCATGCTCATGGAACAGTGAAGTGAACTGGCAGACCTTGGGGGGAAATAAAAGAGAATCAGAACAAAGACATGTGTCAGGAGGTTCAAACATGGCACCAAACTGGAGTCCCTGCCTTGGAGTGATTCAGTTCTCTGTCTATCAGCTACTCTTTGTGAAATCTGCCTGTCAGGTGTCCCATAGCTGATCAATACAGGACCTAACAGAGGTTAATAATCTACTCCTTTACTTATTCTGTTAGAACAGGTGTCAAAAATAGGCATGAGTGAGTTATATTTCAATTCAAAATTGCAAATAGAATATGAAGGTGAGAAGAAAATTTATTTTAATTTTGTAAATAGTATATTGCAAAGGTTTTTTTCTTGTTAGATATAAGTTAATTTAAATTCAGGTAAAAAAAATTTGTTAATAGAGCAAACTTCTGCATGTAAAATTAAAAGAACGTCATAATGCATCACATTGCTGGGCAAGCTCAACCAAATTCCTTTCTAGCAAGTTTTTTTTTCAATTAATGTATGCATCAGATTCTTTCTCCTTTATGTATAAGGTTGTCTCTGTGGGTGATCTGAGTATAAATACACTATTACCAGGCTGGTAAACAGAACATCAATCTCATCAGAAAGTTCGTATATACAAAGCCAAATATAAAGTGGGAAAGGAATGAAAGCCATGGAAAATATTTTTGTGGCACTTGCCTTCTTATTTTATGGGGCAGTCACCTGTCTCTGTATTAGCTGTGTCCACCAACTAAATTATTATCCTGTTTCCTGTAGTACCTTTCAATTCTTAGTTTGGCTTGTGAGACGGACAGCTGGAATGCTATGTATCCAAAAAGGTGGTCTCTGTGGAAGCTCAGCAGCCCAGAAAGGTAAGTGTCCAGGAAGCCAAGGCAGCTGGACTATCCAAAGATAACCAGTGTGAGGAAATGGGCAATATGGGCATTTACCAGCTGGGCAGCCTGTGAAGGAAAGGAGAGAGGTACCAGGAGATTGTCCAAGTAGGAAACAGAGGTGTTCTGCCAACACAGGGGCGTGAATGCGAGAGCTTTGAGGAGTCAGATGGCATTGTACATGATACCATGGCAGAAAGCTTGATGATTTGGTTGCCACTCTTGGATTAGTCATTTCTATTGAAAACTGTGACCAGCCTTTGGGATTTGTTTATAATAGTGTCACTGGGGGCCTCATAGACAGTCCTATGAGCTACTCTAACATTTGCCAAAACTGTGGCAGGATCAGAATGCTTAAGACAACGTAGTTCTCGAAAATATTACAAGAAGTACAGTTTCCTAGGCAAGCTAAACCAGAATTTTTACCTAGAAGATACGATTAGTTTGATAGAAAAGTGGAGAAATAAGATGAAGAAAGAAAACAAATCAGGAAGGAAGGGTAATAACGGGAATCTGGTTCCAACAGGTGGCATTGTGCAAAAATCAGCTAAATCTCATCAAATGTTTTATTTGGCTAGCCTAGTCCACTCAGGCTGCCTGATATGATATGGTGAGGAAAGTTCAAATACAGATATGTCCAACCCTAAAATCATAGGATATGGTGATCTGGAAAAAGTAGAAATGAAATTGAGACATCAGCACCCTTTTGATCACTGTCCAATTAACACTGCCTGAAAAGTGACATTCCACTCTCACAAACATCAGTAAATCTAAGACTTTTCAGAAATATTAGAATAAGTGTACCTTCCAGAGGTATCTCATTTTATTCCAGTACTATGTGGTGTTCTGACAAGAAGCCTGATAGTCTGTTTATTGCACATCTTTCAATTTCAGCAATCTGTTTTGCAGGTTTGTTTTTTTTTTCCATCTCACTCTTTTGCCTATGTGATACAAAATTTTATGTAATAGGCTGAACCAGCCCTGAGATTGTGAGCTGGCATTTGTTACTTTGGACTACTTAGTACACAGTCTTTTGCACATTCTATCTCTAGAAGGAGAATGAACTTTTTAAGTGCATCAGCTATTACAATTGAGATGTGGGCAAGTGATGAAGGGCTGTTACAGTTCACTGAGCATCTTTTATTCCTTCTGCAGACTCATCTAAGTCATCTTCTTCCCTATCACTCCCCCATAATGTACCAGTCCCACAGATAATTTTATAGACAGGCTGCCCTTTCTAGCGCTTGAGAAAACAAAACATGGCAAACCAAAACTCCAAATCCCTATTGGAATTATTGGGCAAAAGAAATTGCTCACCTGAGGTGGTTTTTGTTATCATAGGTTAATTTCCATACTATGGGACATCCAATCTGGAAGTTCAAAATGAAGGACGTACTGTTTTGAATATTCTGACCAAACATGACTGAATGATTAACCCTGAAGAAACACTGTCTA
The DNA here is from genome assembly GCA_013398955.1 of Callaeas wilsoni. Taxonomy (NCBI): domain Eukaryota; kingdom Metazoa; phylum Chordata; class Aves; order Passeriformes; family Callaeidae; genus Callaeas; species Callaeas wilsoni. Next base: position 493,227 of record VWPU01014915.1, on the reverse strand, counting down.
GCATGAAACAGAATAACAAATATGTTTTCTTTCTCCATCTAACCTTTCTAGCTGTGATTTCTGTCTCTCAGCTAAGGTGGTATGTTTCTGAGGCTTGTAGCAGCCTCATCCTGTTCTGTCCATAGCTGCTTCAAAATAATGTTTTCTGCTTTAATGATTAGATTTTCCATTTCAGTGCTATGTGTCTGCTTGTGTACTTGTCCCTTCTGTGCATGCCTTGTCAATGTAATTAAACATTACAAATGCCCATTACAATGCACGCTGGAGGAGAATTCTCCCAGCAACACTGCCAGATGCAATCCTCCGGCTCATATCACTGTAGTTAATGCACAGACCTTTCAGCAACTGGCACAAGTGAATGTATCACTGCTCTCATCCGCCATGCTGTATCCAAATGTTTTGTTTCCTTTGGCCAGCTTGAATGCTCTTTCTTCTCACATGGGTCTTGTTTTCCATTCGCAAGTTCTACCGGGTTCTGTAGCCTTTCTGTCTCACAGCAGATCAGATGTCTAGAAACAGTCCTCAATAAAACGCAGATAGCAACTCATGGAAATGAATGAGGTAGCACCCAGACAGTAGGGAGACTGAGATGACAAGAAGGTGGGAAAAAGAAATGGTTACTTGTGTTGGATTAGACAGTAATTTCTCTTTGCTGATTTAAAACTTTGCTTGGATGATGATTAGATTTTCATAGTGTGGTATAATTTTGTGTTTTCCTTTTGGAAGACTGAAGTGGCTTCAGTAGCTTTTAAGGAGCTCCTATGTAAGCCCTAGGCTGTCTCTGAACATTAAATATTTCTCCCTCATCTACCCCCACCCCATGATAGAATAACTGGCCTGAGCTCTTCACACACAGAGAGAGGAGATAAAAATATTCCTCATCACCTACTTCTGGTAGATGTGATACTTTTGGATGTTGAAGTAAGATAGTAATTTATGTATCTGAGAGATGAGCTTACATCTATACTCAGTGAACAATTTCTGGGTTTTAATTCCCTTGCCATAAATGCTGCTTATCTGAAACAATCATGTTTAAGTGATGAGACAGAAAAGAATTAATCAAGAAGACTACTCAGTAGAGACGTGGTATTCTGGACTTCAAAACAATTGTAAAGAGAAAGCAGTGCTTGTAACTAATGCTTTTATGTAGTTAAAAAAATAATACTGCTGACATGGAGAATAGAGAGAAGCAGAAAATACGTTAAGTTCTCCTGTTACAGTTCTTGGGTCTAATCTTGAGAAAAGATAGGACTGGGTATTTTAATCTTCCTAGTTTATGATCTGTCTGTTCATTTTACTGCATTCAGTTGTCAAAGAGAGTGTGTTCTTCTGCTACAGAAGACTGCAAAGTGTTACTCAGTGGAATTGCTCTGCGTAAGAGGGTTTTTCCTGTGAGAAGACAGTATGGCAGGTTCTGACCAGCATGTACGGGTTAGTGGTTCTCTTCTGATATAAGTTTTTTTTTCTGAGATAATTATTTTGAGAAGAAGGGGATAGTCATTTTCCTGAAAACAGATAAAAATTTTACTACAAGTGTCAGTTGCGTGTGAAAGATAACTTTACATCTGCAAACACTTGGAAAGGGATTTGCCTAAGTTCAACCCAAAGAAGAGCAATGACACTCTTTTTGAGTTCAAAAGCTTTACCTGTATAAAACCTCATACCATTAAAATAACACAGAGTGAGTAAGGAGTGAAGTAAGGGGTATCCTGAGTAAGTAAGGGGTCTCTCCATGAAAAGGCCATCTCAGTCAGTCAGCCACACTCAGCCAGTCAGTCACTCTTTAACAGGAATAATTTAAGAGTGAGACCTATAAATAAAAAAAGCTTTCCCTTCCACCCTAGTCCTTCTACACTATCATGTCATACTTTTACCAGGTTTCACCAGATAGCTTCTTCTACCAGTAGAGACATGGATGCTAAGAGGTAATTCCACTTTTAATGTTTCTTTGCCTGGAGTCTGAGTTCATGTGGGTTTCCCAGTCAGGCCTATCTGGTCATGGATTCTCCTTTCCAGTTTTCTTACATGCTGTGTCTCTAAAAAATAAATTCAGGTTTGGAGTAGACAGTGTCAGGTTAGGGATAGTCCCTGGTTCAGGATGGCTCCATGTGTCTGTGAGGACACCGGAGTTTGCTTCAGCTCTATTTATACCAGCTTGAAAGCTATAGCATCTGTGAGGAGTTGAGAGTGAAACACACTGCCCATGCTTTTGGCATAATATGTTTACCCCTAGGTGGTGAACTAAGTGGAGAGTGGATATACCAAGGATATACCAGTGAGGGCCCTCTGCATTGGACAATGTTCATGGAGAAGGTGTGGCTACATGCCGGCCCATCTGTGGACCTGGAGCATCCTGAAGGCAAAGCATGTATGAGTGAAACTGCCCCAGAAAGTGCAATTTGCCAGTCCAACTAAGCTTTGACTTGATTTCTTAAATTTCAGTTTGGTTGTGAATTAGTGAGTTCCAATAAGCTATTTCTAAACATGATACTTTCCTCGCACTGTTGCATGAAAACCTCCCTCATCCTATGCAGGAGATTTGCAAAGATCACCAACTAATGAAACAGAAGTAATTAATTTAATCAATAAAAGAATCTCTTTCCCTTTTGTTTCTAGAAAGGTCTTTCAAGGATAACTCAGGGGAAAGAGGGCACGGGAAAGAGAGATTTCCTGATGAGATTTGTATTTACCTCCTGGGGCAAATGTTCTTTGAAATAATTGAAAGCAGCAAAATAAGCCAGTGCATTTAAGCAAACTAGCAAGCCTTTTTTATCAGCAACATTTACATCATGAATCACAGTCTGTGTCACAAGTCAGGGGAGAGCAAGATCCTGCTGTATATTGTTTGCTGTCTCTCTCTTGCCCTGTATTCATTCTACGCCACTTTGTGCCTTTGTCTTGTTAAAATAAATATTGGGCACACTAAAATATATCTAATTATAATAATTTTGGTAAAAATATGTGAATAGCAAATTTTATTTCTATTAAAAAAATTGTGTTAATGAATAGAAAGAAAGCAAAGCATATCTTGACATAGTTTGGAGGATTTAGCAAACCAATTTCCAGCAATATTTAGTGCCTTATACTCTCCATTTTGACAAAATCTGTCAATATCTAGGACACTGAAACAGTGAATGCTTCTGGTAAAGATATCATCTAAATTCAGAAGAGATTATGTGCATGTGTATTTAAATAGTTGTGATGCAGTTTTCAACCAGCTCTGCAGATACCATGAGGGTTTATGCTAGCCCTCTCTATTTCTGTTATTTTTAGGTAATTTCTTTCCTGTTTTCTGTAATTTGATTTTGCCCCATTTCTGTTTTCCTCTACCCATCCATCTTTTCCTCCAAGCTTATCTTTAATGTCAGCTGAAGACCAGCATGAAAAGATATGATTATATTAGAATAAATTTGTCTGATTTTTATTATGACGACAGATGTGAAGCTTATTTGTCCCTTGGAGATAATGATTAAATGTCTCCTTGCTTTTGCATTGAAGAAACAGAATCTGAAGTTGAACAGCAGTGTTGAATTTTTGCCCATGGGTCTATTTATCTTGACAATTTAAACTCACAACTGCACAAATTATCAGTATAAAATATAAATATTTTCGGTAAATATTTCTCTTTTTTACATTTGAGTTTATAATGAAATTTCAGACAAAATTGAAACAATCTTCCTTGTTTAATTATAAAGTTGCTTTTTGATATTTCTCTCTGAAGAGATAATTTTTCACACAACTAATTGTTACTATGGTGTATGACAGATTGCCTTTTGATATTTTGTAACAGCAAATGCATAAAGGCAAAAAAAGTACATTTTTGCAGGTTTTCTAGCCACAAATAGCACCTACCTCATGATCTCTGAACAGACTTAAAGTATCACCCATCAGCAGCTAACCTGCTGGGATAAATCTAGGAGCAGAGAGTCCTAGATAGGCACACTTATGCTGTGCTGGTTTAACCTAGATTCCAGGTAATTTTTTCTTTTCCCAGGAGCTCATGGTAGAGATTTCAGTGCTGATAAGATGATACAGGGTGTTGGTAGGTGCTGTGAATAAACACAGTTAAAGGGATTTTATAAGGACAGCTTCTCATGGCTCCTCAGGCATGCCACATGGCCTGAGGGTGCACTTGCTACTGCAGCAGTTCCTGAGCTGATAGCAGAGAAATTTTCCATTCTGTGCGGTTCTGAGAGAAGGCAAAAGAGACAAATAGTTGTTTTTCATTTTTGTTAAGTATTAAATCATAATTCTAAATTTTCCTCCTGTAGCTTAAACAACATTTCTGTTACTTCTACAGAATCTGACTAACACCAGATACACCTCATACCCTTTTCAGACAGTATCTATATGGAAAGTTTTATGAAAACTATTGCTTTTCTAGTTAGTCAGCATATAATCTCATAGCTTACAGAAGTGACAATCACCATGGCAATAAAACAGAAAGGAAATACAGTTTTTCATCACAGAGAAAAGATACAGTCCTAGTATTGACTTAAATGTTTTATGTTTGTAATATTGAGATCACTAATACTTCTTGGAATTTAGAGACCTGTTATTTCTTTGTATGAAATTATTTTTCATCATAGTCTTCCTGAATTTTACAGGATGCAAGATGCTGTGAGTAATTTCAGTCTTCTGTCTATATTAGGAAGATACTCAGTTCTATCAATATAAACATTGATATTTTATTCAACACAAAAAGTGAGTTTGTTAATATGCAGTCTGAGACAATATAAATCTTGATGTTTTTTGGAACATGAAGGTGGTGTATGTTGAATACTTCCATAGGAAATGTTTTAATCTAGCTATGATTCATGAATATTTTGAGAAGAACACAACAAAGTTGTAATTCTGCCAGACTGTCTTCTAGACTTGATGTGCCTCAGAACTGGGCAGCCTTGAGTGTGTCAGTGAGAGGGGGCAATCAGCCCTTGGCAGTTCAGATCTCTGTCTGTGTGTCACCAACATTCTCACTGTCACCATATCTGTTCCAGCAGGGGGGAAGCAATTGGTTAATCGGAAAACTTGGACTGATGCAAAGCTACCTGAAAATTTTGAAGATACAAAACTAGAAAGGCTGAAAAGTAGCATGTGCAAGTGAAAGCCCTGATAGGTGTGTAACAGGTAATTGACCAAAATAGTAGAGCTGGTACTTTTCAAGTTTTTCTACTTTCCTTTATATTATGTTTTGTGCGTATATTTGCACTTAAAACCGATTGTGGTATGAAATTATCTCTTTATTATTTTTAATTTACTATTAGTATAACTGCTGCATTAAAATTCTTTCCAAGATATTCTGACAGCAAGTGCTGTGGTGTGGCTAGGTGTGTTGACTCTGCATCTCTGCGTTGGCACCCCAGAGGAGTCTTCTCCTGCAGATCTTACACCTGGCTTAATTTCTTGCAACCTACCATATCACATGGAAAAGTGTGGAGTGTGTCCTCAATGGGCCATGAGATGCCCCTGGCAGGAGACCCCTGGCTGTTGAGGCAGGTGTTTTGTAGTCATGGTCCATTCCACACCCATCGCGGAGTTTCTAGGTGGAGGGGCACCACTCCGGCATGCCAAGCACTCAGCCTGGTACAGTGACCTCGCAGCAGGCAGTGCTGCTTGGCAGGCTCTGGGGCCAGGCTGGAGGTTTCTGAGCTGGCGATGTCCAGCATGCACTGTCCACACAGTGTGTGAGGTGTGATGCCCTCCAGAAGGCAAATCTTGCTGTGCCACCTGGGCTACTGCCATGCTCCACTTGGGTGCTCAAACAGCTACACAGTGTTTGTGGCTGGGGAATGTGATCGTGCAGTGGACTCAGGGTGCATCAACAATTCAGTGTAAATGCAGCTACAGGCAACTGGAGCGCAGGTGTGTCCTCGAGAACACCATTAACTTTATTGATGATTGAGCTACTTAACACACTGCATATGCTTAAAGAAGGAGCCAGCATTATACAGCACTGGATTATGCTGGCTTGGCGGATGACTTTTTAAAAATCCAGGACTTGATTTTATGTACCAGTATTTATAGTTACATTGAGTTTCCTTGCTGCCAAGTGCTCTTGTGACCTCATCACTGCTTTACATCTATTTACATTCTGTTAGAGAGCTATAGTCTTATGGTAAATAAAGAGCAATAGACATGCTATTTGGTGGCACAATAAATTTTGCTGGAAAACTGTGGGGCTGTATTTTCTCCTTGTTTGGCCAGAGTGGCTCTTGTTTCCATGGTCTGTAGGATCTATCTCTTCTGTTTTGCAAAGACAATATATATTAAGAGTGTTTTCAAAGTAGTTCGCAGGAAATGTATGGGAAAGAAAAGAAGAAAGAAAAGAAAAGAAAGAAGGAAACCTGAAAATCTGCTTCTGACAGCCTGTAATTCAGTGATTACATTCCAGACTCATAGACAAAGTTAATAGAACTAGAAATTATATTAGCCATGCCTATATATTTCTGTCACTTTCTGTCCATTTTTATTTTATAGTCATGTTATATTGCTTATTGAGATTATGATTGTGATGTTGTATCTTTATTACTTTGTGGCCTAACCTTTCAAGTCTGAGCTTTCATGGACTAAACAATAAATTTTGCTATAACAACCTCACTTAATTCCCCTATAAAACTGATGTTTCCTGACGCTTGTTCACTGATGTGTACAATAAATATGGAATCCATAAATTGTAGAATTTAGTCTTATTTGGTCCATACAAAACAAAAATAAAAGTCTATAAAACGGGAAGCAGTAAAAGGAGATTATTCATTAGTAACTGCGTCTAATTCTGTTCCCCAAATGAAAAAGTATAATTCAAAAATGCCTTGAAAGGCAACATTTCCCAAAATTACATTTGCAATATGTCTGATTGCTAAATTCCCTCTTCAGCTGTTACTTAAGGACTAAAGTGTTACTGCGAGAACGTACAGATGGAGGGAAGGGTAATGAGGAGCTAGACCTCTGTCAGTACATGTGTGAGCTGCGGAGCTGTGTGTGGAGCAGCAGTAAGTTACCCTCCTCTCGGAGACAGCAGGGAGAGCCAGGCGTGTCTCCCTCCACTGGCAGTGAATGCAGGCCGTCACAGGGATCTGCAGTTAATGGATGACACTGCCTAGCATGAAGCAAGGGGGAGAAAAAGGAAAGCTATTTTTCTGAAAAAAATCTTTCTATATTACAAACTCTTGCCAGATCTTCTCATACATTGGATGTAAATAACAGCCTAAGCTCAACTTTCATTTTGTAATAGTCTGTTGCTCTCCTCTAGATTCCAGATGTGCGCTTCTAATAGCAATAATGATAAAGCACAGCTTCTGATTAACACTAACGATGTGATTGTGAATTGGCATCATAACAATGCAAATGCTTTTTGCACTGCTTCAGCTTTTTACCTTAGACCTACTCCGATCTGTCTCCACTTAAGACATTCAGGTAGTGAGTTTCCCTTACCAGATTCCTGGTGGGATTTATATAGAACTTTTCCCCTTATTTTGTTTTTCTTGGGCTCTCTTGAACCATACTCTCTGTACAGTTAGATTGTTTTTTTGTATAATCGGTGGCTAGAATAGAGATGTCTTAACAAGAAAGACGTGGAAAGAGAGAAACCTATAACCGATGATTAATGAATCCTTGCAAGATGACGTATAAAACTGCACACGGAGAAAATTGAGAACAGAGGCAACTTTGACAGTTGATTATCCTCCTACCTTCATATTTCAGCCATCCCAGATTTGTCAATGGTATGGTTGACAGATATATTTTTCCAGAATACATTAATAATTAATAATTTCAAGTCTAGCAAGAAGTTCTAGATACAAAGGGCTGGATGGCAAGACTCAGTTTCAGCAGGAAAAATTATCTGCATTCTTTCAGCATCTATGTCGGCTATTGCATATATTTGCGAAATGTTCTTCATTTAGTCTTTCTAAGCCTGTAAGAGATCTTATATTTTTAAATATAAGATTATTTGCAATTTGATTAAATTAAAAGAAATAAGTCCAAGAAGACTAGTGTATCGTTATTCAAATAGAACTGAATCTTCTATAAATATATAAGTGCCTACATGATGTCATTGTACAAAATTATGTTGAAAATGCGAATCTCAGAGAGCTGTTTATAGCCCTACTAAAAAAATGTAACCTTAAGGATTCAGGAAGTTAAATCAGCTAAAATTAGGCACACCTCAGAACTGGTTTACATCAATTTTCTTTGCAATTTATGCTGGCTGCTCAAATATCATGGAAATGAAAGGTGCAAAAATGGATTGGTGAACTGACAGATGGATATGAAAAATCAGAAAATTAGTTTAAATTTCAGGATTTGAATAAATTAAGCATGACAAGCATAACACAGGAACCCATTATTTATTTAGTTCATTTAGATTTGTTTTTATTATAAAAAAATTGTCAGTACATATTGGAAATCTCATTTATTGCAGAATAAAAGAACATGAAGCTGGCATCTGATGATGCCAAACCCAGAACTGCAAGAAAACACACACTCTGCTGGCAGGATTAGGGTGTGATTCTGGAAAATATGGTCATGATTTAAGAAAGTTTTTCACAATTTGGCTACTAAACTGACAAAATAAATTTTAACTAACAACATTCCCTTCCCTTCCCTTCCCTTCCCTTCCCTTCCCTTCCCTTCCCTTCCCTTCCCTTCCCTTCCCTTCCCTTCCCTTCCCTTCCCTTCCCTTCCCTTCCCTTCCCCATTTTTACTGCAAATCTGGCCTTTTTTGGTACTTTCTCTCTTCCTATTCTTCAACAATTTAATCTCTAATTTTTCATCACAGTAATTTTTCATCATAGTAATTTTCTTTCAACTTTCTTTAGGGCTTTTCTCAGTTTTCTTCTAAATTTCTACTTGGTACATATACATTGTATTTTCTTCTGTCAGGTTCTGGCGCTTTGATGGGTGTTTATGGACCTTCATTCTTTTATACCTAGAGAAATTTGGGTCTTAAGAGTCTAAACAATCTAGATTCATAGTACTTCATGTAAGGGTGTAACAAGTTCATCTCTCCAGTTCATTGTCTGCTGTTGCCCTGAGCTTACACCAGTCACAAGAAACTTCTCTTTACCTTACAGAAAGTTTTTTCCCTTTCCCTATTGTCACCTCCACTAGTGACTGTCAGCATCTAGTGTATCCATTTCTACCATTCATCCTCTTGCTGGTTGTCCAGTTTATTTTCTCCTCTAGCATTTTGAAACGGTTTCTTTCTTTGGATTTTTTAATAGTACAAGGACCTTCACATCCAGGAATATAAAAATATGAAAGTGCATTTTGTTTTCTTTGGCTTCACAGGTAACCTTCATGCCAAAAAATTATTTGCCTCCACAAGTCAGGCTGAAAACTTTGTCTCATGAAGACACTTTGGGTCATGTAGCTCCAGTTTTGTTCTACAGAGTAGGAATACTTTCTGCAGTAGAAACCAAGCTGCTGTGAATTAAGGATTACACAATGTGCTGTCACAAATGGAATACTACTTACTACACTTTTAACACTTCACTAAATCTCTTATCTATTGAATATATCTTCTTACTAAGTCTGAATTGTGTCATAAGACAACCCCTTACTTGCGATAGAAATTATATGCACAAAGAAATAAAAATCTAATCTCTGTTTTCAGCTGTAGCCTGTAAAACATCCCATATTCATTTCCCGTTGTGTTTTCCAGATAAGTAATACCTTTCAGGATACACAGAATATAATGTGCAAGAGACCTGATGTTTTTACATTTATACTGAATTGTATGTATGTATGAACACAAGCCATAACAGAATACTCTTTTCTGTGCGTACCCCTTCCAGTCTGAGGGAAAACTTGAGGTGCCAGAAACTGTTTTTTGGAATGAGTACATACAGTTATTTATACATGGGTATCATTGTTCACATTGAAAGATTATATGTAGATAATATCAACAATAAAATTAAAGTAATTGCAATTTAAGCCATTTTGAACTGATAATTTTCATATTGTTTGGTTAGGTGCTGGATAACATTTGAATATTTTTGTGTTATTCTGGGATGATGTATTATTGAATATAAGCCAAAACATGAAGTTCTGGAGATTTTGCATATTAATTCACAGTGGAAAGAGTGTTGTGCATATCAGAATTTAGGAGAGGAGCTCTACATGTAATGATTTGTTCACTCTTACCTAAATGAATACATATATAAACATATATTCCAAAATAGGAAGTTAGTTTCTTTTGTCTTGGACTGTATACTTTGATATACTGGCATCAAAAATTTTTATATCCTGTTTTGGCTGCCAGGATAATCAAGTGCCAATAACTCTAGCTGCAACTATTCAATGTTAGAACAATCTTACTAGCTTCCCAATCGTTGAAGAGCTAAGTAAATACACAAATAATTTTCACATCTTTGTTGATCTAGTTAATTATAGTGTAGAGAGAAAGACTAGCAGCTGTCCTGCATATGTTTCATTTTTGTCCTCTTTTTCCTCCCTCCTAATTTGAACCTTACATGACTTCTTAAGTATTTTGGAGGTTAATAGACTGATCCAACTCTCTGTATCCATAGCAATCCATGGATATTATATCCCTCACAATAAAAACTGAAAAAAAGATGCTAGAAATATCTCTAGTATGAAAGTAAATCCCAAAAGAAAACAGATGCTGGGTAAATATCTTTTGGTGAACTATTTTTAAAGAGCTTAGACAATTAGCAGTAAAATATTTGGGCACCAAAGTCTTTTAACTCATGCAGGCCAAACTTACACTGCTATAGTTCAGCCCATACAATGATGTCAATTTTTAAACCAAATTTGAAGCACATAGTTGATTATTTTACTTCTTTAAAACACTCAGCAGAGCTGCAGAATGATATATTATTCTTAGTGGTAATCTAATAAAATTCCAGACAGGTCCACATATTGTGTTTGCTGTTAAAAGACCCAACAGTTGCACTAAGCAGGATATATCTTGGAAACTAGTATTTGTTGGATAAGCGTGGGTTCTTCCAGGTAATTAATCAGCGTGACTGGTCTTCTCAAAAGTAAAAAAAAAAAAGGAAAAATACAGATCTTTCAGAATGAAGATTAAAATATATATATATATATTTACAGGATTTGGCCTAAATATACTGACAATCAAACTTCGAGTTCTGTACAGACTTGAGAGTAAAACGTAGTTTACGAAAGTTCCTATTTATGTCGTGTCATCTGTTGGATTACATTTTACTGATCTAAAGACTGCTTTCCTTTTTGATCTGCTGCAAATCTTTACAGCACTTCATAATTTGACAAGTCACTTTTGCAGCACTACAAAAGAAATGGCTTTTATGAAAGAACTCAACAGCTGACAAAAAGTAGTAAGGCAAACTTAGGTCAGTGGGGGAAAAGCACAAACAAATCCAAATATATCCATGAAGAAACCTGCAAAGAGAAGTTAAACAATTCTTGTTGCTGGGAGTTCACCGGCAGAATTTTAGCCATGAGCAACTTGGGCATATGGAATTAGTTGGTTGTCTAGACTAGTTCTCTAGCAACTGGAAAAAGACCAGCACTTCTGGTAAATATTTAATTTCAACTAGCTTAAAAGCCCTCACCTGTAAAGAATATTTGACGTATTTAATTAGCTTCTAAAATACTTCAAATAAAAAATAAGAACTCAACAAAAAGCATTCTGGGAAATACTAATAATATTGAGTAAATATACCAAATTGCTTATTTCCACTGCTGTGAAAAATAGCAAGTGTTTTTATAAATGCATCAACAACAAAACGAGAGCCAAGGAAAATCTCCATTCTTCATTGGATGCAAAGTGGGGAACATTGTCACTAAGGATGTGGAACAGGCTGGAGTGTTTAATGCCTTCTTTGCCTCAGTCTTTGATAGTAAGACTGGTTATCCTCAAGGCAGCCGGCCCCTTGGGCTGGTAGACAGGGACAGGGAGGAGAATAGACTCCCTGCAATCCAGGAGGAAGCAATTAGTGACCTGCTGTGACAATTAGATGCTCACAAGTCTATGGAACTGGATGGGATTTGTCCAAGGTTGCTGAGGGAGCTGGCAGAAGAGCTCGCCAAGATGATCTCTTTCATTTATCATCTGTCCTGGCTAACCAGGGAGATCCCAGATGACTGGAGCTTGGCCAATGTGACACCCATCCACAAAAAAGCCTGGAAGGAGGATTTGGGGAACTACAAGCAGGTTCGTCTTAATTTTTAAAATCATAGAACAGTGCAGATTAAGAATGACCTCAAAAGATTGTCTGGTCTAACCTTTTGCTGGAAAGGAAGCCTAGATCACGGAATCACAGAATATTCTGAGTTGTAAGGAACTCACTCTAGGACCTTGTCCAACTGCATCTTGGAAACCTCCAGTGATGAACACTCTACCATATGCCTGTAGATGAATGTTCTCACTGTAAAAATTTCTTTCTTCTTGTTATGGTCCAATTATTAAAATTATTGAGGAATTTCTCAGTCTGAATTAAGGTGCAAACAAGACCATATGCCAGTGACAATAGTATGGATTTTATGTGATAGTGACTATAAGGGAAAGAAAAGGGGAGAGAAAGAAATAGAGAAAGAGGAGCTTGGGGGATGTGGCAGGGGGAGAGAGTAAGGTGGAGACAGACTAGGTAGAAAGTATCACCACTCTGTAGATCCCGATGGCATCCTGTTGATCCTCTTCTTCTGGTCTTCTTGATGGTGAAGGTCCCCTTGAAAAGCATAGAATCCAATGGGTTAACATATGCTCAGGCCAGGTGGAAATGTCCAGGTATGCCCCTCCTGGGGGGCAGGGGGCAGTCTCTTGCAACAGACTGGATCTGTTACATCATGTGCAGTCCTGTGGTGCAAGGCCTCTGGAGAGCGCTTTGAGGGGGGTCTTTGATGGATTATGGCTCCCCCTCAGCTGTCTCTCAGGTGAATGTCCCGTGGATGTGGCCTGTGGGGTTGGGGGTTCCACAGCTGGGCCAGTTTGTGAAAGGCAGGATGGGTGTTCAGTGCCCCTGACCAGAGGTCACACTCGAAACCTCTTACCCTCGCCCTCATTTTGGGAGGGGGTTTCTATGTAAACCTGGCTTCTGCAGTCTGTGGTCTTCTCCACTCCAAATCCAGCCAGAGGTGACTCAGCACAGATGCTGGGTTTGGTTCTCTTCTGGGTGCACTTCCCCCAGCCTTGTTTGTTTTTTCCTAGGCTTGGTGATTGAAGAATGGATTTCCATTTATCTAATCAGTAGTCTGACTTTCAGTCCAAAGTTCCAGTCACATATCCTTCGGGGAGGGAAGATCTTCTTTACATAGTTTAAACTTTATATCAGTGTTCGGGGCATGAGCTATTTCAGTCTCTGACATGACGTTGAAACCCTTCACAGTGCAACGGGTACCCATTGGCCCTCTGGTTCTTCACGTGGCTCCTTGAGAAGTGAGAGGACAGCTATTGTCCTCTTCAAGTACTGGAATACTGTGATGAGGTTATTCCTGAGCTTTCTCTTCTCTTGGGAGAAGAGACCTAACTTCTTCAGTCTTTCCTCAAAGGGCAGGCTCTCCATCCTGAAGAATGGCAAATGTATTTTCAAATGAATTTGAAAATAGCATCCCACTCATGCTGTTGTTACCTTGACAGCTTCTTTTTCAGCAACCTTGCAGGCAGAAGTGTTAGTTCTTCTTCAGGATAGTTTTCAGGCAAATCAAAATATCTTTGAAAAATATCCAATTACTTTCAGTATGAAGTGTGCTTCTTCATTCTCTTTGGTATAATAAAGTCATAATGTAGATGACTAGGTCACTACTGTTCACCAGTGGCTACATGAACATGAAATAACATCAATTGGCGGGATAAGATATGTATACCTTTTAATATTAATTTTAAACTTTATAGAAGAGTCATCAAAATTCTCTTAAGAATTAAAAAAAAAGCAACGACTGAAATTTGAAATTTATTTTCCTCAGCTTTGTTTTAATGACTGGAACATTTATATCATATTGTCAAATGTGCAAACTACAGTTACCAGCTTTTCTGAATTGAAAACATCTTTTTACTTGTAAAAAAAAAAGGTGATTTTTAAATAGAAGCACTCTTTGTTTACTGCTCAAGAAACAGCGTGAAATGTTATTTGTTAAATTTCCTTAAAATCTCCTAAATAGAATGGAAGACTAAAGTCGGCCCACAAGAAAGTTGGAGAGGGACGTTTTACAAGGACATGTAGCGATAGGACAAGAGGGAACGGCCTTAAGCTGAAGAAGTGTAGGTTTAGATTACATATTAGGAAGAAATTCTTTACTGTGAGTGTGGAAAGACACCAGAAAAGGTTGCCCACAGAAGTTGTGGATTCCCCATCCCTGGAAGCGTTCAAGGCCAGGTTGGATGGGGCCCTGAGCAACCTGATGTAGTGGAAGCTGTCCCTGCGCATGGCAGGAGGGCTGGAACTAAAGTATCTTTAAGGTCCCTTCCAAGTCAAGTCATTCTATGATTGTCTTCCAGATGTGGACATGTTCATTCCTGTGTCAATGACTGGAATGAACCATCACTATGCATCAGTCCACCATCTCCTGCTATAAGTCTATCTCAGGCTACCCAGAGATATCCCAATCTTTCAATAATTGAAAAAATAAGTAATTACGGTATTTTACGTCAGGTAAAACAAGCAATAATTAGTCCTAATTAATTGATAGACATAGTCATCTGTATTAATATACTTCACATATAGGGCAAGGAGAGGCTGAATTACAATGCAAAGTTGTCATAATGTACACACACCATGCCCTTTTCTAACTTGCAAGGTAATTGACTCAGTAAGATGGAAACCTTTGGTATGGTATAACTTGTTCCTGAGCAAAACGTTCATAGCTGCAAAAAACAACCATTAAATTCATGAAGCCCTGCTGATAAGCTATATATAAAAAAACTTTTTAAATAATGAAAGGTAAAATTATGTTTTCATCAGTAGTTTTAATTACCAACTGAGTTTTGTATGTTGTGAACGGTATTTAGCAATAGTAACAGCTTAACTGAATGGTACACAGTGAGAAATGTTTGTACTGGCTTTTACCAAAAAAATAGGAGCAAGATGGTCCTTGTAAATTAATTGAATGCTTTTCACTAAGATTTGCATGGTTCTTTTACTTTCTCTTGAATTCTGCAAAATAAGAAAAATCTGAATAATCATCAAACATTCTTAATCAAATTATGATGAAACAGGACTGGGATAGTTTCTAAGACTGGGTTTAAGTTGGTGTCTCAGGGATAGGTAGCCATAACAAACTTTCCAGCATTCAGTATTTTCTGTAGTACTCATAACATATTTCTACAGTTAATTGTTAGTCTTCATTTTAAGGCTAAGGACTTCAAAAGGCCAGATTGCCTGAGGACTAAGAAAAAAATCTCTTTGATTTGAAAATGAATGTTCATATCTTGAAAAGAATTAAAT
Organism: Callaeas wilsoni; assembly: GCA_013398955.1. Classification (NCBI taxonomy): domain Eukaryota; kingdom Metazoa; phylum Chordata; class Aves; order Passeriformes; family Callaeidae; genus Callaeas; species Callaeas wilsoni. The sequence continues at coordinate 477,844 of VWPU01014915.1, read as the reverse complement.
GCATTTTTCCAGGTAATTAAAGAGGGAATTCAGACTCGGTTTAAGTCTGCTGACTTTGAGTTAATAATACAGATTTGTGTTTCAAAAGACTTTAAACGCAAATATCAACTCTTTGATGGGATATCACTACTGTTAACTTTTGTCCTGCATGATGTCATTTACTCAGCAACCTGATTCAACAAGTGTGTAGTAAGGTCAATTGGCCTGACTAAAAAAATTTAAAAGACACCAATAAAGATTAAATTCTAAACTGAAATAAAAAGAAAGAGGAAAAAAAAATGACTGTCAGCATTTTGGTAGTGAAATTGCCCATCTGATAACTCTGGAATTGAAGATATAAGCATGAAAGTATCCTTCTCTCAGTAACATAATTATAAACTGCTTGCTTCATGTCTTTTCTTCTGCGGTTTTATGTAGGCATAATACTGTTAATCATGAAGATATAGAGCAGTACAGTGTTGTGTGGCCCTTCACTGCAATAAAACTAAGAAGCACTTTGCTGCATTCTCAAATAACTTTTTTCCCAAATACAGACTAGAAAGTAAAACATAGCACTTAATCACTTTGCTTCTGTAGGTGGTTAGTACTCTGAAATCTTTCTCTTTGTTATGCATTATAAAAATAAACATTATTTAGTGTGATAATAGTAAAGGAAATATTGGTGAATATGAAGTCGAGAGTTGATAGAGCAGATAGTGAAAGTTGTATCACACCAGAGTAAGTCACTCTGTTCTGAAAATGTTTTACTCAATACTTCTGATAATAATTGAATGCTATTATGATGCATCCCAAACCTCATATGTTATCATATTTGCTTTTTTGCTTTGTATTAAATTCTGAAGTTCACATTTTGACAACTTTTTATTTGAAAGTTAAATTCACAAATCTTTTTAAGCCCACAGGACAACAATACCACTTTTTGGCTTTTACTTTACCTTCTTAAAGAATTGACATTTTGTGAGTCAGCATGAACATTTTAGGTCAATGCTGCTAGAGCTGCTGCCTTGAAAATGTTATCTTAATATTACATTTTTTAAAAAAAAGATTTTTCAATAAAGGTAGAAAGATTGTACTAAAATAAGATACAGAAGCATAACATTTCCAGCCTTTTACCATTTTGATCAGACACTAGGATGGTTGGAACTCATTAGGGAAGAAAAATATGAAATGCTGCTGATATTGATATCTACAGAAGGTGCACATATATTGAGGGATATTTTCTTTTTTAATCGTCAGTATTTCAGTTAGGGAAAGTAATGTTCCTGCTGAAGGAAAAAGAAAGTAAACAAGATGGACTTAACAAACTTATTATAGCAAAATTGCAAGTAAGCAGGAATAATGAGCAAAAAGAGAAGCGAAAGGTGCCCCAAGGGACTAAATTAGAGCCAAAAAGGTGTAATCTCATTTTCAGTTATTTGCAGGTCTCATTTTAATGAGTTGCCAAGGGTGCTGGTATGGTATAAGTATGAAGTCAGGGTCCTCAGACATAACTATATCGATAAACAGAGTGAAGAAATGGCTCAGAATGTCCACAGTTTTAAAGAATTGCTATCTTTAGAGCTTTGCTGATCCCTGATATTCTTCTACAGTTAGCCAGCTCTCAAACAGTCTGACTGCAAGCCCTCAGTCACAGGATGGTGATGTGAAATGAACCCTTTTTGGCTGAAATGGACCTGGACCTGACTTCTTTCAGCAGATCTCTTTGTGATCGGGGTTAGGATTTGATCATGAGTCCTTCTTGATTCTGTTTGCTGAATCCTTCATAGTTCATAACACAGCAGAAGAGAGATGTGAGACTCACACTGTGTCACTGAACCTCTGGGAGAATAATAGAGGGATTTATCTTGCAGAAGGTCTTCAGGAGAGCACTCTCCTTTGTAGAGTTAACGGTAATTTGTGTAGAAAAAGAAAGAGAAAAAAAAATAATGTTCTTGTAAGAATAGTCATGTGAAAATAGCTACAGACAGCCCAGAAGGAATAAAGCATAATCCTCAAAGGTTCAGGAGCTATTAAGCCATTGTCATTACTTATCTAAGTAATATAGGTATAAGGTTAGAACAATACACCTTTTATTTCCTTTTCAGCACAGGAAATAGTACTTTGGAGAAAATAATATAGGTCAGTATGTCAACAAAACACCACACTGCATAAAATAGGGTTTGTCATCTGTGCAGTTAGTCATTATATTTCAAGGCTCTGTTCACACAGAAGACAGGATGTTATTCATCATTAGATAAACCAGCCTCCTTTACTTATGAATTCTGAGGCCTTAAGGTGTTTGTGTTTCCTTTAAATTTAATATATGACATTAGTTTCCTGGAATTATAGTGACCAATCAATGTACTCCTGTATAGATTTTCACATTTAAACAGGCAACATTTATTTCTACAAGCTTCATTTTACCTTAACAACAATGCATAGGGATGATTTGTCTCACTAATCTTCGAACAATAAAAGTTAGAATATAAATGTTTTCTTTATAATTCAAAGGAGAAAATATCTGAAATAATTCATCTGAATCATAGTTTAAATTAATTATAGAATTAATTTTTTCAGGCTCAGACTGTGATTTCTGCTGAATCTTAAATATATAATTATTAAATTCTGTCATTTTTTTCAAGCACTTCCTTTAGTGTTGGGAAATTTCTTCTAAACAAATGGCAATTGAAGAGGAAGACCAGTTTCTTTAAGACACAACTTCTAAATCAGGAAATATTAGCAGATTGTTGTTCTGAATGCTAAGAAATTGAAGAGTCAAAATATTTTTACTTCACTGCTTTTGCTGGATGAGGAGCACTTGTAACAGTGATTAACCTCAGTTTTGGCAAAACTGGTCAGTACTTCTGCAGATGCTGACAAAGTTGAGACTAGAAAAAACCAGAACACCAGAAAGAAAGAAATCATTTCCAAGCTTGTATTAAAGAAGTTAATTCACAAAAAACCCCAGAATTTTTAAATTCTAAAATTCTGAATTTTGAACTTAGAAGATTTTTTTTTCCTTCTATCACTTCTATATTAGTAATATTACCATATTAACTATGTAATTTCAAGTTAAATGTAGTGTTATACTATCTAAAAATATCAGGTAGCTTAATGGAAATAGCTTCTTTTTTAAAATTCACTGACAGAAATTAGATGTTTAACTGCATTTTAGAATCTGAATAAATTATGTAAATTTACAGTCATCGTATAAACAATCATATATGTAATGACAGTGAATAATGTTACAGGTAAAATACAGTCTGAATATCTCTTGTCTTATAGAAAGGCTTGGAAAGATGTATTCTAGTTTTAAAATACCGGATAAACTTGCTACAAAACTTATTTACAACCACATTGTATAGAACACTAGAAATACATATTTGGAAATCTAGAATTTTTTGAGATGGATGCAATAATTACTGAAATCTATTTTTTCAATTGTTTAAGATTAAATAGTGCATTACAGTGATTGTCCAAATTAGGAAAAAAATTCAACAACTACATCATAGACCCAAGATTTTGCACTAATTGTGACTGCTCAGGTAGTTCATCCAACATTACATCAGATTTCCCAGCTGAAATGGATTCAGTGTAACAATATATCCTTTCTAAAAATTTATGTTTTAATGCACACCCTTCATATTTCCCATATAAATAATACGGCTAATTTTCAAAAACGGCCAAAAACTGAAAATGGAGAACTCGAAATTTGACACTCTTATCTTTTTCTTTATAAAGATTTTGGTGTTCGTCTGTGACTTACCTAACACCAATTAAGATTCCAGGCAGGAGCACATAGAAAGTGTTCTAATTAAATGCCATTAAGGAGCCTTTTGAAAAAACTACTGGTTTCAGCAGCCTTACTGGGTGCAAGTGAAATGCCAAAAATATTTGCAAATGCAAATGAAGTGTTCAGCAAGACGATGTTACCACTCTGAGCCCTCTAATTTCTTTACTGACATTGTTTAAAAGGAGGAAAGAGTAGAGTCATCCCATTAGATTCAAGGCAGTAAATCACATGTTTGCAAATTTTACACACAACATGCTCACTTGCATACCCAGAATGAGTTGCTGGACATCTGTGCTGTACCCCAAAGACTAATTTCTCTATCCGCTGTGATAAGTGAAGTCATTCTGTAAAGTTGCCACTACCATCACCATCAAGCCTGTTAAGTTTATCGTTAGTTTTGAGTTATTTGGCTCCTGTTTTAAACTGAAACTTTTAAAATATTTTCACATGAGCATGTTCATATTTCATTGTGAGATTTCATTCTTGTAAGGATTATTTTCCTGTTTAATCACTCAGCATCACATGCAGTATACTAATTGTGATTCATTGTCTATGAGCTTCCAAGATTACACTATATGAGGTCATTTTGCAAAGGTGCTGGAAACTGACTATTTTTTTTCCCCTTGTTTTGTCAGCATTCATGCTATTTTTAAAAATTTGCCTTGCATAAAAGCCACATCATATTTTTGTGCAAAAATGTGATATCCTTTACCACATGTGCACAATAATCCATGGTAATTATAGAGTATTATTCTAGACGTTAGAATAACCAAAGTGTTCTGGCACTTCTGTCAACAATAGAAAGCAAATGATATTTGAAGTTTATAAAGGCAAAATCTCTTAAAAGTATTAGTTTTACTTTTTAAGGGTGTTATTTTTCTGAAGATTTCTGACTACATTTTGGAGAAGACTTACTCACATGGGTTTTTTTATCACTTCATATCAAGAAAAGCCACCATCTGCATTCCTTTAAAAGCAGCAACCTAAGATGCACTGGTGGAGCTGAGCTGTTCAAAGTCAAGAGCGGCTATTTCAGAGCACACCAGACATGCTGACTACTTTAAAAACTTGCTGCTTCAGATTTATGCCTTACAATAGGCACAGATATTAGACAAGACATTAAAGAAAATCAACCAATTTTAAACTGTAAATGTACAGCACCAGCCTATGTGTACTTGTTATTTATTTTGCTGTAAGACGCATTGTACTGAAATGTGAAATTGATGGCTAGACACTTTTCTTTCCTTCTGCAGATTCTGAAATGCGATTGCCAAAAGTTATTGAAGACTAGTCCCAGGACCCTCCCATCCTGTGTTTACAAAGGGTTTCTACTTTGAGGGAGCCTGTTTCTCCCCATTAATCACACAGCGTTTGCCTAAGTGCCATCTGGGATCCCCCATAATTGACTTGACAAAGAGAATCAGGTGCTGTACAAATAACAACAAGGGCGCAACAATATAGCTCAGGCAAGAGAAAGGGGCTGTGAATATGAATGTCTCCTAATCCACTGGGCTGGGGCTCCACAAGAATTCTTACAGCTCTTTGCCACAACTTTGCTAATTTTCGCAATAGTCTGATCCAAGGTTACACTGCTATTCCATTCTATTAATGATCTTGGCAGTCAAATCCCTGGGTAAGGAAAGAGATTGCACAGCTGATTGGTTCACTGAAGGCCTTCACAAAATATTTCTCATTATCTTAGAACTTCAATCTTCAGTAATTCTGTTCAGTTTATTAAACTATTGTCATCTTTATGTGTTTCTTTCATGTAATGTCTATATCACATTTTGCTTATATACTGTATTCTATATTAATATTTTCCAGCAATTTTCTCCTTAATTCAGTGCTTTGCATTTTTTGGGGGAACAGACTGAACTTGAGGTTTTCTTGGTTAAACCTCTCTGAGGATTAACACAGGAGTAAGGGCATCTAATGTAAGTCCCTAGAGTTAAATCCTTGTCATAAGTCATGGAAAGGTAGTACTTTTTTTATACCGGCTATTATTGCTGAGAATAAAACAAAATGTCAGAATCATGACTTCTGCTTTAGAGCTGAAGTAGCAACTTGTATGAAATCCTGCATTGTGACTGAATAAGATTAAAGAAATCTTTTTTGTTGAAGATCTATTGCCAGCAACTGTCGCTCTCCAGTTCTGTTAAAATATACACGTGATACTGATAACCAAATCCAAGGCTCAAATACTGCTTGAATGTTCCAGGAGAAACATAGGGTCCACGTGCTGTTTTATAACTTCACTGAAACAGATTGAAAATCTTCAGTATGTCACACCTAGACTAGACAGTGATAGTGTGACAATCAAAACTCGTCCTCAGACAGGGAAGTGTAGATCTGTGCCACCTGATAAACAAATGTGTTACTTCAAATTCTATTACAGAAGCAGTGAAAATGTGTCATGTTAGCTTAACATTGATTCATTGAATGCCTAAGAGGAACACTGGCAGATTGCTTTAATTAACAGATGTATGAGGGCTGCTGATGTTTTTCAAAGTGAGATTTCCTTGCCTCTTGCTGCAACCTATCAGGCTGTCATTCTCAGGTGACAGAATGTCAAGATATCAGACTAACTGCTATAAAAGCTTTTCATGCTCAGTACTGTGTCTAAATATCTATGTTAACAATATGTCCTTTTTCACAACCATATTTTAGTCTTAATGGAAAAAAAGGCAGTGACTTCCTATCAGAAAAGTCAACAGTTGGATCTTTTAACTTTTTCCACAAGGTAAAGTAGACTAATTATAACATTATTTTGCTCAAACATTTATTTCATTTAAGCAACAAAGTGCTTACATGTATGCATTAGAAACCTTGCAGCTGGCCTGTTTCCTGATTTACACTCACCTCACCTAGCAAAAAACAAAAGGCATGCATGATATCATCCAATCTAACATAGACATCCACCTTAAAGTCAAATTGTAGATGTTTAGTAAGAGTTCATTTAATGCTGTATCTTTATATGTAATTCAAGTATTCACAAAAAATTCTAGCTCACCTAAGTGTTTACATTAGGCAGATAGAAATCCTTCTGCAGAACTTAAAAACTCACCTTGGTACTAGTGCTGAAACCCCCAGTGCTTCAGTACCTCACCTCTGTTCTGAAATTTGAGAGGCTGGACTTTAATTTCAGGTTCAGTTCCAATTCTCTTCAGAAGCATGAATTAACAAATACTGATGTTTTTTATATCTGTGTGTGTGTGTGTATATGTATCTGTAAGAAAGGGAGAAAGGAAGCTCTGTCTCCCTAGCTTATAAACCATTTCGAAGGATGAGGTAATAATATCTCCTTCAGGCCAGCTGTCATGAGATCATTGTCATTTTGAGGAAAAAACAGAAGAAGAGAGAATTACAAGTTGCATGTGACATACTCGTTGTTGAGGTTGAAAGAGCTGGCCTCAGATATGTGTAGACAGGGTGCTGTTCACGCAGAGCTGTGTCCCAGACCATGTCATGCATGAGAAGAATGCCTTGGAGCAGACTGAGTGAGACTTTAAACAAGCATCCTATTTCATTCTGCATGTTGGAACTGTTTACAAGCCCAAGGCATTGAAAAAGATCGTTTCAGACCTTCATGTTTCTCTGTCTCTCTCACCCATCTCTCTATTTATCTAGTGAAGGCTTGAAGTCTGCAAACAAATATGACTGCTGATGAGGGCACAGCTTCCAGGGGCAGGATGCCGAGCAATCGATGAACGAGAGGGAAATCTAGTTCGCTAGTCACAATAACTTTGATGTTGTTCACTAAATACTCACCTTAAGTCAGCTGAATTCAAGAGGTGATATGTATGACTGTAGACATATTCAATTTAATTTCTCTTTGTGGTGTTGATGAAAAGCCATGGCTGAAAATAATTTGTTATTGGGAAAATTCTCTGTATACAAATGAAATGTTCTGTTTTGGTAAACAGCCAAGAATACTAGCAAAATTGTTTGTATTGTCCCGTAGGCTTTGAGCCATTCCAGTTACACCACACAGGAAGGTGACCTTGGTAATTCTAGAGGTAATTCTTGGCAGTTTTCCTGAACTCTATTAATGCTTCCATAAGGAAAATTTCTGCAGCAAAAGAACAGGTATAGAAGCATGTCTGAATGGAAACAAAGTGTTAAAGAATTCTATGTTACACCAATAAACACAGATGCTGGAAGAAACGTATTTGATTTGCATTGTTCTAACCTCTCCAATGACTGATGTATCATTGAATTATATGGAAACATGTATTCAATGGAAAAAATGCATAACGGCAACATAAAATGGAATGGCTTTCTCTCTAGCCAATAAAAGACTTGTCATAACTAGTGTTTAAAAAATAATCAAAGAAAATTTGTGGAAGCAACAGTAATTTCCAGGAAAGTTAGTTGTATGCATATAAACCTAAATAATTCCTGAGAAAGCCAGACTCTTATATAACAGAAATAGTTTTGTCAATAAGAAAATGGATCTGAAGACCATTTACCTGCTTTATTGACCAATGATGAAGCACAGATGAGAAAATAAGACTATAATAAATCGAAAGATTTTTAGCTGAGTACTGTCACATAACACATACACTAGATTTAATTTACTTAAGGTGGCATGTTTTAAATAATTTTTCTCATGACACCAAAGTTAACGCATTATAAGATACTCTAAAAGAGGACACCCAAGAAGAATTTTAAAAGACAGAAAACTGAGGGTTCTTTTTACGTTGAATATTTTCACAGGTAACCACCAAGGAAATCCTACCATCAAATTATTTTTTATATTTTCTTTTCAAATCTTTTTTGTCTTCAAATTACGAAATTCAATATTTTAGGCTATGTATAGGTTAACCTGTTTTAATATATTTGGTGTGATAGAAAAAGACATAGTTTGGATAAACTGTCATGCAACTTGAAATGAGGAGAAAAGAAAGAGATTTGGGTGAAAATTTTTTGTTAATGATAAAATTTTAAGACAGAATTTGTATTTTAGGAAAGAATTCCAGAAAGAAACAAATAAGGAAAAGAAGGAAAAGAGGAAGAAGGAGAAAGCTGGAGGAAAGAGAATAAAAGAACAAGAGACTTAACTTCACTCCAAGAGTGCAGTGTGGATAACGTTTCTTTCCACTTAGGACCCTAGAGGGTCTGTGATTTGTGTCAGAACCCTAAAATCAATGGCAAGTGGTATGTCTGGATTCCTGGTTTCTCCTCAGTATTACACACAGTTAAATATACCTTGACCTATTTCTTGGCCTCATTTATTTGAGAAATGAATAAGTTAACCAAAAAAAGAAAAATATTTCTGTAGTTCAATTTTATTAATTACTCCACGATGCAAGATAAAAAATTCATCTAGTTGACAGTTGATATAAAGAAAAATAGATTGGGTTTCTGTCTATGAGTTAATCTTCTTATCTTGCACTTGATCACACTGTTTGACTCCTTCATTAAGCCCAACCAGAGACAACACCAAAGTGCCTCACAGAGTAAAAGAGATCAATGACTCAAGGTCCCATACTGGGAGATACCTGACCCCAAACACTTTCATTTGGTATCCTGCTGAAATCTTTATGATTTTTCTTTGCCTTTTCTTTTTCCTTCACTTAATTACTGGCTTGTTTCTGCATTATTTATTCCTCTAGCTTACGTGAACATGTGAAATGGGGCATGTCTCGTTGTGGCATTAAAAAAGAATATTTTCTTAGAAAGACCTTTATAAAGACAATAGTGTCACAACTGCATATTCTTGTTAGTAAAAGACAAAATTTCTATGTGTTATTTCAGTAATAACTGGTTTGTATCTCATAGGCATCAAGTTTGGATTCATATAATTTGCTTTTCTGGATGAAATCATGATTTATTCTAATGAGTAATCATCCTGGCAGGTCTCATCTACTCATATTTACATACATTATATCGTGCCTTAATTTAAATAATTTCACCTACTCTCCTTGTTTGTATGGGAATTTGAAGCCTTCCAGCTTGATTTTAAGGACTTTCTATAATTGTGTTCCTACCTACTTTTGGAACCTTGCTTTCTATTTTCCTATTCACTTGCTGTTATCTGGTCACAGACTTTCCCCTGTACCACTTTTTTTTTTAATGTTTAAAAGTGTGTGTGCAGAAGAGCTTTGGCATAAGAACACTGTGCCTTGCTGCCCAACTATTGTGGAACCCTGAGCCCCAAGGAAGCAGAAAAAGCAAAATGGAGTTCAGACCAGTCACTGTGTACTTATTATGCATGAAATTCTTGGGAGGCAATTGTGTGTTAAAACTGTCACCTTATAGATTTAAAGAATTTCTCTCTGAATCCTTTAAAGAGTTAGGGATTAGCACCTTTTCTTTCAAGACCTATTCAAATATCTTCAAAGAATACTTCTGTTAATGCTGCTCAATAGTGAGTAAACAATAATTGATGTGGGATCTCATTCCCAGATATTCCCCAGTTGAACAACAGTGTCATCACAGACCAGTCAACAGACACTTTGATGTGATTTTAAAGACTTTCTCTGAAAAACATGGATAGTATAACTTTGTAGAGAAAACACTGCAGGAGGGCATGGGGAAATTTCAGTATATGTTCTGTCAGCACAGTTACACTACAGTGAAGTACAGGAGCTAAGTATAAAATAGCTGTATGCTCCTTCAGATAGATGAGGAAATAAACCATGCACCATCCTATGGTTAAAGGGATACAAGCATTGCTTGTGTCCAATGTTATGTTCCTTATGTTCCCAGATACTGATCAGTAAATCTTTGAGGATCTATGATAAAATTTCCATTACTACTTCTGTTATATTCAGTTCATTAAATTATTGCATAAATATGTAGTAAATGAATATCTTAAGAACACAAAGTGGAAAAAATATATAGATCTGAAAGAGTGTATTATTCCTCCAAAGTAAAGGTGGAAATGACTCTCCAAGTTTCTTAAAGGCACATAGAGAGTAAATCCAAGTAGTGTCATTTTGCTGAAATCAGCAACTGTTTCATAATGTATGTAGATGACATACACATCCTAGCTGGCCATTGCAATATAACCTGTCAGAGACTGAAATGGTTAATGGCTTAAATATTTCTAGATCACCAAAAGACTTTTGTCTACTGCAGCAAACCGCAAAGAAACAGCTGCTCATCTATTGAAGCCCACTCCTCCCTGTGTATGCCTACCAATTTGGACTTTGAAAGGACCCAGAGATAAGATAAGGTGGTACTATTGTCCAGCTATCCCAGGGTAAAGAGAAGAATGTATCCACAAGTGTAGGAGTTTGAACTGCTAATCTTTGACCACCTGAAGTAACCCCCAGGTGCTGTAGGAGACTGGTGCTAATGGCTCAAGTAATTGGTTGGGTGCTTTGCTGGTGATGCACAGAGTGGCCTCAGGTTCAGAAGGGTGTGCCACCTGAAGTGACAAACTGGTATTCCAGATAAGGGAAAAGGCTGATAAAAGGCATGATAAGACATCATCTAGTGGTACAGAGGGCATTTCCACCTAGACTCTGTACAACATAAACCTGATGAAAGAGGAGTTTTGTGGACTGTTCCCCCCATCCCACCCCACTTGATGGATGTAGTCTGCAACCGCCAAGAAGACCAGAAGAGGCCCATTGAGATGTCATCAGAATCTATGGAGTGGTGATATGTTTTTTCTACTTAATCTGTTTGTCTGTCACTCTCTTGCTTTCCTCTCCCCCCCTTTCCCCATCTCTCCATCTCTCTCTCTCTCTCTACGCATTTACTGTTAAATAAAATCTGTACTATTGACTTCAGCATATGGTCTCATTTGCACCTTAAATCAGGCACAGGAATCTCTCTAATAATTTTAATAATTGGATCTTAACAGCACCATCCTTATTTCATATCTCTTTCCCTCTCCTGACAAAGATAATCTTAGGAAGGTTCTTTGTGCTATTTTGCAGTAGAGCATGGGTGCACACAATTTACTTCACTTGTTGTTAAAATATATGCAAGAGAGTAATGAAAACATCTAAACCAAATGAGAATATCCATACAATCAGTTCATATGATTAGTAAAAAAAAGTTCTAAAAAAAGGATAAAACTCTAAAGTTCTGTACTTGGGGACTTTCACTGAGTCTTGAAAATATTGACTATTCCCATATAAATTGATCATGCCTTAACCTCTTCCCTTAACTTTCCTTTTCCCTGACTCTTGTTATTAAATACACTGAAGAAACACAATGGATATTTTCATTAAAAAAATCAACTCTTCTCTGAAGAGATGAAAACAGCCCTACCATCTCGTAAAAATGTTTTGTTCACTTGTACTCCTATTTTTAATCATTAATAGTTTTAAATTACATGCAGATATCCAATTATGAATAGCAACAGACATAATGACATCCCTGGGCCTTTACAGAAAGTCTCCTAAGTTGTCCTCCCTTTGTAAACAACAAAAAAAAGAAAACAATTAGAGGAAATGATCCATTATTCCATAAAGTTCACAGAGGCAAAAATTTCAGCCCTTTCTGTATCCCTAAAATAAATACATAAAAGTGAATTGAACACAGGGGAGGAACTTCATTACATTTCCTAATAACAGCATATTTGGGAGCCCATTAAGAGCAATACCCAAATAGTCTCCCCTGTCAAGATGTCATTTCAGACAAAAGACAGTGGAATGAAAAAATGATAAAGCTTTTGGAAAGATGGCATTTTCCTTTTTTATTGTTATGACTCCTTTATATTAACGTGTATTAATACTGTCTAAGAGGACATTATCCATCAGTTCTTTTACTTAAAGAACCATGACCATTCCTAAATACATTTATGTGCCCATAATATAATGGGCTTTGATTCTACATATACACCAGTATTTATTTTTGGATAAATGTAGAACTTTCTGCTTTCAAAACATAGGGACGGACGTGGATTCTACTCAGAAATCCAGGTTTAGGTGTACAGAATGCATGAACCAGGATGCAAGCTGAGGCAGACATCTCCGTACAGCCTCCTTCTCAACTGCTACTAACTCTGTAGGAGCCTACATTTGGGTGTCTAATTGTTATCATACTCAACAGTTCTGTGATTATCTCATATGTAAGTCTCACCTGAATGCAGAAATTGTGATTCTGTCACATATCTTTTACAAGACAAATAGATCTCGTCTGTGATCAGATGCTGCAGAAAAATTCAGTGTTCTACTTTTTTCAGAGCATGGCAACAGTGGAAGGAGCCATCAAATCTCCTACATGTATCTCAGTAGTTCAATATTTTGGTACGCTAACACATATCTTGTGACTATTTACTCATTTAGGCACTGTAAGCATTAGACTGGTCTGGTAGTTGCTCTAGTTCCGTCCAATTAAAATTTTATCAGAGCATCTAAATATTTATTGGGTATGAGCAAACCTCTCTACCCTACAGGTTGGGACACTAATTTGGAATGAGGGACACCTGTGTTCCAGTTTGTGGGAATGGTTTATGCATTAAACTGCCTTCCTCTGTCACTCTCATAGCCATCAGTTTTTCTGTCCACCTCCCCCACCATGTTGCATTATGTTTGTGAATGGTACAAATTTTTACATATGCATTTGTGTACCACATATACTTTTAAAATATCAAGAATTGCTCATAAAACTTCTTAATGCTGCAATGTTGATGTTGACCAGATGTTTCTAAAATTCACTGCATTGGAGGGTACTACAAGAATAAAACACTTTCATTATTGTTGAGAGTGTTGTATTCTGCATTTCAGGGAACATAAGTTGTATCCAACCTTGAGTTCTCCTTATTGTTTGTTCTTACCTTATTTATTCTAAAAACTGACTGTCTGCATTTTACAATATTTTCAAATTAATGGTAAGTTTAAGTAAACCACATTTAAATTACCAACACTTTAAATTACCAAAACTGATTGTTTTCATACAATGAAAGAAAGATTAACACAATTCCTCTGGGTGGTATAATTTATAAGGTCTTGAGAATACATTTGGTAAGTCTATGGGGACAAATTGCTATGTAGATTTATAGAACTTTGCTCATAGACAGAAATTCAAATATTCCTCCCAGGAGTCATAACTTATTTTATTCAAGACTATGAGAAGGTGACAGAGTTGGGTCAAACTTACTGCAGATTTGCTCAGAATCCTCATAGGAAACTAAAGAAATAATGGTTTCTATAGCAACTAAATGCTTCACTATTATGTTTATTAATTACACATACAAACAGCAGAAGCTGCAGGAAAGAAAACCCATGATGAGTCAGGACCTCACACTAGGACCAAGAAGCTATTACTTATAAAGGGAATTGTGAGTCACTTTGTTCTGTCGTAGTCAGTATGAAACAACAGCAGTAAAGCAGAAGCTGCTAACCAGATACCTGCTGTCTGCATGTGTGACTTCATGTCACAGCTGGAGGATTAGATAAAGTACTGTAACATATGATTGCTGTCCTCTGAGTTGCTTGTTTTGGATTCTCCCCTCTTAATTGTCTTCTAGTTCGGTAGATTTTATCGTGGTGTTTGGGACCATGGACATGCCCTTGCTGTTCACAGGGCAGGATTTGGTACTATAGGACTCAGTCTTTACCTCAGGTGTTTTGCTTTATTTTAATGGGAACTATTGACCAAGAAACCTCTGACATGTTAGCATTATACAATGAATAGTAACTTCCAGTACCTGGCCTTGTAGGTCTATTCATACTCTTGTCTTTTGTCAGTGACATTAAATGCTTTCTGCAGTATATCACATTTATTATTTTCTATTTTCTATTACCTATTACTTCTATAATTTTGTCTCTATTACAGAACAAGCAATCAATTTTTCTGGTAACATCAAGTTTTTGTATACCTGATCTACTTTCTGTTTGTATAATCATTATGCTCTCTTAAAAGCCTTTTTCCATCCAATCTTTCCTTTTCTGTCCTTTATTTTTAATATTGTCTCTTAAATTACAAGAACAAACTCTCAGGAAATGATAGAGATGGAGCTATTATGAAAGAGCAGTAATATTTTTTATTTTCTTTGCTGCTTTTTAATTTTTTAGGAGATTGGGATAAAGAAAATTCTTGGAACTTTAAAGATCTTAATGATGGATTCGAGCACAACCAAACAGCATGACTAGAATTAAGTGGCAGCTGACACTAGAGATAATAATTGCAGCAAAGGAAGCCAAACTGCAGCATGCCTATAAACTGAACGACCTGTCGCTGCTAGTAGTGGTTTTCCCAAGGAAGAAAGAAAAGGTACAGCAGGGTGAATTCTAATAGGAGTAGGAGCTCTGCCAAAGTGATTTCTGTGTTAAGCTTCTCTTCTGCCCTCCTGATTTGGAGCTGTTCTGTTTGACAGACTGCAAGCAGATGCACTTGATACAATTTCTCAGCACTGGAGGCTGTGGCAGGCTGGTCCCCTACCCTTTACCAGTTCCACCCTTGGTAATTGCCTTCACCAGGATCCTTACCAGCAAGGCTGTCTGCAACCATTTGCAGGAGAAATTTGGGGCTGGCTGGGGAGTGTTTACAGCTAATTTGAAGACAGACATAAGCTCATGCTGACCATAAATCAAGCTCACCTTCTAAACCAGGGCAAATCTGTAGCCGCAGCCAGCATCACGCCAAAGCCAAGGTAATATGCCCTGCTTGGAGTGCTTTATATTGTGCCAGCCTGCTGATCTGGGGAATGGAGCACAAGCACAACCAGTTTGACTTCTTGCACAAGACTGTTTAGAGGCACGTACTTGAGTCCAGGTACTACTTTAAAATCATCTAAAAGAGTAAAGGGACCAGAATGGAGGTGAAAATTTTTCTTGGTGCACCTCCAAGTTTTGAACTGTTTCTGTTGCTAACTAAACCATCGCACAACTAGAACCCATCACATTTGCTACAGCTGTGTGGGCGTTAAGAGTCAAAGAAAAAGCTCTGACAGAGCCTCATGGTGTTATTGCCAGCTTTTGAGGAAAGCTAATAAAAACAACAGCTGGGGCTGGCAAACAAAGAAAATCTAAAATCCAATTTGGAATAACACTGGAAAAAAGGAAAAAGTTTTGATTTGGTTTTTTCCCCCGATTTCTTTTTTTTCAAAGATTCTTTGTAGCCTGCTTCTGTAGAGAAAATCCTCAGCATTACAGCATTTAGGGTGGCAGCTATTAGTAGACAATGGTTTCCAGTCTGTACCAGTTAGTTCTTTAACATATTGTTGCAGTGGTGTCAATGAACTTCAAACAGCCTTCAGCTTAGCCAAGCATACCATATTCTACCTTGAATAATGATGCACTAGAAATGCATAGAAATAAATTGTAAGATTGAATATCGCTGTTGAAAACTCATACACTTGGCTACCTGATCAGCTCATAATTTTTATGTAAGAAACTTATCTGTACAAGAATTCTATGGAAACAAGAGGAAAAAAATCTGTCTCTCATTATGCTCTCAGGCTGACTCTTCAGACAAGTGTGGATTGCTTGCCTTAGAAAAATGTGCATCAGTTCGCAGGGAACGTCTTTTAAAAACTCACACAGAAGAGCAGAGAATAAATAATAAATGATAATAGCATATAACTCAAAGATCTTTAGATCTCAAAATGCTTTATGTAGCTATCTTCATGACAAAGAACCATCAGGACAAAGAGAGGCGGAGCAATTTACTCTGTATCACACAGCAGATCATTAGCAAGACCAGGAACAGTAGCAGGTATCCTGAGACCAAATCCACCGCCCTGTCTTCAGGACTCATTGTGCCTTCCATTATTGGCAGATAATGAATGTGAGGGAGATAAAGCACTGACATTCCTAAGCTACAGTTAGTCAAATATAGCCTAGTTCCTTAGCTTCTGAGGTCTAGAGAAAAATATGCTTAATAAATTCCAAGATTTTCTAGTTGATCCTTCATTTGTTTAGTTTGACCAAAAAAAAAAGAGCAAAAAACCCCCAAAGATAAAACTGGTATCAGAACTTGGTTGTTAGGTTTTCAAATTTCTTTCAAAAAGCATTGTCTCTTTAAAAATTTTAAAAAATCGAACCAGTTGGAGAAATTTGTGTAAATAAATATGTGTAAACAAATATGACTTCGTGATAAATATGACTTCATGTGATCAGGATCTAACAGGCAGGCATTATTGAATTTAAGAGTTGTTGCTGTTCCCATAAGTCTGGGAGTTTTTTACTATCTTAGAAGATATCTATTTTTTAAAAAATACATTTTCTCCAGGAGGCTACATTCCAGAGGACAGCTAAATTTGTTTGTCATGGCAGAACTAACCCAGTGGCTCCAAAGTATATTATACTGGTAGATGTTGCATAAATGAATCAAAAAGAATGCATAGCATAGTGGAAAAATTCTGGAGATACTCAGTACAGTTCACATAAGACTTAAGCAGAAGTGCTAATATAGCCATGGTCCCCATACAGTCTTATTAAAACCACCCTAGAGATATAAAGAAGCAGACTGTGACCATGAGTAGATAACTAGCTGTAATAGTAACGGGAAATGTCACTAAATGTCATTAGAGCCTGACATAACCTCAATGATGGCAGTATGTTTAGTATAATGGAAGGATATAATGAGAATATGGCATTTCCTTTAAGGACAGCAGCAGATTTAGACCAGTAAATTAATTCAGCAGTAATGGCCAGCTGAGTAGGAAAGTAACTGGTTGTGCTGCCAAAGCCTCCTTAGATTCATAGCAAACCTACAAACATAAAACCTTTAAAGGAAAAGAAAAGCAATCACCTTTATGAGGTGCAACAAGAGGTTGAAGCACAGATTGTGAGAAAAGCATTCTAATAAAGCCTGTTTCTTTCACAGTTTCCCAACAGGTACGTAACTAAGGTTCCTAGCAAACAGAGTGAATTTTAATTTCTTCAGAAGAGCCACAGAAACACCAGTAATTGTATAAATCCCATGGAAGTCATCTATTTCAAGTGAAAAACCATGGAATCCATTTTAGTCCAGAAATTAATTTTTCCTGCTGAGTTCACTGTCTAAATAGGGAAACCAAGACTACCAAGCAGGGTCTAAAGACTAGCTGTATCCCACCTTTAAAGTAGAAGCCTTATGTTCGAAATGAAAGACGTGAAAGATGCTCTTGCCATTAGGAAATTTACAGTTTGCTGTGGATTTATTTTTGCTTGACTGGTTGGTTTGTTTTGTGCCTTTAAAAGCTGTGATAAAGAGGGAGTGTTTCTGAACAAAGAGAAGTGACAGAAACAATTACAATAAAAAATAAACAATGAAAATGTAAAGAATAATTTAGCAATGGGGAGGCTTTTTAATAGTTATGCTATTTGCTCCTAATCATCAAATTATAAATAAATAGATTTGCAAATGTCCTCAGAATAGCTCAGTATTTATCAGGGATAATAACCAAAAGAAACCACTACTATTCACAGTTCCCTATCTTAAATTTACTTTTCAATAGCCATGGTGATATTAGAAACAATAGAGACTGTTTTCCCAAACTGCAGTTATGAGATGGTGGGCCAAATGTGTTCTTAGAGCAACTCTACTGAAAACAGTGACTCAACACCAGGAACGACTTTACTTTTATACTCTCAGCCTTTGTAGGGACAGTGAAAGATCTCTGTGGGCTAATGCACCATAGAGCAGGACTAAAGCCATTTAATCTATGCTTTTAGGAACACAGCAAGTGAAAATTGTGGGGAAATTGGAAACATGTCAGTTTTCCGATATGTATTAGCTATGTTAGCTGTTAGTGTTGAAAGTCTTGATCTCCATGTTAAAAAGTTGGTTAGACAATAAAATTAAAAAAATTAAGAAAAATAAAAATTAGTTTTAAAAATTCCTCATCTATTTTCATATTCTAGGCCGTATGGCTAGAATACAATTACAGTATATTCCTGCCTTTCACCCAGGTCTGTAGAACTTCCAGAGATTTTATTAGGAGTGGGAACAGGCACTATGTCAGCAGCTGAGACCATTTCTAAGAGAAAATCTGTGATTTCCTTTCAGCCCTTGAAAAGTGCTTGGCAAGTGGAATTGTGAAGCCTTGGTGCTTTTGTACACAGAAGGTTACTTTATCTTCTCACTCTGTAAAATAAATGATAGATATAATTTATTCCATTAAAATATATATATAACAGGAAGGAAAACCTAACGCTTTTTGGTATTTGTTCTCCCAACTTAAAATAAACCCTGTCTTCTTTTAAGTTGCGAAGAATGGATGTTGGGGATAGAGGGCTAATATTCTGGAGAAGACAGTTCTGCTGTAGTGCTTTTCAGAGGATGATGAGATGGCAAGCAACACCCAAAATTCTTAACAGTAGATACTCAGCAGTAAATGCGTGGCTCTGGAGATTCAGGGGTCATCTCTATTTTTCCTAGGCAGGAGACACTGGAGAATTGTCCTGCTTCCAAAACATACATTTATCCAGGGCTGAATGAAAGCAGAAGATAGTACCTAAACTAGGTGACCTTGAACCAATGGTAACCAGGATATGAACATGAAAACTGCAACATCTTTTGTTTACCATGATCTTGTCTCTTGCCTAGATTGCTACACATATAGACAAGTTTTATCCTTGGTCAGACCCCACTTTGAGAGTCTGTAATTGCAATTATACCAGAGAAAAACAGGGATTTAATCCAACAGTTCTTCATGGTTTCTGCAGTCTTTGCTGAAGGTGTTGTGGTAAATATATCTTTTTAGGGGTGGGATTGAAAAAGACTAATTTCACTGAACAAAAGAAAAGAAAGCAAGAATTCAGCTTCATGCAAAGAATCACACAGCAACTTTGCTGTAGTACACAAGGGAAGCTCATTCAATGAGACTTTCTCTGGAGGTCATAGAACATAATTGTTGTTCTTACGTTCCTTTTTATAACAGCTTTGGAAGTAACCTCCTGAAATCCAGTAATTCAGAGCCCTCTCCATCCACTGGACACAATAGTTATTGTCATCCTGAGATAAAGAGAGATCTAGATTTGTTATGATCAATTTAGGTACATTATGACATAAAGTATTGGAATTAAGAATTTGAATTTGGATGAGATATCTAAAAACCTGGCAGAAGAAAAAGTGATCCTTAAGCAGAATGCCTCAATTCCCCTAGTTGCGGGAATGGTATGGTGTCACTTGCCAGGGTCATCCAACCCCCAAAGTTAGGCTTGGATTTTATCTGACTAAATATGGAGTCTATAAACAGTAGTTACCCATAGGCATCAAAACTTTCTGATACTGAAGATGAGCACTGACAGCTCAGGTGCATCTCTGGATGTTGACAGTTACCCAGGCTAAAGACTGAAGCTCCAGATGAGAGATGGGCTACTATCATCACAGATTAGGGTCTCTCTGGGTATATTAAAGCAAATTAAGTTAGGTATCATGAGAATCTTTTGAACAGACGAGATGCTATCTAGTACTTTTAGATACCTGCACCATTAGATGATGACAGGGAGTAAGCAATCCAGTTCTTTGCTAGAGCCTAGCAGAGTTTAAGGTGATAGGGTCCCAGTGTAAGTGGAGTTAGAGTAATCTGTGTAGAAACAACATTCAGCATTATGAGTATCATCAAGCTGGGTTATGAATCATGATAAAGATTGCAAATGCCAACTTTCTGCAGAACAGATTATTTTCAGGAGCTCTAAAATAGATATCTAGGACACAATATAGTATCGTAGATTGAAAGACAAAGACAAAAAAAGAACATCTTTTTGTCACCTAAGACATATCTACTTTTGCTTAAAAATGAATCCTTGTTATTGCTATTAGTGTTTTTTTCTCTCTCAACCTGAGACAGCTAGGTCTAATTATTCATCTGCCTTAAAAGTATGGGTTCGAGCAAATAAAACTACTTTAAAACTAAGTAGTTTTATTTAATAACTAATATGTTAAATGTTAAAGAAAAGCAGCTTTGTAAATGACTGTCACTTTCCTGTTATAGTGTCACTGACCCACGTCTGATTATAGAGCACATTTGTCACAGTTGTTTGAAAGGTCAAGAACAATTTTTTGCTTTGTAAAAACAAGTCACTAGGCAAGACTAAATTTAGATACACAGAAAACAAAACCAGCTGCTAACATTTCTTTCCAATGAAGAGAAGTCTTTTCATCATTATGTCTACTCTCATGTTTGTCTTAGGTATACCAGTTGACTAAAAAAGGTCAATATTTATCCAGTCTTACTACAGAGTGATATTAGAAATGACAGCAGTTTCCTGCATTTAGCAAAAGAAATATCTAGGCATAAGTAAAGATGCCATAAATTTACATAAATGTTGACATTTTTAACAGAGATCATTCCATAAACTTACAAGAATGCATATACTTTTACACATAACAGATTCATTTCATAACACTGTACTGGCCCAGCTTAATTTGCTCTTCATCTATGAGTTTACCTGTTTGCCTGTTCCTCCTATCACTATGCCATAAATGAACTAAAAAGCACTGTGATCTAGAAGAGGTTTCCTTAGAAAGTCACCATTTAATATTATTGGTGTTTTATTCCCAAAGTGTGATCATTTACTTTTACATGAATCACTGCAACATCTATATTTTCTGCTTGCATTTTTATTATAACCATTTACAAATTACACTATATTTAGAATTGGTTATTTGATATGCAAGAAGTCTTTGTATTTTACCTTTCATGACAGAAATCTTTGAGCAGAAAATTGTTTCCTTCCCATCTGATAGAATTGAAGACCAATGGCAAAAGTTTCCTCTTGTAGAACTTTGAGAGGAGGCAGTATGTTAACTGAAGTTTGCATACTACATGACTGCGAGAAATGCACATCTACTGCCATCAGTTTTCAAGCCAGCAGATTACTCACATATTAAATGTGTGAGTAGTCACAGATAACTCCATAAAAATTCCCACCTGCCTAGAAACAACTGTGTACTTCAGAGCTGTGCTGATGGTAATGAGGAATCAAGTTGTATCACATCATCTCCCATCCATCTTAAGAGAGCGAATATGGACATTTCTTTGCCTGTACCATTACATTTTCCTTATTTTTTTTAAACTGTCCACCCAGGGATCTCATTATTCAGAAAAGTCTCCACTCTTTCCTATTTCAGCATTTTTTGAAATCTGATTATTTTAATTCCATATTTTTCAGTAGCACTGGGAGAAAAAGAAAATCTCAGAAAGCGCTAAGTATTTATTTTTCTGCACCTTATTTTCTGCATGCACTATTTTATGGCATTCTTAGTCACAAGCCCTATCAAGGAAAAATAAGTCACAGAAATGCAGCACAGTCAGTGAAATTTAATGAGAATTTTCAACATTTTGAGTGACAAGAGCCACAATCCTCAGGTTTTCTTTCCTTCGTGTTTGGGGTTTTTTTTTGTACAGGGAATAATAAAAGTGGTATGAATGTACTTCAGTGCTGTTTCAAGTCATATACATGCTGAAGTGTTCCACTGAACTGGCAATGTCTTAATTTGGATTATTTTAAAATGTTTGTAGGTTAAAAACAAAAAAAGAAGCCTGGATTTTTGTATGGTGAAATACCAAATTTCACTGCTGCAATTTACACTCCAGAGGAGTAGATCACTCTGAGATTACTTACAGTAATTTTGACCCTTCTCTTTTGTAAAGCTTGTTTCTTCTCGCTAGTTCTTTCTTCTCTAGTATCATTTGCAGGCTAGTTTGAGACCTTGATATCAGCAGGGTCGGCTTCACTTTACAGTAACATCTGTAAGATCAAGACAAAACCCCATGCAGACTTCTCTACTCCCCTCACATGAATTAATCAAAACAACTGTGATATGAAAAATGTTGTGCTGTTTTTTGCTTTTTCTCCTCTACACCTGCATAGAGTTACTGCAACTTGTTAGTGGACCTCAGGGGTCTGAACACTGCGTACCAGAGCTGGTTCATGCCAATTATTATGTTGAGTGATGAAACTGCCTTGTATCATTTCATTTGTGGGTATGAACAGCAGGTGAATGTTATAGTTTCTGCTTTCCAGTTATAAATCACACAGACTGAAATCTCAGTTCTCTGAGTAAGGGCTGTTAAATCAGTGGAGTGTAAGGAGACTACTGTTTATTGTGGAAAGGAGTCTGAAATTAGAGTTTATTGATGTGGGGTTTTTGTCCTCACCTCCCTGTCATAGTTAGCTTTTAAGACCAATATTTAAAAATTATCAAATAAAGGAACTGAATAGAAAGCAAATAAAACATCTAACTACAAAGACTACATTTAGGACTATTAACCATAGATAGGTCCAGCACTGATACATTCAAGTGATTGAGTAATATGAGGTTCATTTTGGGAATAACCGGTTTTCTATAGGTGGGCTTTCAAGAAAAAAATGTGAAAGGATATGGTAATGGTAACAGGACTCTTTTTCCAATCCAGTTTCTGGCATAGACTAAGCATGTCTTTAAATATTTATAATTTTGAGATCATCCTTGAAGTGTATCTGTGAAGACCTGTGTGACAGTTGAGTCCGCAGTCTAGACTAATGTGGATGGACAAAGGCTAAGATTCTTTACAGACAAAATAGAAAGCTTTTGGTGGTAACAGTACATAACTAACAATATCAAAAGGACTGGATTCAGTTACTGAAGGAAAATCTTCAGAATCAGAACAATTTTTTTCTGAAATAGGTACTTTGATAGCCATATTTGTAGTCTAGTTTTGGGCTCTCCAATGCAAGAGAGACTGGACTTACTGAAGTGAGTGCCCCACATACCACCAAGGTGGTCGGGGGATGGAACGCACAGCACGGAAGCTGAAGTCCACTTATTTAGGTAAACCTGAAGAGTAAAAGACTGAAGGTGGACATAGTCTTCTCCACAGTCACTTAAAGGAAGGCTATAGAGGTGATGAGACGTCTTACATATGCATAGAGAAAGGATAAAAAAAGCCATGGTCACCACTTGCAAAAAAAGGAAATTCTGTAAATATTAAGAAAAAAAAGATCACTATCAAGGGCCCAAACATGGGAACAGCCACACAGAGATTCTGCATTCTTAGACACACTCAAATGACTGGGAAAAGTCTGACCGTGTCATCTAAGTTGTCCTTTCTTTGAGTTTGGGGGCAGAGGCGAGCAAAGGCTGGATTTGAGACCTCCGGAAGTGTCTTCTGACCTCAATCACTCTGTTAGTGTATAATTCTTACTCTGTTAGTTTATGATTCTATTCTTCAAGTTCATGATTTGTGTTTCTCTCATTTTTTAAATTTGGGGGAGGAACTAGGAAGGGGTAACTTATTCTAGTCATGAGTACGTATGGTAATTTCTCCTAATGGTATATTATCTTATGCTTCTTGTCCATGCAGTTTTGTCTAGTAAGAACTATGAAAATTGTCACTGCGTGGGTGTAAGTCACATCATATTAGTTACCTTAAGTGTATGCATCTCATAGGAAGATATTTTTAGAATTTTTTTTAATCCTATTGACTGGGGATCAGCAAGGACCAATTTGCATTTATCACTGTTCTCATCAACAAGTATGAGAAAAGAAAGAACAATATTCAGCTCTTACCTACTTTTTCAGAGAGTTATGACAATCTGAGATGTACATTCACTGACTGTAAAAGAGTCACATACTAATGAAGTCCCAAGACAGATCTACCAACAAAGGCATACAGCAGTAGAATACTGTGCTTCATTGTGTCTCATACTTATCTGTGGTGCATGATGCAGGTTCAAAAAGAGACGTGCAAATTTTTGAAGCAAGTAGTGTAAGACTGTCTTCCACTTTGACTAGCCTTTTGTTTACACAATAATAAATGTGCAGAACAGTTCAAAAGTCAAAATTGAAAGGGAAAAATCTCTGCCGAAGATTTGGTGCCATTAAGAAACAAACAAACATAGGAAGTATTTAATATTATTCTGAAATTTTTAAGTCTTATCTGCTCACAGAATTTTTAACCAACTTGCTTAAAGCACTGAAATTACACATCCCAAAATATGGAACATTTTCATAAGAGGAAGTTAGTAATACACTGTAAAGGTTGTCTCAAAGTTTTGTAACTACATAATTGATACCATCTGGTGTTTCAGAAAAGACTGATCTGATTTGGGATGAACTATGAAAATCACAGGTCAGTATCAAGAAAGCATATCTCTAGGTTACCAAAACCATTAATATAAGATACTGATCTTTTCAGCTCACTATGTGAAGTCTTGTGCATATAATTACGTATTTGCTTGATTTAAAAGTTCTTTGTATGCTGGAATATCAGAAAATTACAATCCTAATTTCTTTTTATGTATACTAGCACTCCTTTTTTAATTCTTTTTCTTTCATATTCAACAGTTTAGCTTAGGAAATATTTTTGATCAGTTTGGTTTTCCTCTGTATAAGTCTGGAAATATGAATTGCTATGCAGCATGAAGCTCCTGGGTTTTTTTTAAGGAGATAAAATGTGTCCACTGGCTGTACTCTACATTGCTTATGCAAAGGCTATCTGGTTTCTCTGCAATTATGATTCAATGATTCTAGTTCCAGATGTGATAACTTTTGCTGATCTGTTTTTTAAAGTCATAATTAGATTTCAAAACTTATGCAGGTTATTACCACAAATCTGTGAATAACTGCCCCGATGAAACGGCAGGATGGAATCTCAAGTGAATTAGGAAATGGCCCTTTGTCATGTTCTGGTAAGCCATTGCCAACAGCCAGTTCTACCCTCACTCTCCACTACGATTAGTGACTTTCAGTTCATGAGCACCTGAATGAGAGCAAGATGAATAAAGTTACATGCAACATGGGGAAAAATTTGTGCCTTTTAGTAGTGTTACTAGTTAATTGGCCTGTATCACTGTAGTCAGAGCTTGGGAAACTGGGAAAGAAGGGAAGTTTTGGGTCCACTTCCAACATTGTGTGTATCACATATCTAGAGTTTGCAAAAACTATCAGATCAGAAAGATCATATTTTTGTATCTCTTTGTGTGGGTCTAAATGACTGTACACTGCAAAAAGAAGCCCTCGGGATCACAGCTACTTTTAGAGAAGCCCCAAGTGCCTTGTACTTTAATACTGTTCTATTCTAACTAGATGAGCTTGCCCATCACTAGACAGACTTAAGAGTCATCTGCTTTTGATAATGTCAGTTGGGATTTCCAGCCAGGCATCTCACTAAAAATGTGGGTTGCTCAGCTTACAAAGTGCGAGAACAGATCCTTTTCAGAGAAACCTACAAGGCCCAGGGGAAGAGACTAGTGTGGTACAGGCTTGATTCAGACAAATCTGACAAGTCTAATTCCCTAGACATGTCAAAAAGCTGGAAAGCAGACAGCAGTGAACAGATCCAGGATTGTAACTGGGAATGGCAAAAGGGAAGTGCCACGTGTTTTCTAGACATAGTGCTCACTTTCACTGTTCTTGTAATCAAATTTATGTCTGCTGGTTTTTGAAGAAAATATTGAGTGCTCTTATGCCACTGAAGATACTAAAAAGGTGGGAGGGAAATGTGTTGCCAAAATAAAGATGTAAAATATGGGCACATATGTAAAATTTTCCATTGAAAACATAGTACATTTGAGGGAAGCTCTGCTTTCTAGTCACCCTGGTACAAAAATAAGCAAGGTTTGATGCCACACTCATCAGTGTCATTTTATTAAAGCCACTGGAAGCTGAGAATCAAATAAGGCATAAACAGTCCCTTTTATGACAGCAAAGAAATTGAGAGTAACAAAGAAAAATGAAAAGGACAGTGGTTGTTTCTTACCTACATTGGCTGTTCGCTTTTCTTTTTCTATTTCATTTTGGTTTTGTGTTTTATTTTTAACTCACTGTCTTTGCTTATTTCTAATTGGTTTCAAATGTATAATTTATATTAAAGCCTAACATTAGCATCAAGCTGATTTTTGATTTTGTATCTAGTCTTTTTTGGGGAGGTGAAATGGGAGCAAGATTTAATTAAGTATATATTGTCAGGATTCAAATGAGCTGTAATTAATTTCTGCTCATGAAATTTTTATATTCTCTATAATAACCGTGGGAAAAATTATTACTGTATTTGCTGACACATGTGTTACATGCTTGAGGAAAAAAAATCACAGATTTCAGCTGAAGAGCCTATTCCTTGATACAAAAAAATACCTATGCTTGAGTGGCTTAGCTAATGATTAATACAAGGGAAAATTCTCAATGTCCCCAAACATAACTGCTAAACAAATATGTGTCTACAAGCTTTTTATTACACCTCCCTTGAAAATGGAACAAACAATTATGTAGCTGAATAAAGCTGCTTCATTGCTCCACTGGTCTTATCCAAGATATGGCCTCTATCCTGGAGTGGACACCAAAAATCTTTAAAAATTCTCAGGGACAAAAGAGAGCATTTTAATGGCTGAACTTCTTTGTTTTGTTGCACTTTTCTCCTGTGTATATAATGAAATGCGTTGCAATAAATAAAGATAACAAGTACCATGTCTCGACTATGAACAACTACAAGAATTGTCAACATTTGAGCTGTTTTATTGTCAATGACAAATATGATTTTTAACAGTAAGTTTCTTTATAAGTCTAGGATGTCTGACTAACACTTGAGTAGCTGCTTCCATTGAATTACACTACCATTAATCATCTCCACTAATTCAATAAAAATACTGTCAATACGATAAAACACTTTTTCTATTGAATTAATGAGGGTGGCTGGTTACTAATAGGATATGACTGCATTAGGGAAATGTTTAAAGTAACATGATAGATTAACAAGGAAACATTTAATAAAGATTTCATATAATTTTTAACTCATTCCAAACCCTATGAGGAAGGAAGGAAATTCATATTATGAAGATAGCCACTGCATAAACTTGCTGAATATCATCACTTTACTATTTCCCTTGACAGTATGTAAACTAAGACATATGACTGGCCTTTTCTTGATTTTATGTTCTGTCGTTTATAAAATGTGAGGAATTGCACACACCCTTTGTTCAGTGCTATAAGATTTCCCAATAGAAATACTGAACACGAGCCATAGATTATTCATATGTAGAGAGGTTTTATCTTTCTGTGAGGAAAGATACTCTAAACCCACCTCAAACAGTGATGGTTTCTGTAGCCTTAGGCAACTCACAGGCTTTTAGAAGTTGCTTAAATTTAAATTTTCCATTGGTTTTAGTTAATGGAACATCCAAATAGCAGTATCTCTGCAATTCAGGCTGTTCACCTTAAGCTGAGCTTTAAGCTCAGTTTCTTCAGCTGTAAAGCAGTTGCAACGCTTGTCTCTGTCCATATTGACTTCAGAATTAGTGACCTAAAGGCCAGAAATGAATTTTACAATGAGAATGAGTCAAAAATAATAAGCTCATTTGTTTATTGGAAGGCAAAATGGCAACTTCTTGAGGATGTTTGGACACTGCGAAGTAACATAGCTACTGTAACATGAGAGCAGAGTAATATTTTTAGTTGTCCACGGAAGAGCTTTACCCTTCCTTTTGTGCCTACAGGTGTCTAGTGTATCAGTGACGTCAATGGGGAGGTTCTGAGGGGACAGCAATTCCAGCCGTAGAACACTGAATGCATTTAGCATTGGCCATGGACTCATACTGGCCACGATGGAGCAAATTAGGTCTCTAGCACTACATCTTGAGAAAAACCTTCATCCATGCAAGTAGTTCCCTTCACCTGAGTTTATTCCATTTTACTGTATGTGATAAATGTGATAATGTGATAAATGCCTGTTTGGTGTGGTGTGAAGTTTATACTGGTGCTAAATAGAACCGCCTTCTTATTGGAGAGAAATTCAAATGTATAATTTTGCGATGTGTGACTCAAATGTTCTATCCATCTGTGGCTTCAACCTGCCCACGACATACAAAGTAACCATGTTGTGATGACATACCACGTACTATGAAATATAGATATATGAAACAGGTCATTTTCTTCAAATTAATATATCATGGTATGTTTGACACATAAACACTACAAAAAATTAATAAAGTACTTTACACTTTTTCACTTATGGTCCTTCCTTAAAGTGTGGAAGTAGTGAAATGAACATATCCCAATTTTGTATTTTTTCAGGATTTTGAGGAAGCAAGGGCTTTTTTGACTCCTTTTTGTTTAAACAGAAAACTAAAGGAAAGTTATTAAATTTTTACAATATCTCAGTCCAGCACTGGAGATTGATTTTCTTTATTATTTGGAGCTCTGATAAACATCATAAAACAAAGTTATTATAAGAACCATCAAATCTGAACAGTGTTTTAGCCTACTAAGAAGTAGGATGTTAAAGAAGGAAACAGCACTGATTAGAATGATATGCAATAGAATGTTACTCTTGTACAGAAGACAATTCTACTGTTTTAGAATCTCAGTATAATTCAAAATGCAAAAGATGCAAAGCAATTAAGGAAGTGCTATTGAATTGTATTGCTTCTATCACAGTAATATCCAGTAAACTATTAATTGTTCTACAAGATTAAACTGATGATTTATAGTTGTTTTAGAAGACTGCCTTTCTGGTCTCACAAACACTGTAACTTTTGATGGAAAATGGTATCCAGGATCTTTATTTGCTAAATAAATAAAAAGAGATGAGTGGACAGGGCATTAAAGTGTATGTAATTGTAATACAAAACCTTTGTAGTAATCTGAATTCTATTTTAAAATCAATATTTTGATATGGACAAGCACTGTTATATAAGATACGTTTGTAAAAGTCCTCCTACTAAAAACTTCTAAAAATAACCAGAGAGGAATTGTAATTTTTCTCAACAATTGAATCCACCTTTGTTTTGTTTTGTTTTGTTTTAACATATAGGCATATATTAAAAATTTTTTAACAGTCTTAAGCACTTTCAAACCCCTGATAGGCCATATCATGTGCACAAATTCTCTCAGGCTTTATTCCCACTAGTAATATCATTATGGAAAAATACCCCTTAAAGTTAGTGTTAAATATTTGTTTTGTTAGACTCACAATGATTTGTATTTTTATTAAACAAATCACAAGTGAAGGGCGATATTAAAGCTATACATTTATCCATAATTATTAATCTTCCATGTAAATAATCATGCTAAAGAATTGATGTGTGTGCATTACTATCGAGTTATAAGCTTCATTCCATATGCTCTGCAAAAGATTCATTGGAGTCTTAGAAAAATGCTTCCTTTCACAGCATGTGTGAAGATCTACAAGTTTTTTAAGAACTCCTAATAATCAACTGTTTTCAACATTTTTCAAGGCTCTGGCAATTACTACTTCTCTTCTGGTGCTTGTTCACCACTCTACTACTTTTATCTCAGTAGAATTTGCCAATTAAAGCTGGACAGCTGTAAATCGTGTTCCAAAAAGGAATACCTTCTCTCTAAAATTTAAATAACCTGGAGACCTCAGTCAAGAAAAAGAGATCAGTACTTAAACATGTACGTTCCTCTGTTTAGTGCCACTTTGAGAGCTTTAAAAAGTCTTGATAACACTTAAAGGCAGAATGATCTTGAATGTTTTACAACACAACTGATATTTAATTAACCTCAAATTTGTGCTAGAAAGACATGTTTGTATACCCAGAGCACTACTCTATCCAAGAGTGAGCATATTAGGGTTTATATTGCCATTTCATTTCTCAGTGGTACATCTTACGGAATGCTGTGTTTGGGGCAGGGTGAAAGCAATCAATTGGAAAGGACTCTGGTGAGAGCACAGTACGAAAATACAATTCAAGGACAGCAACTAAAAATGTTAAGATGACCCTTCACTATTGCTGCTCTTTGAAATACTATTGTTGTGATTTTAACATTCATATTGTATGCACACGTCAACATCTATGTCTAGCTATTTTCAAACTGTTGACGACTTATGTAGATGTCTTTCATGCCACAGAGATGCAAGTACCAGACAAGTGGAATACGTATTACCTGCCTGCCCTAAAATTTCACACAATAGCACCTTGATAGGTACAAAGTTGTAATAGATAAAACTTCCACTTCCAAAATACAAAGGGCTTTTAGTATTTAAAAATACCCCAAAGACAGAGACAGTGGGATGCTCTCTTTGCACTCCAGTTTCTCAGCTTAAGAATCAGGAATGTGAGCTATCTTAAGCTATCAGTTGAAGAATCAGGAATGTTTGATATGTAGTGGAAGAACAATCCAATGGGTTTCATCCCTGACTTTTATCACCAAAACCATAATTTAAAGTAGTTACATAGTTCTCAGAAGGAGCTGGGTGTCCCCTCACTCCTTAGGATAGGTTCCACTGATGTAACCTCTGTGCAAAAAACTGGTTTGTACTGTGTGAATCTGATTCAGTAAATTGGGGTTCAGTCCTGATAGGATTGCTTTATTTTTCTATGGCCCTTAAGGTCATCATATGTGCTAGCAATATGTAAGAAAGGATCCAAGAAGAAGAAAGAGGAAATATTTGAGGTGTGGAATTTCATTCTATAGTGGTATTAGTGTAATTAAAATAATAAACATTTCATTTCCATAAAAATGTGCAAAATGGCCGTGGGCAATAATGGAATGTTACTCCAAAATTAAAACAAGTCTGGATTATCCTCATGAATATTTCTATCCTCCAACAAACTGAACTGAGCATTTCTGCATCACTGACTTTGTCATCTGTTGTCAAGTTTCTGAGTGTGTGGCAAGGCAGGACATAAGAAAAATAAGACAGCTTCCTTTGCTCCTGACAAAATTAACTTTTCTTTATATCCTAGAAGTGGCTAGACTTTTAGAAAGAGATTGTAAAATGAAGAAAATTAATATTAATTTGGATCAAAATAATAGATGGATGTCCTTGTCCTCTGTTCCTCCAACTCAATGTTCTTCCAATGTTAAACTAAGATTTTTTTTCTCAAAGAATCACAGAATCAATTAGTTTAAGATCTCTGAGATCATCGAGTCCAACCTACGACCTAGCACCACCTTGTCATCTAGACCATGGCACTGAGTGCCATGTGCAGTCTTTTCTTAAACTCTTCCTGGGACAATAACTCTACCGTCTCCCTGTGCAGTCCATTCCAATGTTTAATTACCCTTCCTGTGAAGGAATTCTTCCTGATGTCCAACCTAAACCTCCCTGGCACAGCTTTAAGACTGTGTCCTCTTGTCCTGTAATTTGTTGCCTGGGGGAAGAGGCTGACCCCCACCTGGCTACAACCTCCTTTCAGGCAGGTGTAGTGAGTGATAAGGTCCCCTCTGAACCTCCTTTTCTCCAGGCTAGATTCCTCCTTTAAGCCTTAGATTTTATTGCACGGAGCTTGTCATATACAAACTCATTCCTCCAGTATATGCTCTGTCTTATTTCAGCTGAGTAACATGCCTTTCTTTTCCTGCTAAATTACCTAGGAATATTTATTATCTCCAGCAAGGACTTAATATATGATCTTAATTATAAAATGCTCTTAGATAAAACCTGTAAAGCTCTCAATAAATGGACGCAACTCTGAATGTCTCTGATTAGCAAAGTAAATATAATTAAAATTACTATAGTCCCTAAATTTAATTATCTATTCATGAACATTCCTTTATTTCTTTCAGCATAATTTAAAAAAATAAAAGCAACAATTGTAATACATCTTTTAAAGATTCCTCTGACTATATAAAATACCAGGTTAGGTATAAAAGCATTGACTTTGCCTCTTAAAAGTAAACTACTTTCATCAGACTTCTGCTGAATTCCAGGCTCAATAAAAAAATTTATATAGACAGAATTCAACAAAGCTCTACTTAGAGTTGGGGCTGGGGAGACAGTGAAGACTAATTTAAAGTACTGCTGGAGAAGTTATTCAACCATTTCATTTATCCTTGAAATTTCGTAATAGATTTTTGGCCTTGGCTGATTAACAGGATTGGAGAACAAACAAAAGAACCTCGTGCAATTACTATGACTGCAAGAGGAAGATCTAAATGTGAACTAATTCAGTAAGATTAAGTAGGTAGGGTTTGGGACACTTTGTAGAAGAACATAAATGTCTGCTTCTTTGCAAATAGCTGATTAAAAGACTCACTGTGATGTTTCAAAATTCACCTTTCTAGAAGAAATATCCCATTCAGCACTTTCCCCTGACTATGGACTATTGACTGTGTCTTGGGGTCAGAATCTGGCTTTCACTTCCCATCTTTCTGTGACTAAATTTCTCAGAGCTCTTCATTCGGCAAAACTATTTGCCTAGTCTCAGCTGATGTTCCTGGTCCCCCACCCCACCAAATGGTTCATATTTGGGGTGCATCTAAACAGTTCTACACATTGACATTTAGACACATGCATTAAAGAATTTACATGCTATAAAAATTGCCAAGTACAGAGATTTTGAAACTCTTCTGCTATGCAAGTGTCAAATACTGTTCACTGTATTTTAGATGGACAGAATAGAAGTAAATTATCATTTTTTGAATCATGAATTAAAAGAACACAAACTATAAGCACTGGGCTATCTCTCACAGCTCTTCCTTTTTGCTTTGTGTGCAAGTCTGCCTGTCTTATCATCTTACCTGCTCCCTGAACAGGAGGATAAAAATATCAATAATATCTTCCAAGAAGACATATGTTTTCTGAGACAAAAAGTTCCTGCCATACTTGACTCCTTTTCTGAGTTTAACCTTGTGGATGGGACACACTTAAGGCTTTTTGAGGGCAGTCTGCAAGATGTTTATGTTGTTCTGTTCTTCAGACTTCTTTGTGATAGTTCCCTAAATAGTTCTCTTTGCACCATACCTTACGGCAGCATACTCTCTCTCCATCTGTGAGCATGTCACTCTGACTATACAGATATCTGATTTTTTCAGAATTCTTCAGTGAAAATACATTTCAGGTGGCAGCAGGCATTTTACCATGGTAAAGCTATTCAGCATGTAAACCTTGTTAGGATGCCTGATCCAGCAGCATGAAGTCACTTTCTTCAGCTCCGAGAGACCCTGGTTTAAATCTTTTCTTTGCAGTATGCATAGCAGATAGCACTTGACCTAAGCTTGATAGGGCTTACATGAGAATTTCCATGTCCAGCACCAAAATTCAATTCAGCACCAAAATTCAATTCAGTTATCAGCAAGTGAATAAAATTGTCTCAGTGCCTGGTGGCATTTTCCAGACTATGCTTGTAATAATCTATATTTGGAGATGTTGAACACCTATGAACCTTAAACCTTGGTGGGACCATAACATAGGTATTTCTCTGTATCTTCCAAGCAAAAGATAAAGTAGTACTCATCTTTAAGGTGCTTCTAATTGAGTTGACACCACAAACTGTAACAGGTCAGTATCCACATTTTATACAGTGCTTCAGTGTTTGGGTGCACATCCAAGATACCAGAGCACTGTGACAAATCTCTCACTCTGCTGCAACTCTCAAGATGGTATGGGTTTCTGTAGTTTCCAATATGTAAGAGACATATGTGCTGTGAACAGTGAACACCACCACTCATAAATGCTTTAATGGGACACCAGTCCATAGTGCCTCATTGTGCTCTATCTCCCCAACAGCCAAATGGTGAAGCAGAATTTTGTTAGTTTATGTGTGGTGAGGATGCATCACATAAGCCTTTGCAGTCTGCGGATATTTAGGCAATGCTAATGAAGTCCCTCTAGAAAACCTAAGTTATTTGCTTGAATATTTTTGTCACTGATGATTGAGTCTGTAATGCCTTTGTTGTCAGATACATTTTTCCATCTAGAAGACAAGCTACTGATGTAGAGGTATGATATTGGCATTCTCAGTATTATGTTCCTGAACTTTGAGGCACTTGGAAAAAATGTCTCTTTCAGCTATGTTACTTACATTTCTTGGTTTTGTCTCATCCCATGGAGTGTTTCTATGTAAAAAAGGCACTTCCAGGAATTTCATTAAGGTATTGGGAAGTCCAGTGTACTGAAGCTGAACTCTATTCCCAGAACTATCAGCAATCTGTCAGTGGCAAGGTTTCCTGGAATAACATCAGAACCCCTGCTTGTTATAGCCAAAGGAATGGTGTTAGTCCCTCTCTATCAAATTGTATTTAAGTGTAGTTTGCTGTGAAAGAGACAATTGTTTAGAAACCCCAGAGGCATAGGCACATTACTAAATCTTAGGCAGCTACACTGATCCTAAAGTGGGGACTGCTGAATAACAAGACTTTCTGGTACATCTGCAAATTTACACAGTGGTGGAATTTGAGTAAAGGGAAGGGTGAAATGAGAATGAAGGGAAGGCTACATCTCTCCCAGCTTACAGATGACAGAAAAATTAATATTTGTATTTTTCCAAATATTTTTCTATGCATGAATTAATGATAAACAAAGCAAGTAAAAAACTCATGCTCCTGGTTTTCTATCTTTTATTTTATTGCAAATTAGAATGAGCAGCTCAAACGGGAGTCTTTTGTGAAATGAAATTTGCAACAAAAAGGATCTGTGTAGAAAAAAAAATTATTTCTGAAGAATTTGAAGACATGTTCATGAATATGAAATAATAAATGTGAAACAAAATATTTTGACATTAGTGAAGTTAAATATTTTAACACTAGTGATAAGAATGAGAAAGTTGCAAGACTTCCCTTTGACACTAATTTTGTCGTCAATATGATACATTTCTGCAAAAGGATTTGATTACAAAAAAGCAGCATTTTCTGTAGGATTTTTTTTTCTGCTGTGTATGGCTTAATATATAAAAAGTCTGGAAATAATTATGAAACCTACTCTCTTTGCCTTATTAATTCCTGGGGAAAAAATTGATTATGTAAGTTAAGTCCTAAACTGTTTCAACCTTGAGAACGCTAGGGAAGCTTCTTCAGAAAAGCAAAAAGCAAGAATAACTGAAGGGATAGCAGTGAAAGAAAAAAAAGGTGGATCCATGCTCCAGTAGCTTTAGAGGGGTTAATTTCTCAATCTTATTCTCAGTCTTTTCACATATTTGCTCTATTTGGCAATAAGCTGTCAAAGAAGGGATTTTCATCCAACTAATAGTCTTGACTGTTACCAATTGATCCAAATTTATATATTGAAGAATTGAATGTCTTTTCACACTCTCTACTCAGAATAGTTTTTAATTAGCACTTAGTGGGCATCATAGCAGAATAAAGGCTAAAATACTAGTAATCATTTTGGTTTTTCTCTTTTATGTTATAGCAAATGAACATTGCTTGAGAGAGCTTTGTCTCTAAACATTAAAAAGTACACTGTGATTTATGCCAAGTAGAACACAGTCTGAAGGATTAGAGATCTATTACCCTTGTGGTTGCCTTTGTGTTGCATAATGCAATTAAATAGATGCATGCCAAAATACGGACGATATGCAATGAGAACATTAATTGTACTGGTTGCATTTATTTTTGTTCTTTTACAGTACAAAGTCATTTTGGAATGTAGATTCTTTGAACCTTTAACTGTGGTGATGACTCTCACATGGCAAAGTATTATCACGCAGAATAAACACAATCTGTGCACTAGTTGTCTTCACTTTTTTTTCCCTTACAACATCTAAAAGAAGTGACATTTTGACTGTTAAGGTATACCCTCATATTCCCAGTTTTCTACGACTGGTGACAGTCTGTAGGAGTGTATTACCCACTTCAGAGGAAGATCAAGTTAAGAATCACTAAAGCAAGATGAGTGTACACAAGTGCATGTGACCAGGTAAGATGAATCCAAGGGTGCTGAAGGGATTACTTGGCACCAGTCAGCCTAACTTTTCATCATTTTCAAGAGTTTAAGATGTATGGAAAGGTTTCTGCTGGACAAAACCAGGCAGACATCAAGCTTACGCTAAAGATAATAAAATAGATATCTGATATTGATCAGCCTATCTTCAGTCCCTAGGAATGATAACCAAATCTTCCCAGAAGCTGTGGCCAAGCTACTGACAGACCATATAAATGGGAACAGCCAGCATGACCAAGAGTGAGTTGTACCTGACCAACCCTATTGCCTTCTTTCACGAGGTGACCAGCTGCACAGATGAGGGGCAGCAGTGGATGACATTTACCTTGAATTTAACAAAACTTTTGGCACAATGTCACATAGTCAAAGTGGAGATACAAAGTTCCTGGATTACTTATGTCCTGCTTGGTTGTCTGTCTTTCCAGCAGAAAGAAAGACATCTGCTTTTCAGTTGGAGTAGTTGAAGTCCTCTATGAGGACCAGGGCAGAGAACATGAGGGTACTCTTTATTTGTAGCGAGCCTTGTCCACTTCTTCTTCCTGGTCACCTAGCCTGATGCCCACTCCAGTGTCAATCTCTTTAATCTGTATCCATAAGCTCTCAGTTGGCTCATCATCCATCTGCAGGCAGGAGAATGAATCCTATGAGTCTACATTTCTATATATGGTAGTACACAATCTGTTCTTTTTCAGCTTTCTCTTTTTCTCACACTGATATGTGATGAGGAGTTAATGCCCATTCTCTTTCTTCTCTATATGTCAAAGCTTTCTATGTTAATTTTATTTCTAAATCCCTCTTACTGCAATGGTTAATTTTTGTCATCTGGCTTTATCTTAGAACTTAACTGTTACAAATCTTCCTTGACATTGATATAGCCTACTAGTCAATGGAAGACAGAACTGCTGTAGGCCCTCAGGAAACCTGACTCTGTGTGTGTGTGTTTGACCATCCCATGCAGCCCAGTAAGGTCTTCCACCATTTAGTTACCATGTGTGCCTTGGAATCCTTATGTTCCCTCAGAATACAGCTGTTTCAGGTAAAAAAAATCTGTAAAATAAAGAGATGCTTCTGCAGTTCTGAGTGTCCTTTGAAGTGTCATAAAGCAAGAATCTCAGGCCCTGCCAGCTATATTTAATTTTTAAACCCCCTGACTGATTACTTGAAATAAAAGTATGCTTGTTCATTCCAGTTTAATCCTTTGTTGTTAGATTTTTGTTGGGAGATTATAATTGTTTAAGTGTTCTCGTGTCTGGATTGCTGAAGTGGAAAAACTAATGCTCCAAGAAGTGAACATATCTGCTACCTTGGCAGCAATATAATCTAATTCCATGGTAATTTTAAATTATAGTTCCAATCAAAACAAAATCTTTATGTTTCTTTATAAAGGGGATCCACTTTTTACTGAAGTATTGAACTACAGAACATGTGAATACTTTTTCAGATTGCTAACACTTAAATTACAATTGTGCTGAAAATAGTAGCCCAGTTGGTTTCCATGACAAAGAATCTCATAACATAGTAGAATGAATCAGGCCTGCGAATCTGTTTGCTTAAGTGTCTAGATATATATATATATAGATAGATAGATAGATAGATAGATATACAAAATCCTAAGCCAGAACTCAACAGTGTCAGAGAAAGTAAAATAATAAAAATGGGGAAAGTGTAAAATCATTATTAGAAATATAAAAAATAAGTAATGAAATTAGAAGCAGTTTAAGTTCCTTTACTCTTAAAGCTGAAGTCGTGTTGCTCCTACACCGATGTTCTTATGCCACATCGGTAAGTTCATGCAATATTCAGCAGTCATTTATTGCTTGGCCTCTTGTATGTGCCACACGTTGCCCAACTTGAATCTTCCTTACACACTGAATTAGTTTTATTTTCAAAAAAACCCAGGATTGATGTAGAATGTGTAATATTATGTGTAATATATTTCTCCATGTGTCAACATTTGCAAATGTGTCCCGGCAATGTGTGCATGCAGGCCAGAAAGCTAATCATATCCAGAGATGCATGAAATGAAGAGCGACAAGAAGGTCAAAAGAGCTGATCCTCCCTCCCTGTTCTGCTCTTGTGGGAGCCACCTGGAGTACTGTGTCCAGATTCGAGGCCCCCAACATAAGAAAAATGACCTCTTGGAGCCAGTCAACAGTAGGGCCACAAGGATGATCTGAAGCACCTCTCCCATGAAGACAGGCTGAGAGAGTTGGGGTTGTTCAGCCTGGAGAAGAGAAGGCTCTGGTGATGCCTTTTTCTCTGGCCCTAGAATTATGAGCCAGACATGGTTAAGGGGATAAAAGGGGTTTTACCTTGTTTAATAAGGATCCTTAGGTGCTCAGCCTGTCAAGGTGGAAAAAGCTGGAGAATGCACCCAGTGTGTGATGCGTATACAATTTTTATAGACTTTGCAAATTAGCATATCTGACAAAGATTCCCCGATGAGCAGCTTAATAGATAAAGTAGTGTCCCCCTGTTCTGGCAACTTCTAGAGTCTGCCCCCCTCAGATGAGACTTGTATCCTGTTTACAAAAATATGTCCTAGAGAGCTGGTTTCAACCTTGGTCTCTATGGGAGCCAAGATAGCGCAGGGCTTCAGGCCTTCAACTGGGAGACTTTTAGAGTGTCTTATCCTCTTGCCTAGGGAAATACCAGAACTAAGTTACAGTATCAGGCTGCAAATCAGTAAACTAAGAATACAAGGAATATTATAAAA
Organism: Callaeas wilsoni; assembly: GCA_013398955.1. Taxonomy (NCBI): domain Eukaryota; kingdom Metazoa; phylum Chordata; class Aves; order Passeriformes; family Callaeidae; genus Callaeas; species Callaeas wilsoni. The sequence continues at coordinate 438,916 of VWPU01014915.1, read as the reverse complement.
GGTATATAAAAATAAAGGCAAAAAATCACCACAGCATCACTGGAGGGGTCTTAGAGCAGCCTTCCAGTACCTGAAGGGTGCCTACAAGAGAGATGGGCTTTTGCAAGGGCATGTAGTGCTAGGACAAGAGGGAGTGGCTTTAAGCCGAAGTAGGGCAAGGTTAGATTAGATATTGGGAAAACCTTCTTCACTGTGAGGCCGATGAAACAACACTGCAACAGGTCACCCAGAGTAGCTATGGATTCCCCATCCCTGGAAGTGTGTGAAGCCAGGTTGGATGGAGGCCTGAGTGATCTGGTCTAGTGAAAAGTTCCCTGCCCATGGCAGCAATGTTGGAACTAGATAATCTTTCAGGCCCCTTCCAACCCAAACCATTCCATGATTCTATGATCTTTTGTGACCAGTACAGTGTGCTTGACCACTTGGGTTTAACAAGTGTTATGAGCTGCAAGGGGACAAGTATGGCAGGAACTCAAAGTGATGGATATCTCCGAGCCTGCAAAAGACATTCTAGTTCTGATAACATCCAATGATATGCACCACTTTTGGCTTGTATTTTTTCCAAAGTGATTTTTTTTTTTAAAGAACACCTTTGGGTTTAAAGAGACTCTGAGAATAACAGTATTCATTCAGCATATTTACCTGACCACTGAAATTTAAACATATATTTGAGAACTATGTTGAAGCAGAGTACATTATTTTAATTTCATTTCATTAGAGTTTTAGTACTGTAAAAGAAGAATAAAGCAGAAACAAATTAAGTTCTAAATGACAAACATTTCTCTGCAATATGAAAGGATAAAATATGTGGGGGTTTTATGACTGCAAGTAATTGGGAATATGATTTTAATATGATTACAAGTAATTTAGTGCTTTCCAAATTGTGCAATAATAGATGATTATCAGACAAATTAATCCGAAATATTCCAGTTCCTCTATTTTTGCAATAAATTGAGATAATTTCAATCCTTAATTGAACATGTAAGAAACTTATTTTATTTGACCTTCATTAGATTTGACAAAGGTGTATCAGTAATGGGATACAAAAAGCATGATGTATTCCAGGTGTCATCATAATTCTACCGAATTTCTGAAAGTTTTTAAAAAAATACCAAAAAACCCTAGGTATTCTGGTAACATAGTTCTTGACAAATTGTAGTCTGCTGTTCTATCTGTTCCTCACGTAACATACATGAGATAGTGCTGGATATTAAAGAATCTAACCATAAAGGCTTTAAAAAAACCTCTGTACCTGGATTCTATGATAGGAAATCTTCAAGTAATAGAGGCCTGTACTAGTGATTAAAGGCTTTGCATAGTTTATTGACTGATTTAATGGAAGGCAATTTGTATTACTGCTATTTGTATTGCTGGTTTAATAAATAAATTAATAACAGTGTTAATGTGTTAATGTTAGCATATTTTAAACAAATAGTTTAATTTTATTACTTTAGTAATTATAGCTTCTGTTATTATTGCATTTTTATAATGTAGCAAGTCATAGTTTCAATGGTTTGTCATCTGCTTCTTGAAGCTGTTGTTTTCAAGCTCTATTAGTTTTTTTTTCTGTTTACTGTTTGTGTTATGAAATATTCCTGATGAGAAACTCATATTAATTCATGTAGTTCTTTCTCATAACTGTTAGCCGTTATCATATAACTCTGATGTGATAATGTTTAAAATACACAAGGCTTTTTCAGTGTTAAAAGTTAGCACAGGTAATTATAATCAGCTTTTACTCATGTAAGGGCATAAAATCAAGAAAGAGAGATATAGAAAGGGGACATGATAGAAAAGGCCTAAAATAATGAGGCATGCAATGAGATTTGAATAACAGGAGATACCAGTAGGCAAATACTGTCTTGGTTATAATTTTTGGCTGCTTGATTAAGTTTCTTTTTATTTTAACATTAAAATATGCTATAATATCCATCATCCTTTTTATATCCATAGATAACATCCATAGCTACACTTATCCACAGTCCCTTCCTCTTCTAGATAATTAATTTTTTTTTAAAGTAAGTAAAATAAATGAAAAGCAGTTTTCAAAATCCAATTTATATCAAGGAACCATTATGGGAAAGTTTGACATCTGAGTAGGTTTTGCAAAACTGGAGAACAAGAACAAAAAAAATTTTTCAGATCTTACAGAAAAGTATTTTCCATTTCTTCAGTGAGTTGCAGTACTGAAGTGAGTGATTTCACTAGCTTTTCTTGAGCCTTATGAAATAAAAGAGCATTCAACTGTGAGGAGCAGTATGGGTACATGAGAAGTTACCAAAACTGGAATCAGAGGGAAAACAAAAAGTAAAAATGGTGATGTAAAGACAGAAAGGGGAGATACTAAAAAACTTCAAGTTTTTGCCTTGAAGAAGATGAAATTCAAAGGTACAATGAACCTGATGTGGTGAAATCAAGGGCTGGGACAGCACCTGAAGTACTCAGCAACTCCATTTTATTTGAGCTGCTGAGTATTGGGAACAATGTGAAGGATATTTTGCTAAGCAAGAGAGAAGATGAAGGAAACTGTTTTCAAATCGAAGAGAAAAAGGTTGATCTTAAAAGATTTGTGAAATGGAAAGCAAAAAGACTAGTGAAATAGATACACACAATGTGCGAGAGCTGAAAATATTTTCTGAGATTGCAGGTCAGTATTTTCAGAATCTCACAGTTCAATACTATTACAAAAATAAGGTCTTAGACTGTGTCTATGTTTAATATGTTAGTGACACTTCTTAGTTTGTCATAACAAACACTGAAGGCATCTATAATACAGAAATCTATATCTGAATGGGCCAACCTAGTTAATATAGTCAATGGAGATTGGGATGATACATCTTTTAATGAAGCTGACATTTAAATATACTTGATGAATCATAAACCACATAAAATAAATATTTTCTTCACCAACTATAAAAGACCAAAGAGTAGCCATTTGGAATTACTAAGGGATTAATGGATTCAGACTAGATTTTGAAATTAATCATGCATCTCGGTAAAATGCTGAAATGAATCTAAATATGGGATACTGACTTTAAAATCGCATTTATTTTTAGTACATTTAATCAATGAGAAAACTAAAATAATTCAGCTACCAAGCATATATTTGGTAATATATACCAAAATCCCTTTGGTAAAAAAATAGCTGAAAAGATTTAAATCCACATGAAGAAAGGAAGAGTAAAGAATTTAAAAGTTCCTAAAATTATAAATACCTAAATTAAAAAAAAAAACACTATAAATTCCATAATACCCTAACTCTTCTTTCTCCCAGAAATGTATTGCTTTTCATTATTCCTATATGTTTTAATAGCATAGCATGGCCCTAAAACAACTTACCATTTAATATGCTTAACATGCCAAGCTCTGATTACATGGTACTTGTCACTACCTTCTTTAACTTAGCATAGATATCAAATGGAAAGAACATATCAGAAGAACATTTCTGGCAGCAGATTTTGAATAACACATTCTTTTGTGATGCAGACATATAACATAACTGAGCAGCCCTCTGCTTAGCTGTGATCATACTACAGTTCCCAGAAAAAGAAGCATAACATTATAAAAATATAATATTTCAGTGAGCACTTGAAAAGAATGACATGTAAAATATATTTGCATCACCTAGAGAATAAATACCCTTGAATGGAAGAATAAGTTAAAGAGCTAGATTTCAAGCACGAATTAAGCATCTAGTCTAAAGTGTGGTTATCCATCTTCTCTCCACTGACTCTACTATAACCTACCTGGCTTGATAGTGGTAAATAGATTGATAGATATAGTGAGTGGGTGAGTAGTAAGTGGAAAAAGTAGCCAAGAGGAATCCATCTTGAAATGGCAGGGCTAAGTGGCTAGGATTATTAATGAAATAAATAATCCCAAATTAAGTAACTGTCATTAGATATCAGTTTCTCGGTTTTGCCTCCACATCATTTAGAAGATGAATCTGCAATTCTAAAATATCTTGTTCATGTGCTTTCTCAAACTGGTCAGAATTAGAAATGCAAGATACTCAACATATCAGCAACAACAAGTGGATTTTGTCTAGACTGCTGTTTTTAGGAAGACATAGACTGCTGAAATCATGAGTTTATTTGTACCCTGTGGGATGTTTGCTGAAGAATTGTTACAGGCTAATATCAGTAAGAGAATCAGACTGAAATGTTCTGTAAATTACGAATTTTTATTTCCTTTTTCAAATGCAGATAGCAACTTCATACCTATTTGCTGAACAGATACAAAATAAACCAAGGGAATTATCATGTTCACTTCCTAACACCTCTCTGGGAAAATTGAGAGAATATTTTTTGGTTGAAATGCACTTGAATGACTAATAAAGATTCATATCCTTATAGTCTTATAGTGTCCCTTATAGTCTAAGAATGTAATTTACTGGGCCAGTGAAATCTGGCTGGATCAAAGGGACTCATTTTGTGACACTCACTGGCTCAACAGAAAGGAGAAATAACCTGAGCCATTCTGAGAAAAAGATCTATTCATGAGAGCATTTTTCTCTTCCATTCCAGAAAAGGTCTCATTGCAGTCTTCAATGAGCTCTTTATCCAAATGTTATTATATTCATGGGAGTGAGGCTGCCTTAATTGAAAAAGACAAGAGACACAGAAAAAACTTGTGTCAAATGCTGTGATATTTGCCTTGCTACTTTCGCTGTACTCAATGAGTGTTCAAGACATTATTGAGGCCCATGACTGGATTCTATCTTACCCTTTTAAAAACCATATTGGAAGGATTTTCTCTACATCTCAAATCTTCAACAAATCTCTGTCTTCTAAAGCCTAGAGATGCATAGTAAAAAATTTACAGAAAATATATTGCAGGGCAGCTCAAGGTTATGTGTAAAATATGTCTGCATTCTCTGCCCTATAGAATTACTGAATATCAGTCCTTTTTTCCAGTGCCAGCACTGCAAACAAGTAGCTGACCTATTAAAGTCAACAAAGTCAAACATGGTAAGAGATGATGTGACAGGAGGATCATATCCTTTATCATTCTTTGCCTCCTTCACAAAAGAAAGAGCATTTTCAGATTTAATCTAAATTCATTAATGTCCCTGGATTTTGGATGTTGTACACAGAGTCAGCTCAAGTGTCCTAATAATTAGTGATCTTCCAGTGTGACACACCTCTTGCATTGTATCCATGAAAAAAATACTGTTGAGAGCACTGATTATGTTTCATTCCCCTCCTATCAACTTAATGTTATTTATTGGCATCACTTGTAATGGTACTATTGTTCTCAAAATATCATGTCCTTTTCCATCCAGTGTGCTTTATTTTCCTACTTACAAAGATATTTCTTTCTATCAAATCTTTCCTATTATATTGTTTAGGAGTTCTGTAAAGGCCCATTGCTGTCCCTGCTGTTGAGCACTTTCACTTGTAGCTGAGATTAACAAGAGCACTCAACATCTTCAGCAAAAGCTCTTTGCCTTGCAGGGTTGATCCTTTTGTTGTTTCCTTGCAGGATTGATCCTTTTGTTTCCTTTTTTCTTCATCCTGTCATTTCTGTACTTCTATAGAACAGAGAAGGGTCAACTCCTCCTCCATCTCCTTTTCACTACTCTTTCATTTGCAGAGGAAAGAAAGTTTTAAAAAAAGACAGAAAAATATCTGTGTAATGCAGGAGCAATGCTCTCCTACTGCATATGACCGAACACTTTGCTGCCTCCAGGTTCCAACGTAAAGGGGATCATGGCATACTACCACTTTGAAAAATGTCCTGGAGATCAATGCAGATCAGTTAAAGGTATTGAGCAGGAAATGTGCTAGTCTGAGTTGGAGAGGGACTGTATATTTTTGAAAGACTGCATACCAAAACTTTGCTCTCGGCCTTCATTAAAATCTTGAAAATTCACATTTCAGAAAAAAAATTCTGATTCCAAATAGAGATTTGATGTTATTTACTGGCAAAGTAAATAGGCTCATATAAGAGGATTTTGAGGGGGCAAAAATCCCCCCATCCCCAAAAACCCAAAAGATTCTGAAATGTGATCAGGGATTAATAAGTTGTGACACTATGTGTAAAATGGGATTTCATGTCTTTCATGTTCTGTTTTCAACATATATTTTATTTAGAAAATCTTGATCAAGCCTGAGGTTTTCTTCATTTCTCTGTAGGAAAATTTATCTTTGGTTTGTAAGGAATGCATGCTCCACAGAGGCAATAAAAATTTGAATTATTTTGTTGTGTACTCAAACAAGTGAATATTTTATGCTTTCACTGAATTTCCAAAATGTTCTCAGCAGTTTTGTCATCCATATAAAATGCCTGGTGCTATACATTGTACGGAAAATTTCCATATGGAGGAGTACTAAGTGAAAGATTATGAGTGTTTTAGTAATCCTGGTTCTGGAAGGCAGATTTGAAGAAGTGTGGTTTTGCATTACAGGAAACATGTACAACATTTTGAAACTGAATCAGCAGCATACTAATCAGGACTCTTTCAAATAAATCATACCAGGCTTATGCCATATATCTACAAACTTCACCATATCATTGTATGCATTGTGCTGTTAAACTAATGGATCAATTTTTAGAGTGGAAGGGTGTCAGGCCAATGTCTTGGTACATATTTGAATTGCTTACTAATGTCTTACAAAGGTAAAAAAGAACCCAAGGTTATTTGGTACTTCTACAGTCTCTTTACTAGATGTTCAGATGCTTGTGTTTGCTTTTATTGAAGAAGTACTTCTTTACGTGTAGTAGCTCAAGCTAAATGAGTGGATTGTCACTGTCAACTGGGGTTTTTTTCTGTTTTAACTACTTTTATGTAGCTAAGCATCTAAGTGACACAGAAAATCTATTTTAAAATCTACAGTGATTGCACAGTTAGATATTTACACAATGTTCTGCTGCTCTGCATACTTGTCTTTGACCTTCTGCAGTCACCAAGTACATAATTCTCCGTCTCACTTAAAATGAAACACCCAGATGGAAAGAGGGCTTCAGTAAGTCTAAGTCACATGCATGACCTAGCTATAGAGCCTGTGAGGGACAGAATGGCCTTTCTTTGTGGAAGCATTCTCATTTCCGATTTGTTTCAGTTAATATTTATCTGAACATCATAAAAGTGAAGTCTTGCTGTTTATAGTCAAAGCATAGTACAAGGCCATAGATATATCAGAGAACTAAATATTTTTTAAAAATCCCCCTCAGCTTTTGAAGACATTCTTTCAAAGAACAAAGATATTCATATTTATTTTTAAATTTCTTTAGGATAGGTCAAGTGCAAAATTATAATTGTACTTCTGTTAAATATACACAGCAGTGAAGGAACTCACAGGTTATTGAAGGAAAGCTCATCCTTTGCCTTCTCTGGTCCTTTTTAATGCAGTTACCCTGCTTCACACACAGCAAAACATTTGGCAGTGGATTTTTAAGATTTTTAAGAATTTTAAGATAGGAATTTTCTAAGAGCAAAGGAAATTGAGCATCATTCCTTTTATATTTGTATCATAAAAGGGTGTGACAGTTTCTCTTGGGTGGCCAGGCCTCAGTTTTTTGTCATCACCTTGAAAATCAACTGGCAATCAATGCAGATCACAAATCACAGGTATAGTATATTATAATGAAAAAATGCAGGTCCCCCAAATTCAAACCCACATCAGTATCATACAATTATATAATAGGGAGAAGCTTTTCTGATTTAGCAAGTAAATGGACGTTCAGAAGTTTGAAAGCATGTTTGCTGTTTTTTCAACCAATGTATTTCTATAGACACAGCATAAATGAAGATCTGTGCTAACTATTAAGGGAAAATATCTTATTCCTTACCAAAGCCACCAAAGAACCACAGAAAGGTTGAGGCTGGAATGGGACCTCTGAAGATCATTTGGTCCAACCAGAGCCACCTAAAGCACCTTGTCCAGGCCCATGATCAGATGGCTTTTTAATATCTCTAAGGATGGAGACCCCATAACCTCTCTGGACAGCCTGTGCCAGTGCTCAGTCGCCCTCTCAGTGAGAAGGTGTTTCCTGGTGTTCAGAGGGAACCTCCTGTGTTTCAGTTTGTGCCCATTGCCTCTGGTCCTGTCATGGGCACCACTGAAAAGAGCCTGGCTCTGTCCTCTCTTCACCCTCTCATCAGGTGTTTAAATACCTTGACATGATTACCCTGAGCCGTCTTCTCTTTTTCAGGCTGAACACTCCCTGCTCTTTCAGCTTTTTCTCACAGGGAAGGATGTCCCTTCAACATCTTTGTGGCCCTTCATTGGACCCTCTCCAGTACATCCACATCCAGAACTGGACACACCACTCCTGTGTGGCCTCACCAGTGCTGAGGCAAAGGGGAGGATCACACCCCTCAGCCAGACAGCAATACTTTGCCAAATGCTGTCCAGGACACCATTTACCTTCTTTGCAGCAAGAGCACATTGCTGGCTAATTTTGAACCAGGTGTCCACCAAGACCTGTATGTTTTTTTCTGCCAGGCCGCTTTCCAGCTCGGTGTTGTGCTCCTGTTCCGCCCCCCCCACCCCAAACTCCATCACACAGCAAGAATTTCTGGGTTTTAATAATCACAATAAAATTTATTAAAGATTTACATTAAAGTACAATAGTTACAGAGGGTAATTCTCATAAACTCTTACAATATGTAAGTTCCTGAATCTTATGTAAAAATCCATTTAAAACACATCTAATGGATGCAAAAAGCTTAGCAGTTGAATTTTACTCCAAAATTGTACAAGATTATCCAAAACCTTCTTATATTTGTCCACAGGCTCTACCCAGCAATGGTAATAATATTTGTTATACCCTTATGTAAATTTCCCTTTCAGGAAGTTCAAGGATGTATAAAGAATAATAATTTCACATTAAAAAGGTAATTGAAACGTCTCTTAGATTTTGATGGATGTTTTAGTGAAAGAAAGATTTTGTTTTATCTATACCTATATGAACATCCTTAATACTTATTATGGGGTTTCCATCCTGAAGCTCACTGTAAACAGCTGAATATCACCCATTTTGCATGGTAAACATGATATGAAAGATTTGACTTCTCGTCTTTGTAACAATGTGCTGGTGTTCCTGAAGCAATAACGTTCAAAGCTTTCCTGAGCTATTTTGAACCAGCCCTCTAAGCTGAAAGATGGTGGGGATACCAGAGTGGACCTTATACTAAAATTTTGTAATGAGGAAAGTGGTGGTTTCTTACTACATCTGTCCAATTGTATCAAATGTCTGGTTGTTGCTTTAGATTGTAAACTTTTGTGGACATGAACATGTTCACATATATATTAGATCTGAAATGGGACTTTTGAGAACTACAATAATAATAGTAATAATGGAACTGATAATTCTCATGTCTATTAAATTAAATGGTAACTGTGATGATAAAGAGGATTAAATTTCCTACTAAAATTATGCAATTATACTGAAGAGAGACAAGAGGATTTCTGTGGTCTGACTACAATGAATTAAAACTTCAAAATAGGAAAGAATTGTGATTGGTGTTAAGAAAAAGCCTTTGACAACATTCTAGGGAATTAAATGTTTTCCATTTTTTAAGAACAGTTTGTGGAATGGTGATTTCTGTAGATATAAAGAAATTAAAATTATCAGTACTCTTTTTTCCAGTTTTGTATCCTGACAAACACATTGCTTTTAATGTTCTATTTATTGAGATAATGTGCAGTAACTTAAATCAACTATATAAAATATGATGCTTAGATCTTATGTAAGAGAAGTGGGAAACATCTAAAATTATTTCAGTGTGTTTGCCACAAGAGGATTTCTAAAACATGGAAAATGTGTGAAAATTAGAGTAAGTACAATGTAGTAAATGTAATATTCCCTATGTGCTATTTTAAAAAATATCAGAAAAAGTAATAGTATACCAGTGCAATGCATCATTTAGTGTTTGAATTTTTAAAATATGTTTGAATATTCTTTTTACAGGATCTTATGAATGTTGATAAAAATGGAATAGATGTCAAGTTGTTTAATTAAAGGAAATCTTAAAATGATAATAGAATTTATTTCTCTTTGTTGTTATTAATATTACTGTCTCATTGTGTTGTGTCAAATCGCCAGAAGAATGTTTCATGAACAGGACTTAGTTTGCTGGATGCTATATAAACACTGACCGTACTCTAGTTGGAAGGCAGAGAAACTCCTATGTAGGTCAGTGATCTTCACCGGGGGAGTGGGAGGATTCTGAGATTCTGAAACACAAAGCACAAGAGCACACTCCTGTGAGTCACAAACAACCTGTTCAGTCATAGACAGGCTGCAATTAAAGAAAAATGAATTGACATGTGTGCTCATTCATATCATAATGGTATGAAATTATTTCCATTCCTTTAAGGGAGAGGTAAATAGAATAGGACTGAACAGGCTATGAGGACAATTGCTGTAGTCCAGGCATCAGTTAAAGCATAGGGACTATTTTGTGGTGTGTTCAGAGGAGAAATTGTAGGGTTGCACCCAGGTAAACATTTTGGGTCTAAATATAAAAAAGGGCTGGAGCATCAACCCAAGGCCCCACTACTCATCAGCTGGTCCAGGCTGAGTCTTCCCAGCTAATATGCACTCACACACACGCCCCACCCGCCACCTGGTCTGGGAAAGATACAGGCACTCATTTTCCTCAGCAGCTAGCACTTAGAAAATAGACTGTAGCGTCAGGTCTTGTTTCAGCCACCAGCACTAATCCCCTCACCTGCTCACACCTGTCCCCTCAGTAGCTGGTTTTGGGACCTGCATTGTTCTCCACCCACAAGTGGAGGTTGAAGAACCCACTCATTCCAGTCATTGACACTGAGACCCCACTTGCTCCCACAGCTGACACCACAGATCAGGGTCACCCACAACCTGGTCTGGCTCCAGGATCTGGCAGCAATTTTCACTTGCACGCATACAGGTCTCACTGGTAGCTGGCACTGAGTCTTTGCAACATGTACAAACAGAGGATAGAGTGGGATTATGCGGACAGATATCATAGAAAAAGATTTTGAAAGAAGGTAGGACAGACAGCAGTGATCAGGTGCAGAATTCAATCAGACAAGCACACTGACCAGCTCTGTTTTACACAGAACTGGCCCCTTTTGTACCTTTATGTCTACTCCTCTATTTGTTCCTCCCAGCTCCCTCTTCTCCCAGTGCATTCCCTATAGATTTGTACAGCGCTATATAGATTCCCACACCCCTCCCAGTCTAGGATCCTCCCGGTTTACAGTCTCACCAGTTACAAAGTTCAGGCTGAGCTTCCTGAAAGTTGCACCCATAATTTCTTGATAGCTCATCAATTAATATGAGTGGTGGCCCTCTATGTCCTTGTTTATAGCTTTCTATTTTACTTCTCTCTTGCTGCAGTCAAAAATGCCCTTGATCAAGTACTTTAAAAAAGCAGACTCTTTCCTTCCACATACTCTTACTGAAACATGCTATGAAAGGAGCTGTTTGGCTGCTGGGTCCCACTGGGACTCAGCATTGCGATTCAGCAAAAGAACTTGTAGCTTTCTTGGCCACAATCAAGAGGTCTCTCAAACCACTTCCATGTCCCTTGACGGTCTAAAACTTCATAGGTAGTCGACAAACATCTATGTTTGTGTGCACCTCTGTGCACCTTTTTCCAAAATTTGAGGTATTTTAAAAATCTGGTTAATAACTTGGAACAAAACAATATCCCATTACAGTAATAGCCAGATGATATAAAAAGTCTCTAAAGTGAGCCAAAAGTTATAGTAACAGTGTATATGACAAATTGAAGACATCATATAGAAAGATACAAATTCCAGCTGACCCTTTCTCAATAGATCCAGGGGGTCTTGTTGCCTTTTCCCTAGGGCCCTCGTTCAGGTGTCTATCCTGTCTTAGCAATGGAGGTGCTGCAGATTGAAACCAGGAGGAAGATGGTCGACTCTACCACAAAGGTATCCCAAACCATACATCAATAATACTACAAGCAAGAACTAATGCAGATTTCATTGCTGCTTTGCATCTATGGACAGAATCAATACTGCCATCCATTCACTTCTTCAGTTTGGTGCTTTATATTTTTTGATAGGCAGGAGGAAAAAACAGAGAGAGTTGGAATAAAAATTATATGATAATTTACATTTTGCCTCACATTTCCCCAGCTTGAAGCACAGTATTTAAACTGCCACAATATGGTACTACCATGGAAGGTATTGTTGATGGCATTGTTAATCATTTTGGTTTAAAGTAGGTTCTGCAAAAGGTAGTATCATAAGTAACTTGCCACTGCTTGATGTTAAAAAATATTATTGTTTTTGTTAAGAAATATTAATATGTATGAAATGCATTGTGGTAATGCATTTTTTACCGTGAAGAGCCATTATGTCATCACTACTGAATTCTCCTTCAGGTATAGGTAAATTTAAAATCACAGAAGTAACTGTTATGTCATCTTCTAATCTTGACTCAAGTCTCCATAATTACATGGCCTGCTGCCTCAGATGAGCCAAAAATGTCAGTTTTTAGTTTCAAGATTATTTTCACAAATCGGCAATTTTTTAATAAAATATTTGTCACTCAAATATTGAAAGTGTATAGTTCCTTCACTCTGAAATGCATAGGTCCTTCACTCTAAAATGCAAAGCAGATCACAGGCCAGTCTCCCATCACTCTATTTAAAGTATAAATTATGGGTGTTGCCCTTCTCCAGCATCCATTTTACACTATCATATTTCTACTTGATCAAACTGAAGGATTTTAAATAAGAGAGAGTTTTATGGCTCAGTTTGCTGTCCTTCTGTTCATAAAAGAAAGGGACTGGGTCATAGTAACATGGGAGTTTCCAGCAGGTCAGAGCTTGTCTTAGGTAACAGCTGATGCTGGAGGATTCCAACAGGCCCTTTCTTCCTCCTTTTCTCATTAAGTGTAAAGCTGTAGTTTCTCATTAGGACTTACACTTAATTAAACAAACATTCAGCTGAGATTCAGAGGGCTAAAATATCTAGGGCTGATTCTCACGGAAGGATCTTATCTAGTCAGAATTAAAAGTGTGTACTATGGCTCCCAACGGGTGGAAACAACTGCAAGGGAACATATGGGATGAGATGAATCTAATAAAAATAAACACACTTCCTAGAGTGATATTGACTTGTAACAGCATCAGGCGACATGAATATTTGTAAGGTTTGAGAGAGAATGGGGAAATATGCCAGATCTAATTTGGTAGGTTTATAATTTGCAGAACCAGAAGGTTAGCTTTCCATTTTAAATAAATAATTCACTGTTAAATTGTCAGAATTACATTTGCAACCAGACCCACTGCCTAACTTGGGGGCTTCAGCATCTGCTGAGCGTATTCAATACATTTGGTCATCAGAAGGGCATGATTTGTAGACTGTGTTTGACTATTAAATACCTACCCTCACCCCAAAGAAGGCTGCAACAAGAAAATCTTGAAAGGTATAGTAGACACTGTAGCTACAGCTTATACAGTCCTACTTCCAGGTTTTTATCACATACAACAGGATCTTCTTTTGTGTAACAAAATGAAAAAATCCAGTCCATGATATATGCATTATGTAATACATGAAAAACTTCAGTATGCCAGCTGGTACTGCTAAGATAAAATAAGTTTTATACAAAAGACAGAGAGGGATTTTAAAAATTAATGCAGCTAAAAATGAGGAATGTTATTCTTCATGATTGCTCAAAAATGCAAAAATTATGTCTACCAAGAACTGGGAAAAAAAATCTTTCCTGAGTATAAAAAGTATCCTGATATTCTAGGCTCTCTCACACAGATAACCACTGTGCTGTATCAGTTGTATTTGGCACAGGTCAAATATTTTGCATGGATGTACTCCTTCAGCTTTTGTTTTAGTGGTCCATTACACTTCTGCTTTCATAAGTAAAGAATAGTGTCCATTTTTCAGTTAGTGTCTCTTTGTCTGAAGTCACATTTAATTCTCTGATGACAGGGTTCCCTTGTTTTACATTTGCACATACACAATATCATAGAAACACGAACCCTTATCAGCCCTGGAAAACTGGTGAGCAGTGCTTCTCACCCTCAGGCACCACATCTCATCATGTGTCTTCCTAACTGTTTCTGCATCTTCTTGCAGAACACTCTGTCAGGAGCCACAGAACACAGTACCCAGTCATGTTGGAAATTAATCCCTCCATTGAGAATAAGAATAAATAAAACTCTGGGAACACAGTGAAAAATTAGACTTCTTAAAAAATGGTTCTGATTTTATAGTCTGGGTCATTCTAGTCTGTTTTTTCCTTCTGGACCTTCCTCTTCTGTATTACAACTGCATAAATTGTTTCTGCAAAGGCTGTGTGAGTGCTCATACTAAAATCAGTTCCACGAGGAGACTGCTGCTACCTTCAGACCTGTCAGGCATGGTGGGTATTGCTATGACTCTTCACAGTTAGGTAATGAAGGTTTCTGTTGCAATTGTTTGCCAAGAGACTGGATAACTAGTACTAAAGGAAGGATCTCTCCTGGGAATCTGAGACATCTGAGATGCGTAAGAGAAGAATTTACTTTCAGGTGAAATCTAGATTACAGTTTGCCATAATCCATGGTACTTGAGAATGTGCTAAAGGCTTGTGTGTTTCTGGATGCACAAAATATGAGTTGCTGCAGCTTGTACAGTCCTCCTAACTGTGCAGTCAGAAACGGCTGTGTCAAACTCTTTTGTGAGGGTGTTTTGGGGATTATTTCAAGAGGAAGAGAAGTACATGAGATGTGTAGTCACAAAGTGAAATAAAGGGCAGATACACAGCTACTTTAATATTAATTAGGCCAGCTCTCTCTTCTGGCTATGCTGCTTGGCTTAGGAATCACACTAAGTATAAGAGATGTCAGTGCAGCAGCACACCACAGTAATGTCACTTGTGCCCAAGAAGCAATCCTGTAAGGCACTAAGTGCCTGCCATTTTAAAAGAAATGGCAATTGGAAATAAAAATAAAATGTATACCATAAAGATCAAGTTGAAGAACATTTTGAAGAGCTGTTTTATACAGAAGAAACCATAGAGAAAGCCATGGGTCAAAATCAATCAGTTTTAAAAAGATTGCTACTGGCGTATTTGAGGGATTACATAACCACAAGTCATTAAATTCAGAAAATTATTGTGATGTATTTTTGGTGGCTACATGCCACAAATTCTCAACCATTTCAAAGCTGAAATACAAGGGAAACATCATATTTTATTACTTCCAGTGATCCATACCTTTAAACCATCAATTTGATCATTACAGAGGCTGCTGAGAATTGGTTCCAGAAGACAAATATAGGTCACTGCAATTTGCTATGCAGGCAAATGCCAAGGTGTATTTCTGCTCTTATTGTGCTGCTTGTTTGAGAAAGTCATACCTCTGATGTAAGGCAGAAATTGCTAGTGCTGCAGAATTTGCAGAAGTGCCTTTTTAGCTTAAACCAATAGTTCGGTTGGTCCAGTTTGCTATTCTGAAAAATGAGTAACATCCAATGGTTTTGTGAAAGGTCAAGAAAATTCCGTAATGCATAACTGACCAGAGGGAAAATATATTCCTGACCTTGAGCAGTCTAGTGTTTGACTTACACCCTAAAGCATAAATATCTGCATGCTCTATATTTTTTACTGTTTTTATGCAGCAGTGCGCAATTTTTACACATTTATACTTCTCAAATGCATTTTTTAATAGAAAGGTATATATAGCCTAATATTTTGTGCCTGGGCACTGGTCAAGACTTCATTCAGGACAAATCCCTTTTTCCATTCTAGATTCTATTTACAGAGAAGAGCACCTTAAAATCTTGAGCATAGCAAAAATATATGTATCTTCATGTAATTTCAGTTTCCCATGCAGGCTGGAATATTAGTATGTGTAGTGTCCTTTTTTAATACTAACATCCTCTGTGATACTAATTTAGATTTCTGTTTCAAATTTCACAGTGTGATCTGGCAGACAGATTGGAGCAGGCAATATCCAGATCATAGAGCTGCCAAAACACTCTTCAGTTGTGTGAAAGAAGCCACTTTTCAGGCAAAGTCAGCCCACCACAGGAAACACATTGAGCAAGACAGTCCAAGTTCCAGCTTGAACAAAATTATATTTATTTTTTATGTTGGAGACAATATTTTGTCTTAATTTAGGTGTTTGCTCATTATTTATTTCACCAAAAAATGGCACAGTTTAAACTTCTCACTCTCTAAAGCAGTTATAGCGCCTGTCTAAAGAACACAATAAAAAGTACCCTATGACTACCAGCTTAAGGACAAGATGAACCTTTGTAATGCTGCACAGAAGTAGGGAGAAGAACATAGGGAGCACAAAGAAGATTTTCATCCACTCATCCTCACACTGCCCTCAAGGGAAGTCCCCGGACTCTACAGAGGCTTTACATGCTGTGGGAAAAGGTACGTCCAGACTACATACAAAGAGGGAGGCAGAGATTTTGTCCATATTCATCCCAGGCAGGCTCCAGACTGAGAGAAGATCCTTGAAGAGGCAGTGTCCTTGCCCTGTCCCTCTCCATTGTTCCTCAGCTGACACAGATCTCTGCTAAATGGCACATGGAAAAACTATGTAAAGTGGAAAGAGCGTAATCCTGTAATAGTTTAGGGAAACTATTAGGGAAACAGGAAATGTGTTTTGCTGGATATTCAAATATTTGCTTCATAGAAACATTTGTGTAACAAATGTAAGAAAATCAGCATCACTATTTCTATTTCTGTGTTTATCTGTTCAGAAGAATGTGCTTCAGGAGAGCTGACATAGAAGATTAAAGACAGACACAAATTTGTGTAGTAATTTTTTAACAGGTTGTGGTGGTTTGGGCTGGGGTAGAGTTGATTTTCTCTACAGTAGCTAGTATGGGTGTATGTTTTGGATTTGTGCTGGAAATGGTGTTGGTAATATAGGGATGTTTTAGCTAATTCTGAGCAGTGCTTAGCGAGAATCAAGGCCTTTTATGCCGCTTGCCCTGACCCAACAGCAAGGAGGCTGGGGATGCACAAGGATTTGGGAGGGGAAAGAGCCAGGACAGCTGACCCAAAAGATATTCCAGGCCATGTGGTGTCATGCTCAGAGCTGGGGGAAGAAGAGGGAAGTGCAGGACATTCCTAAGGACCATCATGTGTGATGGAGCCCTGCTTTCCTGGGGATGGCTGAACACCTGCATGCCCATAGGAAGGGATGAATTAATTCCCAGTTTTGCTTTGGTTGCATGCACAGCTTTTGCTTTACCTATTAAACAGTCTTTATCTCAACCCACAACTTTTCTCACCTTTACCCTTCCAATTGCCTCCCCATAACACTGCGGGGAAGTAAGTGAGTGGCTGTGTGAGGCTTAGTTCCTGACAGGGGTTAAACCATGGCATTTATGAGGGTCATAAATTTGGCAGTAAAATAATGAGAATAGTGAGGACAGTTTTAAACATATGAGTTTTAAAATCTCATTGAAGAAACTTGAAGGAACCTTTTGTAAATTGTGTGTAAATTCAGCTACCATCTATGTCTGTAAGCCAGAGAGTTCACTGGGGAAGTGAATGGAAATATTTGAAAAATAGTGATGGATTATATAGTATTAGTTCTTTCTACTAAACTGATATATAACTTGTCTGATATTGTACATGTGTATACGTGAACAGTTTGCACTAGGAGTATTCAATTGAGCTACATGCCCAGTGGCTTATTTCTTGAAATAAAAAAGGTCAACTTTTGCCCTTAGTTATTTTGTCCCTAAATTCTGTGAAATGGTTATAATATAAAAACAAAGATGATTTTATGCCCAAAACCAAAATTAAGCAAACAAACAAGCCCGTCTCATCCCAAAATATCATGAGATTTTTCCTTAATACATGTTGATGGACAAAGTTACTCAAAAAATACACAGTCTGAAATAAAGAGAATTTTAGTTTGAAGTTTCAAAGTATTTCAAATTCTTTTGATCAAAAGGAAAAAAGGTCATTTGTGATTCTAAAGAACTGGTGATAGCAATTATAGGAAAATTAATATATGCTTCTTCCTCTCCTCAGAAATAATAGCTTCTTTCAAAAGCATTAGAGTAAAATAGAAAACAGGTAATTCTGTACACAGTGTTCCCACTAAATTATATATTATATATGAGCAGCTGAGATGAACTCCTGGATAAATTCAAGTAGATGGAGAGAAGCTTCAGCCACTGATTGGATGACTCTTACTGAACTTTGTTCAATAAATCCTGCTAAGGGGTCTTTTCATTTTCTCTGAAATATAACAAAAATTATGAACCTACTTAAATAAAACCTACTACTTCAAGAAGCTGTATGTCTTCTGTAAAACAGAGTTGGAAACACATCCATTTTACATTTGGCACTTAGTTTCACATGTACATAAATGTGGTAATAGCTCACCTACATGAACATCCTACCCATATGAAAAGCTTTGCTTTTTGATTCCATGCACATATTATATATGTATGTATATATATGCAAGATATCACTTGTTAACAATTTTTTTTTGGGTAAGGGGGGCAGGGAGGGAAGTGGTGGTGAAATGAATGTGCCTTGTATACAGGTTCAGGTAGTTTAAGGAAATAGTTGTCAGTTTACAGCTAATTAACAAAAGAAACAGGTTCTATGCTTTGAAGACAGGGCAATGACATTAAAACCCTCATTCTGTATTATCCTCATAGAACAGCTGCATTGTCACACAACAGAATCTTAAGTCAATCTTTTATCTAGGCTATCTGATGAAAACCAGGGTGTAAAGAGTAAAATAGTGAATGAAAGTATCATGACAAGATATGCAGGTCTTACAGCACAAGCTTCTGTAACAGAGAAAGTCATTTCCCTTACAGCAGCTGAAACATGATCAATGTAGTTATTGAGACCAGGACATGACTTACCTCAGCTCTTTCTTATCTTTCTATCAAATTAGCAATTTATAGATTTCTACCCTGGCAGATAGGCTTATATTACATGGAATTGTAAAATCAACAACAATGATGCAATCCCTCAAAACCAAACCAAACCAAACCAAACCAAACCAAACCAAACAAAAAAAACCACAGAGAAATTGACTAGATATCATTATGCTACATGATTTTCAAATCTGAAAATTCTCACTTCTAGTTTTTGGAAGGAACATCTTTTGGAAGTTCAGCTTCACTGAGTTATTTTAAGATCTTATGTCCTTGTCGCATTTCTTCTAATATGGCGCAAAATCTGTACTATATCACAAGAATTAAAACAAGGTAAGGGCATACAACTGCTATTATGTGCAATAATTATTACCATTCCTGTACTTTCTCAATCAGGTGAGGAATATTGAGATTAACTTTACAGGTTGTTAACATTCCATTAGAGAAAGTACATTTCTGGGTTTGAATTTGGCAGTATGTGTTTTATACTTCCTCACTATGTAAAATTTGTTAGTATATAAAAGCTTGAATTTTAGTTTAACAATTAGCTGCCAGATATTTTCAAAATTAAATAAGTTCTTCTTATCTTAATGTGGAACATTGTAAAGAAATAATGTATAATGCAGAAACAGGGTGTATATATATGCACATATATTTTCATTGTATTCTAGGTTAATATATACATCATCTTAACATGTCTCTTGAACAAACACAAATCAAAGTCTACAACCTTCATGATATTTTTCACGGTTAGCCAAATGAATCTTCACATAGAATATGCAGATTTTTCTTGTAGACCTGCGCATAAATTAGTTCACTTTCTATTGAAGTATTGCTTCATCAATCAGTAACGCCCCAGGGGCCAGTTATTACTGTTACAGAAATTCATCTTTAAAGCAGAGTAATGTTTCATCATTATATTTGTGTCATGATCACTCTGACAGGTTAATTTCAAAGATAAGTTATTGAGCATTCAGGAGTATTTGTCAAACAGACAAATGAAAACATAGTGTATATTCATTTTCTTAAACAAGAAGGCAGAACTATTGAAGAGTTGACAAGGACCGAAGTTGAAAACATTTGCTACATTCTGTGTCAGGAATTTCTTAACACTCAACAATGGAAGGAAATAAAAAGCAAAAGCGAGTCTTCCATAATTCTGTGGAATTCTCACAGCCCAGATAATACTTGTGCAGTTCTGGCTCCCGGAGTTACAGAAGTATTGCCAAAACCAGAACATATCTACTTTTTGCTTTTGAAGCATTCAGAAATACATTTTTCTTTCACACTTGTCATATGAGTAGAATGGTCTTCAGATCCTTTACCTAGAGGTTTTCTTCATAAAATCTTATGAATATAACATCCAACATGTCATTGTACTGTACTGTGAGCAAGCACAGTTAAATGCAGTGATTCTGTGAACCAGGCATCGGAATGGGAGGAACTAAATATCCAGGGACATTGTTGAGTCACCTGCCATAGAGGTATTTAGAAGACATGTAGATGTGGCACTTGGGTACACAATTTAGTGGTGGACTTGGCGGTGCTAGGTTAACAGTTGGACTCAATGATCTTAAAGGTCTTTTCCAATCTATATGATTCCATGGTTCTATTCTATGATTATTCTGTTTCCAAGAATTCACAGAATACCCTCTGAATATGTCAGCTCAAACCTACTTATAAGGGCAAATTCTCTATGAAGTGCTAAAAAGTTATGCCATAAAAATCAGGTCTTGTACCAGACATGTCATAATGGAAAAGTCTAAACTCTTGAACTGGATTTGAAAAAATCTGGCCAATATTTATAACTGCTTACGGTTATGAATGATTTCATAGGAAAAAGAATGACAACTACTGAAAATAAGTAACTCCACCCCATAAATTTATGAGGGTACATATTTATGTCTTTAACACTACTATCTAGCTTGTAATTCATCAGACTTGGGAATCCATAAGATTTAGCACTGAATTAATTTTTCATTTATGATGTGTAACATATCTGTTAAACTTCCATTTAAGCTAGTTACCCACTACAAATGAAAGACAAGAAAAGGCATCAAGAAGGATGTTATTAGGAGCTGTTCTTTGTATAGTCTTGCAAGTTTTCTTGTAATTGAACAGCTTTCAAAATGAACAGGTCTGTAAATCTTAAGGAGCGTGTTTGTCATCACTAGGTACAACTTTCAAAAACAGAACTGCTACACGTGTTCCCAAACAATGCATTACATATTCCCAATCAACTTGCTTGCCTTTGTTGACATAGCCATATGTCTTGATGTCTTAATTAAAATGAGTCTGTCTAGAAGCTTGAGGTTGCACATGACAATAAAGATGACAGAAAAAAGTTGTCTATAGAAAATAAAAATAGGTGATTAAATGCAGGCTACATCTATCCCCCAGCAGTTACAGCTTTAGCTTTTATTTCTTCCTCCTGAAGTCCTGATTCCACTGATTGTAGTGAAGCCTATTTGTCCCAGCTGGTGTCTCTGAAGCAGTTACTGACTTAAAATATACAAACACACATTCATTAAACACACCTGGAAACACTTTTTTTTCTGAGACTGTGTCAATAAACATCTCTTTTGACAGGATTTTGGAAAGTGTTTGTGCATGACTGCGTGCTTCAAATTCAGGATTGTTTCTTGGTTGGATAGGCAGGGCAATTTTGTGAAAGAAAACAGAGGAAAGCTTAGCGGAGCTGGATAAGCTCCAGCAAATACATTTGATGTGTAGGACTTTTTTGCTCTATTCTTTTCAAAGCTTTTAGCTTCTGTTAATCTTTATATTACTGCATTTTCAATTGTCCTTCCCACAGATAATATAAAATATAAGGACTCTGCCATTTTGATCTGATGTTTGATTCACGTTACTTGCTTTGGACTAGATCAAGCAGGACTGTCTATCCAGGTGCCAGGACAGCAAGATCTGTTGGTTTCTACATCTACGCAGGTTGTCCTTTCAGTCATCCATGACTCATGCAAAGGGAGGGCTGGAGGCTTCTGCTGTGAACTACAAATGTATTTGCAAAAATTCGCTTTTTTTTACCAAGATTTTTGACATGTGATAAAACTACCATAAACCCTTTAAAATGTCCTTTTTCAAATTAATCAAGCATGGTATAACACTGTCTTGTATTCTGTTCCACTGATGCTGTGATGAAGACAGGAAAACATTTATCAGTGTCATATCTTTCTTCATAAAAAAAGACATACGGAAAAAAACCGCTCCACTTGTGAAATGAGGCCTTAAGCAGTACAGTATATTGATAAAGGATGTATTTTATGCTCTGTGCCCATCACTTACCTTTTCTATGTGCTGCAATCAGCAAAAGGTATAACAATACATTTTGTTCCTGCTTGGAAGAGCAGAAAAGTGGCCCACATGGCACATTACTGCAGCATGCCCTGAACAGTCTTACAGAAGGAAGCAGTTATGTTTATTGTGAAAGTGGTGTGTCTATTCCTTCATTCTTTATTATTAGTTGTGTCCATAACAGCAGACCTGATAATGAACTGGGTCCTCTAATCCCTAGCATTATACATACAATGAGAAAACAGGCCTGCCCTGTAACAGAAAGGTCAGGATTTAACATTATAACTGTTACAATAATTTTGCCTTAATTCCATGGTAACAAGATAGTCAACAGCTTTTCATGTTTGCTGCACAATCTCAGAAAGCAAGATGATTGACTTTAGCAAGAATAATAGGATGATGAGTGCTTCTTTTTACATGTAATGTGGTACAGTCCTTTCTTATTTGGATCAACATTCAATTTAAAATAGATTTTTCTGTAGCATTTGCAGGTCAGTGAGCAAAAGCTTTCCTCCTTGAAATACAGGAGCAACTTTTCAATTTCATGTGATGTATATAGATCTACATGGCAAAACAACTACTTTGGCAGCACAGAAAAATTGCATTTGAGGCAATTTTGAGGCATTTGAGAATAAGAAAGGAAAAGTGAAGTTGTCTAAATTCAGGAAAACTGATGGAAAAGTTTGGAAGGATACAAATGTGACTTGGAGTTGTATGATGATTGAATATAATATTACTATATGAAATTGTTTAAATATTATAAAGGCTTTTGACCTGTGTAGGGCAACGTTTAATGATATCTTGTACAGAATTAATTCAGTAAAAGTCTGCACACATGCAGGAGGGTAAGTAGACAGCAGACTACATAGCAACATCTTTGCAAGCAGAGCCATTGGCTTTAATGCTGTGGGTTCTTCCAAGTTATTTGTAAAGGTCTAATCAGGCTCATAAAAACATGAGGATTTAGGTCAACAACAGCATATCCTCTGAGAGAGGGGAATAAAAGGTGATGTCATTTGTCAAGCATCGGAGGAACTGCAGAAAATCAGACATGCTTTTGTTAGCTCATGAATATTATAAATATTATAAAGGATCAAATCTGAGCTGCTGCACAGCAGAAGCAAAAAAAAATGGGAGACTACTGGATAAGACATATGCAGGAGGTAGGATTTCTTTACTCTTTCTCTCTGTGCCTCCAAACACATATATTTAAATAAAAAAAATAAGCTATGACAATAAGTCTTACCTGCATCCTCCATATGGTATTGGCAGCACACTCCATCCACAGAGGATGAACTTTACCAAGATGTGTTTCTTTGTCAACATTTCTTCCACCTCTTGTCTCATACACTTACTCCTTCAGCAATATAGCAGTGCTCTAACTATGCTAAAAACTTCTTTCTAACCTCCTTCCTTTTGTTCTCTTCATAGTGGAACAAGGAAGCTCTCCAGTTTTGCAGAGGAAAAAAAAACATTCAGCCAATATCTGCTTCACAAATAGCCTCTCTGTCTCCTGTTGTTCACCAGACTGAGTGTCATCTTAAAAGTTCAACATGATCCAGCAATGTGTACTCACAGCCCAGAAAGCCAACCGTACCCTCTGTGCATCAAAAGAAGTGCGACAGGAAAGTAAAAAGAGCAGATTCTCCTCCTCTACTCATCTCTCATGAGACCCCATCTGGAATACCATGTCCAGGTCTGGAATCCCCAACATAAGAAGCACTTGGATCTGCTGAAGTCCAGAGGAGGAACATGAACATGGTCAGAGGGCTGGAGCACCTCTCCTATGAAGACAGGCTGAGAGAGTCAGAGCTGTTCAGCCTGGAGAAGAGAAGGCTCTGAGCAAATTTTACAGCACCTTCCAGGACCTGAAGTGGCCCTAGAAGAAAGCCAGAGAGGGACTTTTTACAAGGACTTGTAGTGATAGGACCAGAGGAAATGGCTTCAACCTGAGAGGGTAGATTTTGATGAGATATAAGGAAGAAATTCTTTACTGTGAGGACAATGCAACAATCGGAATAAGTTACCCTGGGAAGCTGTGGATTCCTCATCCCTGGAAGTGTGCAAGGCCAGGTTGGATGGGGCTTTGAACAAACTGGTGTAGTGGAAGGTGTCCCTAATGGTGGTGCCTTGAAACTAGATGATTTTTAAAGTCCCTTCCAACTCAAACTTCATAATTTTTGACGTTTTCTTTTAAGAACGAGTTTTAAGGGCTATTGTATTTATACAGTCATTAAATGGTTACCATTACATAGTCGAATTTGTCCCACCTACAGAGGAAAATGCATTTATGCTGCCTTCTGACTGAGAATGGAAGAATCACAGGAAAATTCTAGGAAAGATAAAAACTTATCAAACACATATATTTATTTATAGGAGTAAGGAGATGGCGGATTCACTGAAATAGAGAAGGAAAGCCTCAGAAGAACAATGGCCTTATGGCAATGTCATCTCTCAGAGTATTCAATGTTTTGATTCAAAAAATCATTTTACTTTCTATGCAATTAGGACATCTGAGTCCTCATTTTTCCAAATGGTTGCGAGTTCACTTTTTATGCAATATAATGTTTAATATTAATCTTAATTTATTATGTGTAAAGTAGTCAATAATGCATATCATATAGATGTCTTCTCTGTGCTTCATTTAAGCAACTGTAGAGTGTGGAATAGATCATTACTTGAGGTAAACAGCAAGTCACCTTGATTTACAGTAGCTGAAAATGTGACTTGGTAACTGTAAATCAGAGACATATAATTAGGTCAAATAAAATCAGAGGTGGATTTAGGGTACTTAAAAAACATTCTATCTTCAGTTTCAGCCAAGCACAAGCTCCAGTATTTCAGTTACTGTGAAACTAAGCACAGGGAAAGATACAGGATGATTATTAATCAATAATGACATTTTGTCTTGGAAACTAGTGATGCATAGAAGGATTTAGGGGTCATTGTAGCTAATCAGCATGACCTTTTAGCACAATACTGCAGTGAAAGGGCCTAAGGAAATCTTTGTATAGGCATATATATAGTGGATAATGAAAAAAAAACCGATTTGGCCTCTTTACATTCCATAGGCAAAATTGCTACTGGAATACTGTCTCCCATTTCAGTGTCCTCGCAGCAAGCATGATGTGGTAATATTGAACACAGTTTAAACAAGAGGTCCATGGAGATCAAACACTGGACATAAACCCTACGATGTAAAACTGAGGTTACTGATATCCAAGAAGTCCCATCATTACTCCATCCGTACCGTCGGGTGCTACTGTTCAAGGAAGAACGTGTTGGGATATGAGTGGCAGTCCTGGCAGCTGTGACCATGAAAAACTGGAGCTCAAGATCTCGAGGGATGGAAGAAAGAGAGCAGTAGAGCACAGATCCTGGACTTTAAAAAAAATTATGGCTGTACATATAAGGATCTCAAACACAGGAGAAAGGTACAGTGACCCAACGAGCACGATTTGTTTTCCAACATGAGATGAGCCATCTAACCACACAGTGGAACTAAATGCTTAAACATGAGATGTGATGTGATGATATCTATTCAGGTGCATCCTAGGGAAATAAAAACCAAGAATGCAAAACTGCTTTTTCTTGTGTAACTTGTTGCCTGATTTTCAAATCTAGAGCGCCTGAAGAAGATAGTCTTTTCATTATGTCTCTAATTTCATAGTTATATCGAGCTTCTTAAAGAAAAAGAAAAAAAAAGAGTGAAATAAAATACTGCTTCCTACAAAACAGCGTCAAACTTAAAATTAAACTAATGTTTTCATAATCTATTTTCTTAATAGTCAGAAAGCATTCTAAAATAGAATATGTACATCGACAAACAAATTTTTAATATTTTCAAGGCATATAAAATTATCTTGTTATACATTCATGAAGGAAATTATGCAATATTTTCATAGAGTTTATTTCATTAATGATGAGAAACTTTTTATTTTAATTTAAGAGTGAAGGCACTAAGATCTTGACACAATTGGAAACATTCCTTCTTCCAGCCTTGATATGAAGTTTTTAAAATCATGTACAATTTGAAGATTTTAATTTCTTCCTATGTGAAGTTTTTAGGTTTCTCAGTTGTGTATTAAAATAGTTCCAACACAATAGATGGTAGTTCCTTCTTTCTAGCCAAGGAGGTTGTATCAGTTTTTGAAAACATATTATGGTGGCAAGTAGATTGCAATGGTTGTAGAATACAAGCACAGGACTTTCATACTTGGAGCAGCAATGCTGAAAAACAACACCAGCAAAGAAAAAAAAAAATATACCAGCATTTGAGGAAAAAATCTGTAACAATTTAAATATTTTCCCAATAGATATACATCTAATCCCAAAGAGGCCTGCAAATATTTTCTCCATATTACTTGGGCTTCTTTCAGAACAGAGAATTAGAGCCCATGATCATCCCTCACTCAGGGAATTATGATATTATTCTCTCATTGTTATTATTCAGATAGGTTACCGAAGACAAAAACCTGTCTGGGCAGCTGGAATGTCAGTGAATGGACCACACTAAGTCAGGATGAATGCAGTTTTTGATCTAGAGGAAGGCCTCCCTGCCCATGGCAGGGGGATTGGAACTCGGTGATCTTTAAAGTCCTTTCCAACACAAATTCTTATTCTATAAGTCTATGATCTTGGACTTCTGTGCTAACAGTTGTGCACTTCTAAAATATATTAGGAATTGCTTGTTCTTAAATAATTTATTCTTTTGGAGACAAGCTATTACTGTGAAACATTCAAAGTGAGTTTTAACTGACAGGAGCAAAACTTAAAACAAATTCATCTTTCTGTTTGACCTCAACATAATGCTTAAACAATGAGAGATGACAGAGTGTGAGTAATGAAGCTATAATTCACACCTTGTGCATGAGTAGGTACAACAGTGGAGCCTGAGTGTTGTTAAATTCACAAAGTGTAAAATATTATGCCATAACTCAACAACAAGTCAACTCTTAATTTAAAAAAATAAATAGAATTGGAACAAGGTAAAAGAACACCAAGCAGCAAAACCTGATACTACAGCTTGGTAATTTTGTGTAATATTACATCTAAAAAGAAGTGTTTCTAGGTATTCTTTACTCATATGGGAAAGATAATCAACATTTTCCTGTAGGTTTTCAGAGGATTCAGAAGTGCTTATCTACAAGCTGCCAGACCAGGTGAGCTCTGAGTGACGTGTGCTGTGTTTGTGCTCAGCTGCTCATCAGCTGCTGTGAGGTGCATAGATAAGTGCTCCAGCAGCAGCTGGGGCAGAGGTACCTTAACCAGAAGAGCTAAAAAATTCGTGTAGAGATAGGAAAATAGCAAGGGAGAGATTTTAAAATTCTCAGTTCTGAAAATAAAAGTGATATGTGATGTAGGTAACACAGGGGTCTATCCTACAATGACCTTCTTTTGTTTTAATATATAGCTTCCAAGTTACTGACTGCTGGTTGAAACTCAGCAGTCAGTGTCCATGGATCTTTTCAAAATATTATTTAACTATCTGTGCATTTGGCCTTCAGCATAAAGGGAGGATAAAAAGCTGTAGGAATTCCATGTTTGTCTGGGGTTTTTAACGTATCTTCACAGTTTGTTAAACTACTGGTTTTTCATTAGTCAAGTTCAGAATAATATTTTCATTGAAAGTTTTGTGTAAGAATCACTGTTTTCTGGTAATGTTTATTAATTATTTCAATAAGCTTTTCATGCACTTTTCTTTCAAAAATTAGAAATTTAAGAGTTAAGAAACTTATTTTCATACTTGTAATAATGAAGAAACAGAAAAGGAAATCAGACCTGGATTCAGAATAATAAATAAAGGCTCTCAAACACAGGCAAAATCAGTCAATCAATTAACCAGTCAGGACCTTATTTTCTCCAATTGCAATGAAAGCAGTTAGGAGTAACTAGTCTAGACCTGATACAGATTCTGTCATTGTCCTTCTCAGTCTCTACAAAGTTCATAATTAGGGAGTTTTGATTTAGATTTTAATACAAGTTTCTGTGAGGAATTAAAATATTTATTTTGTATTTAGATGCTGAAGTTATTATCCCTTGTTTCCTTTCCTGGGTACCCAAACTAAATCTAGTGCCAGTTACATCAAAGATGTTTTTCGCTGTCACCTTTGAAAAATCACAGATTCTGAGGTTTTAATTTAATTTCTTTTTCTATCTTCATTGCGTGTGTGTTTGAATTTTCATAAGGAAAAGACTATTCAACTACCCCAAAGTATTAATTTAAAAATTAAAATGCATTTAAAGGTATTCAATTTGTGTTGTTCATGACATAATCCTGCAAAAATCTTCATTGCAGAACAAGATTTGCATCAAACTTGTTACAGCTATAGGAAAAATGAAGTATTCAAAGGCAACACTGATAGGACACCTAGGAGTCTTAATGCAGCTAGAATTCAATACATAGAATGTGAAAATTGTTAATGTTTTATTAAATATGTCTGTTAAAATTTTAAATGTTCCATCTAGTTCTGAGCAGTGAAAGGTTTTAGTGAAGGGTAGAGGGTGTTTCTGTTTATCATGGAAAGCAAGTTCAGAAAATACGTATTTCTACAAGAAAAACAAATAATTGAATATCATTATTCTCTCGGTTTGGACAGGTGTTTACCAAGAAAGGCAGGAGCCTCCCTTAGAATGAGAAATGTAAACCCCCTTCCCTCTGAATTATTATAAATTTGAAATTAAGGGGCTCTCAGGCAAAGATATGAGCATAGGAATAGCAGTTCTTTACTAGTATATTTAATGAGGCAAAAACAACAACAATTTTGATATTAACAACAAAACAAAACCACAAAAACCCAGTAACGGGCTGTCTCGGCCGCGGGCACCTTCCCCTTTGGCGCCGTGCCGGTCACAGCTGGCAGGGGCGCGCCGGCGGCAAGCTGGGATGGCAGAGATGGGCAGCAGTCCTGGGATGGTGGAGGAGATGTATCAGGGTCTGGAGCCGCAGTGGGAAAATCCCCGGGAGGTCTCAGCAGGCAGGAGGTGCGGGGCTACAGAGCAGCGAAGGCTGGGAGCAGCCCCAAAAGAAGCGGCGGGGGCCAGGCTCCCAGGGAGGCAGGCAGAGGAGGGATCGGGGCACCCAGGCAGATGGTAAGAAAGTCCTTCCCTCAGTGAGGTGAGTGTTAATAAGGTCTCAGTCTGAAGGGCTGCTGTTACGAGCAGGGGCTCACCTGCGGCAAAAGAAGCAGGAGCAGGCTGGTTCCCGATGACAGCCGAAAAACTCCTCTCCAAACAGCCTCGGCTGCCTCCTTCCTCTTTTCCCCCGTCGAGAGCGAGAGAGAGTGTCCAAGCCCGAGAGACAGGGTTGTCCCCCGCCCTGCCGTCTCCAGTCTCGTGGTATTTTCCCCCCACCTGGGCACTCCCAGGTAACGAGTGAGAGGCCATCGGCCTTCTCCCCTGAGCTGACAACCCCCTTTGTCTGTGAAGTGTCCAGTCATGATGGGCTATTAGCCACATCTATGGGGAAAATTCCTCAAGAAAGAGAAAAAAACCCAACAAAACAAAAGAAGAAGAACTCAAACCCCTACAATTATGCATGCAGAAGAAATAAAGTCTGTGCTCCTTCTTCAACTTAAATAAGCAAATGGTTATATATAAATAATAATAAACCACTAACAAATAGTGAATATGTGATTTAGTATGCAACTAGCTGTTAAATAGGTGGAAAGGATATTTTAACCTCTCTATTCTTACTTATCTATTACAACACGTTGCTCATAATGGTAACATACTTAGGAGATGCATTCGTTGTTTATCAAACTTTATAAAATAATCATTAATGTATGTTTGTTTAAAATGTGGCTAATATAATTTTTATACCCACAACCTAAAATAAGTAACAACCTCAAGAGTTGAAAGAAAACAAGAATTTCAGGTTTCATCATAATCTTTGGGTAGTTGGTTAGGTAAAAATGACCTAGAGATAATTATCTAACCTCTATCCTCATTTGTAAAATATTTTTAGAAACAAATACCTCAATTTAAAAAAGGCAATCAGTGGTTCTAACACTTCAGACTTCTAAAACAATTTTAGGCAATATTATCAGTTAAAATCTGAATAATTGAACACTTAGAACAAGTCTTACAAGACAAGAGCTGGAAACTTTACTCATTTCTTTGGAAGAACACGAAAAATGAATAGTCATGGAAATTAAGTACTTTCTATTGCACTGAGAACACAATACAGGGGAAGACAAATCAGATAAGAAGCAAAATGCTTAGTCTTCAGTCTAACAGTAAGTAACTCAGTCTCTTATCTGAAATAAGAGCTTGAATAAGAAAAATTAAAAAAAAAGGAGCCAGTGTGCTCTATTCTTAAGCAGCAGGACAACGTTTGGAATAAACTCTTTGGATTGCCAGAATTACCTTAGTGTTTCTTGTTATTTACATTAAGAAGAACTACTGGACCTTTGGGTACCAAGAATGGAATGCAACATTGAAAAGTACATGACACATCAATGACTTTACTTTTTTAATATTGGATATAATTTTAGAACCATAGAATCACTTAAGTTGGAAAAGACTGTTGAGTTCAACGATTAACCCAGCACTGCCTAGTCCAGCAGTAAATCATGTCCAGTACCACATCTACACATCTTTTAAATATCTCCATGGATGGCGAATCAATCACTTACTTGGGCAGCCTGTTTCAGTGTTTGACAACCCTCACAATGAAGAAATTATTCCTAATATCCAATTTAAACCTGTCTTTGTTCAGCTTAAGACCAACTCCTCTTGTCCTGTCACTTCTTACTTGGCAGAACTAATTAACCCTCACCTCACAACAACCTTTTTCCAGGCAGTTGTAGAGAGTTATAAGGTCACCCTTGAGCCTCCTTTTCTCCAAGCTAAACACCCCCAGCTCCCTCAGCTGCTCCTCATAAGTCTTGTTCTCCAGATCCTTCACCAGCTTTTTTGCCCTTCTCTGGCTGCACTTGCCCTTCTTTGAACACTAAACTTGGATTTTAACTCTAAATAATTCAAATAATGTATTTGCTTTCTCTTGAATTGTGTTTCCTCCCAGTCTCTATTTCTTGTCTTTTCAAGATTTCCTAAATTCCATATTTTGTCTTTCACAAGACATCATCATAGGTATAGTGAATGTAATTTTCCCGATTTATTAGAGAGGCTAAAAAGTTACAAAATATATGCATTAGTACATACCTTTGAATTTATAGAATTATGGACAAATTCAATGGCTATCATAAGTGTCTACTTTATATCTATCCTCTCACATGCAAAAGATGCCCACAGAAACATTGATATGTGTTGGTTTGTAGTGCAATACATGGACGTGTAGAATCCACCTATTAATAATTAGCAATTTCCAATATTTTAAGGTCTTCTGTCATCTCACATGAACAAAAGAGCAGCTTTCCAGCAAGGACAACAGGATTGGTATGCGAAAATAACACAGAAGAGTGCACAGACTTGCAAAAGCTTGCTAAGGGAGTTAGCGGACTGTCCCTAGACAAATAGAAATCATTTTTAGCTGATGATAATTCTAGAGAAAAGGTGGCAAGTGCATACATACAACAGATTAGATAAATAATTGACAAAGATTAGAATGTCACTGTGCTAACAAATTTTTGAAAATATTCATTTAGCAGGATTTAAAGATGAAGATTAGATAATCTGTTAGATATTTATAGTCTTTTTCTCCTTGAAGTATTATTGGTCTTGCATATATTGGGTTTTACAAAAAGATGCTGTGTTCTGAAATTTTTTTCAATTTTATTAAAAGTTTTGCTATTTGATGTTATCTTTAAATGGCTCCACAAAATGGATATGCCTTATTGATCATTATGAAATTACTCTGTTTAATTGTTTTAACATAGATCTTTAATAGCTAGTTAGAAGTGTTAGATACATTCAGTGTTTGTTACTAACATTGTTAATTGTCTTCACTCCAGTCAATGATTTCTGATTGCCTTCTTTGCCCCAAGGGTGCCCTGCTGGCTTGTGGCCATCTTGTTGTCCGTCAGGACTCCTAGTCTCTCTCCACACAGCTGCTTTCCAGCCTCTGGAAATCCGAATGTGAATTGGTACATGGGGTTACTCCTCCCAAGTACAGGAGATCCATGTGTCTTTTCCACAGAAGAAAGAAACATACCTCCATGGCTTTTTAATATATAACCTATAGGCTGTTCATTCAAGTACATTTTTGAGAATTAAGAAATGCAATTTAATTTCTACAGAGAGAAAAGGAAACTATCTCCAAGAACTCAAAATTCCACTTTTCTTGAGCTTTGTGAGGTTCCTGTTTTTCCATTTCTCCAACTTGTTGAGATTCCTCTGGATGGCACATCCATCTAGTCTATCTAGTTTTGCTTGCAAAGCTCCTGAGAGTGTAACTGTCCCTTTATCCTGATCATTGATGAAGACATTAAACGGTACTGGCGCCTAGGGTACACCAATGGTGACTGGTTCCCAGATGTAGTTCATGCTGCTAACTACAACCCTTTAAGCCCAGCAGGGCAGCCAGTTTTTAATTTGCCTCACTGTCCACTTGTCTAGCCTGTATTTCATCAGTTTGTCAATGGGGGTATTAGAGTAGACAGTGATGAAAGCCTTGCTAAAGTCAAGATAAATATCTCCTTATCCACAAAGTCAGTAATTTGATTATGAAAGGCTATCAGCTTGGTAAGGCAGTATTTCCTTTTAGAAAGTCTATGCTGTTGATCAACTTCCAGTCACTTTCTTGTCCTTTTCAAACTTGAGTTTTGACAGGACATCCTTGATCATCTGCAGGCCTCCCGTCTCCTTGGCTTTATTTTCTGCTCATAGGGATGGACCGTTCTTGACCTTGAAGAATGTGATCTTGGAAAGGATGAGGTGATCCCTCCTGTCTCCAGGATGATCTTCCATGGATTCCTTCATGAAGAACCGTGACCAGGTCAAAGTCTGCTGCCTTGTTGTCCAGAATTGTGATTCTACCGTTTGCCTTATTCCCTCCTCTCAGGATCCTGGACTCCATCATCTCACAATCACAGCACCCAAAGCTGCCTTCAAACCTTTACATTCCTCAAAAGATCTTTTTTATTTGTAAATATCATATCCAAAAGAGCACCTTCCCTATATCCATATCCAAATCCATATCCAAATCCATGCCTGTAACCCTTCACTGCAGTACTCCAGTTGTGTGAGCTATCCCAACACATCTCTGTGATCCTAACTATATCTGCACTGAACCTTTATGCGGACCTCTAGTTACTCCCTGTGTATCCCATTCTCTGTGTATTAGTGTACAGACACGTCAGAGAAGCACTGAGTGATGCTGATTTTCCAGGAAAATACTAAGAGCTTCCCCTTATGCCGTTCGCTAGCACCTCTGCATTTGTGTGCATAGGCTTCGAGTGGGACTCCTTCCCTGTTTTGTTGATTATAAGGCATTTCATGCCCGCATCACCTTTGTTCCTTTGCTTGAAAACCTGGTTCACTATTTCTTCACTTATTTGTGAGTTATCAACTCTCTCACCCCATCACCCTCATGTTAAACGTTTCCTAACCAGATTGGCCAGTCTCTTGGCACTGCTTTTCTTAAACACATGGCATATGCAAACTTAATAATAGTGGCCATAAATGACATAATTATTGTATCCTAGAGAATATTCAACTTATTCCTGATCTTTTCCTAACCCTTCCCAAGATCTTAGTCTTATCAGAGTAGTAGATAAATAGTGAATATCAGATGAAGATACAAAACAAACGAAACTAAACATCTCTGTTGACCTAAACTGAATCAGGCATTAGCAATTTTTAGTTTTTCCAGTAGAACATATTTTAATAACAGATGTAAGAGAAGATACTGAGGTTATATTGCAGTCATGTATAGAGAGTTCTTTCTAGTGTTTTTTGTCTTGGAATACTAACTACCAGTATCTCTCCTCCTCAAAATGTTGGCAAGTATTAGCCAGCCGAGTTTCAGTTATTATTGTTAAATATGTCTAAATGTTGTTATTTTTTTCCTCCTGGCCTGGCAGTGCTCTTAAGACAAATATGGTTTAAACTTCCCCATGTAAAAATATCACAGTACAAAACTGCCTCATATTTAAATCAAGACAAATTCTATCTTCCTTCAAATTAGGGAAGGTGCATGCTTCATATGTTTTGTCATTCATAGAAGAATACAAGTTGCAACGCAGGTCTGTAGTCCAACCCCCACTCCAAAGCAGTGTCAGCCATAGTTTCCCAGATTTGTATCCAGTCAAATCTTGACAATCTCCAAGGACAGAGGTTGCAGAGTCTTCCTGGAACATCTCTTCCAATGATTTGCTGTCTTCATGATGAAAAGGTTTCTCCTGTTTCTGTGTGGGTGCCCTCTTGTTCCAGCCTATATAATTTTCTCTTCTCACAGTGCACCATTGTGAAGAGCCTGGCTCCATCTGCTTTATAATCTCTCCAGAATCACCAGGGCTGCTGTTAACATCTGCCCAAAGATGGCTTCTCTCCGAACTGATGAGGTCTGGCTCTCTTTCACTCTCTTTCCAGGGAAAGTACTCCAGGCCCTGACCATTGTGGTCACTTTGTGCTCAATGCACTCAACTTTATTAATATCATTCTTCTACTGGGGGCCAAAACTGGGAACCTTATCATTCCAATAATGTATTTCAGCTGAATAATAGATATTCCATTAAAGGACCAGACACAGTGCTTTCAATTACAATTACCAGTATTTTCAACTACAATTTTTCTTCATATATTTCAAAGATGAAGCAGAAGAAAGCATCTTAAGCTGCTGGAACTGAAGAACAATGCCTCCTAAGAAAAAAGGGTACCAGGAAATGAAAAAAAACTAACATCAGTGGCAAAATGAAATAATGAAAAATTTCCTGTGTTAAACAGTAGAAAAAGTACAAGAGAAAAACACAAGAAAATAAAATCCAGCAAGAATTTAAAACCTCTGTTTTAAGAAATCCTTAAGGAAAATACCTGTGGAGGTAATAAGGAAATACCAGTGCCTGGTTCTTTAGCTGTTCTGTACACTTCCCACTGTAGCAATTTTAAATAGGATAAATTGTCATAGAAACTTTAGCTTGACTTGATGTTGCTTTGTCGTTCTGAATTGAAAGAGAAAGCTCAGTACTGTAGCTGATCTGAAAGGCAGGGCCTTCTTTTTCAAGACAAGTTCTTATCTGTATCCAACGGTGAAGGTATCTAACACAGCATGTAGTGACAGGACAAGAGGGAATGGCTTCAAATGGAAAGAGGGCAGGTTTAGATTAGGTATTAGAAAAAAATATTTACTGGGAGGGTGGTGTGACATTGGAACAGGTTGCCCAGAGAAGCTGTGGATGCCCCATCCCTGGCAGTGTCGAAGGCCAAGTTGGATGGAGCTCTGAGCAACCTGGTCTACTGAGAAGTGTCCCTGTCCATGGCAGAGGGGTTGAAACTAGATGATCTTTAAGGTCCTTTCCAACCCAAATCATTCTGTGATTCTATGAAGTCTCTTGTTTCAAATGTGTGGTCTGGAAGAAATCAGATCACTGCAAGGTTATGAAAAAAGAGTGATTTACTGTGCAAGTTGCTAATTAAAAATGTATTATCAGTGCCAAATAAAAGAATTGCTATGTACTTTTCATATATGATACTAAAAACTACGGTAATAATGCTTTCCTTTTGTCACGTGCCCTGTTTGTTCCTTAGGTGGCCTTTAAGGACTGTTGACAAATTTGAGAACTGTAGGTAGCATCCGAAAAAGGGGTCAACTCAGTAATAACTGCTTGAGAGAACACAGTTTTCTATATCAGATTCTAACTGTCTAATTTTGTTATATACCTAGAATCTTACTCAAATGACACCATAAGCAGTAGCATATGCTAGATTTTGTAGTCTGTTAAACAATACACTGATTTTAGCAATAATGACATCTTTTTTCAAGTCATGATAATTAGTGTTTGGAAGACTGTAAAATATTGAACTTTGTTAAATTAGCAAACAAACTAAAACATCTGAAATACCAAGGATAACTCACGAAAACATAAGTGCTTTTTTATTATGACAATTAGATTTCTACTATTTTTTATATTTCATAACATGAAACAGACTAATGCTTTTTTTTTCAAATGATAGTTTAATAATTTGAGCTGTCACTAAAAGATTGTCATATTTAAACTTTGTTGAGGCATGCAAGTAATTGCCAAATTTTAGTGTGAATTACAGAATATGTAGATTACTGGAATAAGAAAGGTTATGCCATATTTCAAACAATCATTTTGCCAGTATTTATTTAGAAAGTGATTTCTGATATTAACTTTGTCATTTACGTCAGAAAGGGTAGACTAAGATGGGTTCTTTCTCTTTTTATTCCCCTGGAGTTTGCTCTTAAGAGTCACTTACTTGATCATAGTGGAGTATAATGATGAAAAAATCTCCCGGCCATTGCTGTTTTATCTAAGGGTAAGACTTATCCCATCATTAAGCTCTACAGCTGCTTTTCCCTCCTGTTTCTTCTCAAGAAGAAAGTGCAGACATAGGAGTGGGAAACTCAGGGCACTAGGGAGAGGTCAATGAGAAGGACTCAGTATTCCCTTTGAAAAATGAAGATTTCTTCTGGCTGTGAGCACTGCAACTGAGGTCCATGCTTTTGTAATCTCAGAGACTGTTACAGTGTACATTACATGGACTATACTTGCAGCCTGTTTGGAAACTAAACTTGGGCCAAAATGTTTGGAAACTAAACTGGGGCTCACTTCCTACAGAAGAGATTCAGAGAACAACTGGTGACAATGTGACTGGAGGTAAGAGTCAGGTCCTCAGACAAAAAGGAAGCTAAGAACAAGAAACAGTTATTTTAAAGCTCTAGCAAATAAATAGAGAAACAGTCAATATGGAGAAAATAGCAGACCGTGTATAAAAAGTAAAATAGAAATTCCTTTTAATCTTTTACTATAAAATGATAAGGCAATTTCTATTTCAGGGAACGAATGTACCATCAACTGAACTAGGAAAATGTACTACTATGATCAGGCTGTTTTTAATCACTTCTTATGCCTGAATCTTTACCATCTACTACTAGCCATTGGATCAGTGGCAGGAGAGTGAGCTGACAAGGTAATTGCTCTTCTCTACAGTCACAATAGTTGAACAATGACCCTCTAGACCTGACACTGGTGAGACCTTAAGCACATGCCTCTAGGCTCGCTTGTTTTGCTTTGCTCTAAAACTTTACTTCAGGGCTCTAAAAATAAACGAGAAGAGTTAGATTTGTCTTTAAGACATAATTTTGAGGTTTTTTTCAGACCATTCAGTAACTTTTTACTCAATTCCAGGATACATGTTTGTCCTCTGGAGCTGTGTCTGTCTCTGTGAGAGAGAAAAGCTTAAAAAAAATTGAGTTCTTGAAGGCATGTGTTATAGGATACAAAAAAATCTTGCTTTACGGTTAATTGTTCCTCCTTATTTTCCAAATGGAAGTAAATCACAAATCTGTTCTACATTGGTCTATGAAAAGCATAGCAGTATGAAATTTAGTTGAAAGTTTTAAGCTATATGAAATTCTTTTAAACTTTTTGAGATGTGCATGTATAAAAACCCAGAGAAATCAAATGAACACAATTATTTAGAGTGTTGTTGCTGAGTGCCTTGGAAATGCTGTTTATTTTTTGGAAGTATATGTATTACTTTCTGTCACCTAATACTTTTAAAATAAGAAGAAAGGACTTCTTATCACTACAAGAGCCTGAATTGCACTTGACAAACTGTCTCCAGTCAAATATTCTTTACAGGAGATAATTGGAAGAAGTCATTTTAAGTCCCAGTAGTTGTATCAAACTGAGGGCTACTTACAAAAATATCCCTACCCTGTAGCTGAAGGAATGAACAGTAGTATATATGTGACGGTTGGAGCCAAGATGAAATGTGCTTCTACTTCAACTATAACACAAATGGGAATAGCAGGTACAAGCTCTGTACTATATGCCAAGAGTAAATTAAATTGAAGAGCTATACTGAATACTGATAAAACAAATTCTCAGTACAAAAATAAGATGCAAAACAAGCAGGAGGAGGCTTGTTATGGCAAAAATAATAGCAGAAAGATGAAAATGTGTTCTTCTGTTTCTCATCTAATGATTTCAGTTTATAGTAAAGAGGTTAACTGAGCACACCCTACTGATGTTCAGACTTTAGGAGCTTTAACTTAGGCATCTAACTTATGGATAAATTTTAGGATGTAATTGAAAAGATCATCTTTAATTCCCTGAATAACCAGAAGAGACAGATGCCTTCGAAGACCTCTACAGGGACAGTCTTTCTGCCTAAGTGTTCAACCATATGCAGGCACAACCTTTTTTCTATAGATTTTCAAAGGCATCTTCTTCTCTCCAGTGACTATTGACATTTTATTTGAGAGCGTTGCTTTTCTCCACTGCCATCTACATTTCAGGCATATGAGCACTGACAGAGCCACGCAGGTTAGTCAAGGAAACTCACCATGCATTGTTAGTGGAACTGGAGCAAATACATTGCATAGGCATAAAATTCATACCTGTTCCAAGAATTAAAAAAAATATATGCTTATTAACTAAGTAGTATTATTAGTTTCAAAAACTTTAGACCTAAATATGCCAGACTCAACTGAAACATGACAATAAACTTGTTCAATATTCTTTTGTGATGCTCCAAATACATAAATGGCTATTGCTATTATATTCCTAGGTACTAGCCAGCGAGGTAATAATTTTTCTCTCATGGCTTAAGAGCTGCAAGGAAAGAAATTACAAAAGGACTAATCAAATTAATTTATTCTCTAGAACTGCACAAGAAGAAGGCATTACTGCATACAAAAGTACAAGACTCAGGGTTGCAGACATTATCTCAGTTGATATATTGGACTTATCTCCTTGGACTGACTGTGTAAATAAGACTTTTCTGATTATGCTTTTAGTTGATTTGAAACATATGACATATCACAAAGATTAGATTTTACTCTTCTCAGGAAATATACAGATGTAGAAGCACACTGGCCTAAAAGCATCCCTAACTGGGATATTTTCTGGTGTACCTATTTTATGAGAAAAGGATTCTCCAAGAGGATTTATGCTATTGAGGTAGGATGCCTTCTCACTCAAAGACGTTTTAGTGAGACAGAAGTTTTTGAACAGAAATTAGAAGTGAGAGAATATTAATTATTTTCAGAACAGAAATTAAGGGGAGTAAAGAGCTGTACAAGCTGAAGTGAATTTTTGAGCATGGGTACAGTCTTTTTCTGTGAATAAATGCTGGGCTTAGCCTCAAGTTGCATCAGATGAACACAACTTATAAACACTACATTCATTACTAAAATTTCATGTAGTTGTGCAGCCTGGGGAAAGAATACACAGGAGAAAACTTATTCATAGAATTACATAGCTTATGTAATTTTACCACCCTATAAAAAACTGTTTTAGAAGGGTTAATTCTTCAACGTAAACATTTTCTGGAGTCCTGTCTACATGGTATTTAACACAACTATTAAGCAAGCACCCAGTTAGCAATTATTTCTTCATTCTGAAACAGTTGCTTTGGATTTAAAGATATTTAAACTGTTAATTGCTAGGATCACTTTCATTACATCTTCCATGTTAATGGCAAAACAGATAGTATAAATATTTTAGAAATGGACTATATAATAAATCAAAGGTAGCTATTAAGGAACAGTTGTTTAAAGTCATGAAGATGCTTTCTCCAGTTGTGCCATCTCTTTCAAAGTTGGCAGAGGAATTCTGTGTTTGGAAAATTAACGTGGTGAGTTCTTTGGGTGGAAAGAGATCTGTCTGGCTTAGATGCCTGTCAACAAAATTTCAAGTGCTTAGGACTTGGTTAACAACCTAGGTTGTTAGATTGTTAACCTAGCAACAGGTTAAGTACTTCTCAAGGCACAAATTCCATATGCTTATGAGTAGAGGGAACAAGAGGAAATATGAATGTCTCTGTTCTCTTGGAGCTCAGTCTGCCTAGACTTCAAGGAACAATCTTATGAAGGGAAATACTGTTGTTTCAGGGATGTTACCTGCCTTCTGCTCTCTACTTACACAGTGGAATCATCCAAGGGTAGTGTAGCCAGAACGTCATGAGATATCTTCACTGAAAGCCACTTGTAGCCCAAAATGCAAGAACCATATTGACAGCAGAGACATCAGTGGCAAGGACACCTAAATGGATATATCTCATGTTTTTCCTGGAACAGATATGCATTTCCTATCAGAACAGTATTAATAAAGAAATAAAAGTCTTTTAGGCATACAGAGTACAAGTGAACACCTTCCCAAGTTTTCCCCTTCCTTGCCTGCTGACTGCCTTCAATATATTAGAAACTAGGATTTCTTCCTGGGATGTAGGACTATTCTCATAGGTCAGATGTTCTTCTCTTGGTCAGAGGAGATTAAAACTGCATTCACAAAACAATTTATTTGCCTGACTGTCTACCCTTCTTAGTCCCTTTTTGCTGCAGGTGTGTTGGATGACTGAATCTTTCACTGAAAAGATGATTGCACATTATATCACATGACCACCTTCACATATATCCAGTGAAATTTATATGATGAAAAGCACAAATAGAATCCCAAGTTGTTATAAACAAAGAACTGAGTGAGTCTTTGTTTTCTTTGACAAAATAAAAGAGAACAAAAAGTGACTCAGGCAAAAAATAACCCCTAAAAATCCCCAAAACATCAAAACCCCAAACCAAAACAAGAACAAAAAACCCAAACCCACCGTTTCAACAACCAGATCACCACCGCAAAACCATGTGTACCTCTTTTAATATGTAGATTACATCTCAAAAAGTATGGTACTGCTGCATAATGTATTTCTTTTTTCCAGTACTGTTATGTCTTGAGGTGATACTACTAGCATATTGACAAGTGGACTTACTGGGGGGCTATTACAAGAAGTTAAGTATTCTACTCTAAAACCTTCAGGTTTGGTTTCAGTTGTAGGAAATCCTTAAGGTAACCTACCAGGAGACTTTTAAGAGCAGTTAAGAATGTTTTAAGGCTGATTGAGTTGAAGAGTAAACTTTTCACTACTCCTAGTGAAAGTACAGATAAGCCAACACAGACTCTGTAAAATCCCAACCTGAATTAATAGCATACGCTTCTTTTGAGACAATCTTAAACTGAAAGAGAAAATAAATTCACTGTGAAGAACCAGAAGTGGAGAATATATTTTTCTTACCTTATTTTCCATTTGTGAAGCCAATGGTTTTCTTCTGCCACTTACCAACCTCACAAGCTTAACTTCTTTCTCACTTTACCACCTTCAACTCTCTCATAATTTTCAGCAAGTGTATGTACACTTGACGATTTTCTCTCCATCTGAGAAGTCTGACAAAATATTATTTTATCTGTTATAAAAGTGGGGGTGCAGTTTATCACACATCTATCTGAAGGCT
Source organism: Callaeas wilsoni (assembly GCA_013398955.1). Classification (NCBI taxonomy): domain Eukaryota; kingdom Metazoa; phylum Chordata; class Aves; order Passeriformes; family Callaeidae; genus Callaeas; species Callaeas wilsoni. Next base: position 397,390 of record VWPU01014915.1, on the reverse strand, counting down.
AAATGTAAATAGAGGAGAAAATAATTTGATAAAGGTCTATTCAGTACCAGCTCTAGTACTGTGAATTTGTTTTTTATTCCCACATAGAACCCAGAAGATTAGTTTGGTCCTTTATGGATTGATGTAATTGCCTAACAAAATACATAAAATATATGCTATCTGTTTGCTTTCTAAATAATGCCAACAGAGTGAAACACTTTTTAAAACCTCTTGGCTATGTTGACTCATAAGCCCTTTCTGTTGCGCTTTTGTAACTTGGGACAGCCTTTCTGTGTCCCAGTGTTTACCCATCCCGTCATGCTAGAGTAACTGCTTTTCTTCTTTTCACTCTAGTTTTGATTTCTGTGAAAGCATTTGCACCCTAGACAGAGGTAGCCATTTGGTGGTCACTTGGAACTGATTTATGTAGGAAATTAATGAATCACTTAATATTTTATCCAAAAATATATATGTTAAATAACGACAAAGCTTAAAATAGATTTGATTCTTTGATTATGGGCTGTATTATAGCTCTGAAAAGCAAGATTATTATTCACTCTGGCTTTGTCACTCTAATTTTGTCACCATTACTTTGCTTACTTGAAAGTTTAACTTCCTGTACTCAACCCTGTTTGCTGTTCAAACTGTACCCATGTGCCACTCTTGGCACCTATGAAGTAGATCACTGACAGTAAGTCTTCTTGAAACAGAGACGTTGGTTTTAACTTGTGGGGAAAAGGAAAAGAGAAAAAAAAAAATTAACATTAAGACAGAGAACTATGACTCCTCTTTCTCTATTCACCAACGTCATCTTTACCATACAAAAAATATTAAGGGTACTATGTAGAATAATATAATCTGCAAAGAATAGTCTTGTGACAGTATTGGCTGGGTACACATAAATAATTAACATTGTTCAACCCCTGGAAAAAAAAGGCATTTCAACCTTTTCTTTACCTAAGTAAATTGGTTTTGAAGTTCCAGATGCCTAGATTTGCTATAGAAAGGAAAAAAAGAGGATGAATTTGTAGAAGAGAGTATGAGGAGCAGCCAGCATAGAAATGCCTTTTCCTGAATATTGTGTTGTAAGACGTTACTATAGTCATATAATGTTTCAGAGGGAATAGCTTATTTTCACATGATGTGTTTAGGCATCACAAAAAACCAGACCCTTAATTTTTTGTAAAACCTATCTCTGACCTCTTGAAGTTTTACTGGACTTGTTGAAATACAATCAAGAGAAGGAAAAATTGATGCATTCTCATGCCAGTTCCATTGTGCAAGAAATGTTGTTTATCACAGGCTTTCTGGGTAAAAAAAGAACGGATTGGGAATATGTACCAGTGGAATGTAAGCTACCCCTTGCTACTGTGTATTTTTTTTTCAAGCCTCAGCAGATTAATAGCTGTCCAGAGTGTACATGAATCTATTTCCAGTTCATTGGAACCAGAATTCTATGCTTGAGAAATACCCTCAATGGTAACTTTGCATGAGCACAGCAAAAGCCAGGTGACTGGCAAAGTTGCCCTAAAGTGCAGCTTTTACCCATCAAAGCTTCAATGCTCCTTTGCTTGCAATCAAGCACTGCCCTGACTTCTCTGACTGCTGCTTGTCTCCAGTGTAGCCATGACACTTGAATGGAAGATACTAAAGCAAAAGTCAGATGCTTTTGCTGACGGATTAGCAAACAAACAGTACCGTTTTCTGCAAGGTCCTGAGTCCCTAGCTGGGATTAAACCATGGCATCCTGTCTATGGAATATTGCTGTCTTATGGTTTTAAACACAATTTGCTTATCTTGTGGATATAAATACATCCAGTTATATGACCTTTTACTTTTTTTTCCCCTGAAAGTCTTTAATTAGAGAATCTAACTATGAGACTCTGATAGACTCTTTTTCTAAGTAGAACTCCTGTCAAATACGATACACCATAATTTTTCCAGACTCAAAGAGGAACTTGAATTTGACTTTTCAATTTTTCAAATATTGGTCTCATAATAAAATTATGGATTTCTTCAAAATATTACATCACAGATACTCTGTATTTAATGTTTAAAGTCATAACATTTTTCAGTATTTCTAATTTCCTACGAGTAAAATATCTATAATCTGTTAAAACTCAAGTCAGTGCATCACATCTGCTAAATATTGTTTCTTTGCTTACAATTCTGTACTTAAAATTTATGTTTTCTATTTCCTGAATTTAGAAAAAAATTAGAATAAAATTGCAGTATGTACTTTCTTCCTGGAAGTTGTAATTCATACAAATATTTCATACCAATTATTGCATATAGGCCTACAATTTTTGCATGCATTGTTCCAAGATCATTTGATAGAGCAGTTCTTCATTTCAACGTTTCATTCTTTTCCTCCCGCCCCTATATTCAGTTGGGGAAAAATGTTGCAGTACTGGCTTACCTTTTTTGGTTTTAGTCCTAATATTTGTCACACACAAATGGCTTTTTTCCAGTGTAATGCATTAGAAAAAGATGCCATCTGCAACGTGAAGTTCACCTACTTATGAAGACTAAACCTGTAGTGTGTAAACCAACAAAGGCCCTTGTTGCTTTTGCAAATATTTCTTATGCTTTCTATATTAACAGAACGCTTCTGTTAGAGGCTGAACATGCTTTTGAATCATTTTTGCATGCCCAGAATTGGATTTCAGTGCCTTTACCTCACACCATGGAAGATTCCATGCAGGTTATCCGCTAGCACACAAATTTTTCAGAATTATAATCAAGTTTTTAAATCATATATCTAGAGCAGTCTCCTCAGTCTCTCTGCTAACTTTTCTATCATTGTCACTTTCACCTGAGGGTATCCGTTTATGGTGATCCCCAACAATATTGGTCACATCTATAGAAACAAGTCATTTGGCAAGTATGCATGAAAGTTTAAAACAATTTTGTCATTGTGAATACTGATGGTAAGTTTAGATTAAGGTTGAGAGAGAGAGACAGCGTATAGTAGAGGTCCCCAGTAATTACAGAGCGGCCTCAAGAACTTGTTTACAAGCATCAGTTAGAAACATCCATTATCTGATCCCTAAAATGTGGATGGCAGTCTTTATCTGAAAGATTTCTAGATATGCTATTTCTTATCTCGTACTAGACTATATCCTCAGGTGGAAGATAATGAGAAATGTGAGCCACGGTTTACAATTAAATTTACTGAGCCCTCATAACTGAGCTCTTATCATAACAAAAAATATTTTTTGTGATGATAGCAGACAGAAAGATAATAGCAGACAGAAAGAAAACAAAAATCTGAATCTATGAGGGAAGTTATAAACACTCCTTGTATTCATCATCACTTCTATATTTGGAGGAGTGATCTTTAGAAATTTCTATTGCTCTACGTATGGATTTTATTCTTGTGGAAACCAGAACACTCATGGAAAAATGTAATTTGAGCATTAGCCATGGCATGCAGGCAGACATGGGAGATTGAAAGTGCTCCTCCTTATCCTAGCATAAATTCCCATTACTTTAGCTGAGACTTAATGTTTATTTCAGAAAGCTAACAAGAACTCATGCAAATAAGCAATTCTGAAGTTAAACTAAAATGTTCCAGAAAGCAAAGGTCAGACTTCCACGTGACCATCCAAAATACCCAGTTACCTGAATTAGTCATGATACCTTAGGATTTTAGCTTTTATATTTTTCATATATTTGTAATCCTGCAATTCTTTAGTGTATAGCTCCAAATTCCATACAGAGTGTTAGCTACTGCTTTCCCATTTTGGTCAGACACAACAATTCCTTTCTAGGCCTGGGAATCAAGGACACCTCACTGTCTCAGGCCCCGAGAAATGTAAGCAAAAGCGAGTTGGGGGGAGCAAACTTGTGGTGAATGACTTAATTACCTGAAGCTGTAATCAGAAGATTAACCCCCAATATGCAAATGGACCAAACTTATAAAAGTATGAAAAACCATGACTCGTTGTCCATTTTTTGAGTGTAGCCCCTGGGAAGATTTGTCTGCCCAAAATGTACCTGAAGGCCCTTCAATAAATATAATCGCTTTTTATTCCCTTAATTTTGTCTGGCCTGTGATTTTAGGTAGTCCCGGAAAGGCATCAGTCAGATGATACAAAGTCTGCCTTCTTATAAAACATATTGAACTCCACACTCATACTGGATCATATTCATACTGAGACAGGCTTGCAAAAGGCAAAGTATTAGCATCAGTGCTACTTACAGACTTAACACTCAGGCATAATCACGTGAATATGAAACATCAAATTATGCACGCATTTTTGACAGGGATCTTAAACATCTGTGAGATCCAGTAATAATATCTATCATTCCGTCTATCTAGCTATCTATCTTTTTTCTGGCTTTTGCAAAATTGCCTTTTATAGCAATTGGAAAATGGTCAAAGGAAATAGACAATGATATCAAATCAGATTAGTTTTTATTGGCTTAACATTTGCTTCCTTAGCCTTCATGAGTTTATTCTGCTCCCAGAACAGATGAGTGTAAGTCTTAAAATGACATTTGCAATATAAATCTGTGAGTGGTAGTTATTGATGATGAGCTACTAATCTGCTTTTACTTTTTAATTTTCTTAATTTTCTTAATTCACTTCTTAGAAACACTCCTATGAAAGCATTATATTTTTAATAAAACAGGAAGTGAATCTCACTGACATTAGTTTCCCAAATTAAATGAATATTCATACTCTTTTTTTACAATATTCTCCGAATTCTAGTCATGCCCAAATTTTGTACTATTTTCATAAGTGGAAGGTCTTGGTTTTGTATGAAATCTGTTTCCACTGAGGGGGAAAGAATGAGGCAACCTATTTCTTTAGTACTTCATCAAGTTGCGGTATGTAAAAAGGAGTCTTAGTGAAAGAGAACGTACATAACTGTATGTATACATTCAAACCAATAAAAGGAAAAAACCAACAAAATGGATAATTCACCTTAAACATCTTGTATGTCTTATTGTATTTCAAGAGACACTGTGCAGAGTATTGTCCAGTTATACTGCCTCTCGTTAGGAAACACTAATGTTTCCAGGGAAGATATGGACTCCCCAGGAAGGACATTAGAAATTATTGCAGGGACTTGATAATTTATTTTCCTTTTTTTTTAAAATTTTTTTTTAAAGTCCCTCCACAGGAACAGAGTAAAGATAAAATAAAGACCAAAGATAAATAAAATGTTAGTTTGAATCCACTGAACAGACTTTGTGGCACTTTCTCCTTTAATCTTCCTTGTCTCCTGTACTATGCTCTGTGTTGAAGCTGCTGAAAGGAACATTTCTTAAATTTGATTTAATACCCACAATTTAAAGTGAGCTCCTCAAAGATATTTTGCAAATATAGATCTGTCATAGCTATATTCAAATTTAAAGATAAAAGTTTATTGCATTAATCCAGTCTAAGACTTCGTAGAAAAATAAATCCAGTGAACTCATTCAAGACACTATGCTGCATAACATCTGCATTAAATGCATGAATTAAATATGTGACACCAATGGCATTATAAGACTAAGATGAATATGTAAGCAGAAGCAGCCGTGGTTGTTTAAAGTTTCACACAGTCTAAATTGCAAGGTCATTTCCATAGTGATGAAATCAAAGTGAAAAAAAACCATGGACACTTCATTTTTTTTCAGTGTGTGTCTATATTTTATTAATATGCAATCAGATTATTTTTTATCTTTCCCTTGCTAAAAGCAACTCTCTGTATTTCTTTTCACAGAAGAGAAAAGGATATGATACTTATCTAAAATGTCAAAGTGATTTATATAGTTAGTTGTGAGTTATACAAAAAGTTTTGTAAGTTACAAGTGCCATTCCTAAACATGCAGGTTTCATATAATGTTTGTACTTCCTAAAAGATAAGTGAATCACTTGAGAAAAGAGATTTCCACATTTGAAGAAATATTTCTTTATACCTTATACCTCTTTTCTATCTGAAAAGCAGAATATATTTAATACGTTGGTAATCTTGAATCAAAGAGATTAAGCTTAGTTTCTAATGTTAAATTTCCATATGTTTACCTACAAATAATTTATGCCTATGATCAAGAAAGTTTGAGCTCTATTTTCAAGGCAGACAGAGGGATGAGACACTTTTTCATTACTCGTCTATAACTGTACAGGCATTCCGTATATATACATTAAGACTTAGAAGAGACTAACTAAACAGGAAACCACAGTTATACATATTTAACAGATGTCAAAATGCAGAAGTGATTTACAAAAACTGAAGAATAAATCTATGCTAAACCAGGAAATTGGCCTCAAGGATGAGTTCAAAGCTCTGTCTCAGAAGCAGTTTACAAATCTGATCTCTTTTGTGACCAATTGTCTCACGTGTATTCTTATGTTTAGCTACCCAAAATTTCTTACATTTGTTATATGAAAGGATTAGGTAGTGAGATCATTGTTTGCTTTATTTTCCATCTGAACAAAAAAAAAATTATACTAATTCAGTTCAAACTTCTCCATAAAACTGTATGAAGGATCATAGCTCAAACATTTTGTTCTCTACATACATAGAGAAATCTGCCTTCAGTTAAATTAAATAAAATTTCAGAAGTACAAACATGTTCAAAGGTATAATCTTCAATTCATTTAATAAATTCTATTATTTTTCTTGTTAACTATAAATATTGGCTTGTATGAAAAGAGGGACTCCAATGGATGAAGAGGATTTATTTTTGTAATTTTAAAATTTTAACATGATTAAAGCAAAAATTAATAGAAATAACACTGGCACTTAGGTCATACATAAAGAAAAATGAGTCTGTTGATTATATACATCAAAACAGAATAATATTTTCCTACTCATAAGACAGTACATTATTTAATTTGGCATTACTTTATTGTAATATTCACCACTTCTTACTGCATGTTTGAAAAAAAGTCAGTTTTAATATTACAGATTTTTTCCTATGTAGCTCTACATGTAGTATCTGAAATGCCCCTTCCCACTTTGTTCCAGTTTTACCTGATCTACAGGGCCTACAGTCCAGCAGATTTCTTCCTGGGACACAGCTGATCTCCATGCGTCTTCTCAGGGTCCAACCTCACCATGTTATACTGCACGTTTTGGAATGATTTCCTCTCAACTACTTTTTAAGTAAATTGAATTTATGTTTATTAGTCTTCAGTTAAGATAATTTGGGATAAGTGTATTCTTCTAGATCTAAAACATAATTAAACATATACCTCCATAGCTTGTCATTTGTTTTCATCAGCTAAATTTTTCAAACTACCACCTAGAACTCAAGGTATGATTGCAAACACTGTTTCCTTGTCAAAATATCACATTTTCTGCTGACTTTCAGAGAATAGTCCTGTATTAGGTCTTGGGGTGCTGGTGGGTAAGAGGCTGAGCACGAGCCTGCAATGTGTGTTTGAAACCCAGAAATCCAACCGCGTCCTGGGCTGCATCCAAAGCAGCACGGGCAGCAGGGCAGGGAGGGGGTTCTGCCCCTCTGCTCCCCGCTGGTGACACCCCACCTGCAGTGCTGCCTCCAGCGCTGGGGTCCCAGCACAGGAAGGAGCGAGGCCAGAGGAGCCACCACGTTGATCAGAGAGATGGAGCACTCTCCTGCAAGGAAAGCCTGGGAGAATTGGGGTTGTTCAGCCTGGAAAAAAGAAGGCTTTGAGGTGACCTAATTGTGGCCTTCCAGTACTTGAAGGGTTCTACAAGAAAGATGGAGAGAGACTTTTTACAAGAGCATGTAGTGACAGGACAAGGGGGAACAGCTTCAAACAGAATAAGGGCAGGTTTATATTAGATATTAGGGAAAAATCTTTACTGTGAGGGTGGTGAGGCACTGGAACAGGTTGCCCAGAGAAGGTCTGGATGCCCCATCCCTGAAAGTATTCCAAGCTGGATGGAGCTCTGAGCAACCTGATCTAGTGGGAAGTGACCCTGCCCATTGCGGTTTGGTTGAAAGGAGATGATCTTTATAATTCCTTCCAACCCAAGCCCTTCCACGATTCTATGATCTTCTTGCTTAATTCAAATTTTTTACATTTCTTACTTCAGGTGAACTCCTTTACAAATTCTTCATATGGAGTCTGAAGAAGTATTTTTAAAGGAGAAAATAACCGAAACAACCCTGCTTGCTTAACTTTAGCAGCTGTCTTGAGAGGGTTACCTCTACTCCCTGTCCCCCATTTTAATTTGTTTGCTTCTTTCTTGAGTTCTATTGACCTAGAAATCTGGGGCATTAGCAGAAGAACATAGTGGGTAAAATACTCATTTAATCTGTGCAGACAAGGGTAAGTGCTGTGCACAGGCTGCAGAAGCTGAGTCAAATCAGAGTTCAAGTCCACATAGAGAGAATATTCCGGTGTGAAAAACCTGAGTTATAAAGGTAAATTTCATTTCCCCCAGACTTGTCATTCTTTATCAAAGCTTACAAGTTAGAGTGTCCCCTGATACAAAGAGACATTCTGAGAAGTTCTTAACGTGAAACAGCTGCTTTGAATCTTTTACACATTCTTCACAGTGAAAGTAGTATTTTGAATACCTAGCTACTAAATGTCAAGTCTTTGTGAGAAAATGGAAGGATCATAATTCTTCCCCAAAGTCATTTCAGTTCTCCCTATGGATAGAAGAGTATGAAAAGTTGCTCCTGGAAACTAGATTATCTAATTTGTCTGGAAACAGGTAAAAATGGCAAAAGAAGTATCATACAATTTGATAAGACAAACCTGGGTTGAAAAGAAGTGTATTTCTTTTACAAATTCCAAGTACAAAAACCTGTGGACACAGGAAACAAATAAGATTTTAAAGTGTCTTCATCTATGAATCCCAGGACATTGCGGAAGAGAAACTCTTATGCTGGGAGCAATGTAAGTTTCTCATCCATGTATTTTATCCTAATTTCTAATGCTAATTCAGAATTACTATACATCCTCTGAAATCTTCTCAGTGCAGGGCAAATAGGTAGTGCTCTACCAGTATGTGAAAATTGTTCCTCTAAACAAGTGGCACCATCTTCTGCTAATTTTTCTTAATCCAGTTTCCTTCTTTTCTGTTCTAATGAGCAATTTCTTCCTGAAAAAAGAAGATGGCCCATAGTGCTTAAAGGTTCAGAGTATTTTAACATATTTGGTCAAAAGTTAGAATTTTAATGTTGCTTTAGAAGGAAAGTTAAATGAGACTCAGATTGGCTCCGGTCTTTGGTATCTCTAGCATAAGGAATTTATGGAGCTGGGAGATGTCAAAAATATCCAGTTAGTTCTGACTGAGTGTGTAATCTGAGGTAATTAATCCATGAAAAGTTTGTGCAGGACCTATTGCTAGATGGAGCAGAAATGCACTCAAAATGCATGAGTTGATCATTCAAAGAGAAGGTCAGAGGTGACTGGCATATGTCTTCTCTAGTTAAATGTACAGATCTCTTCCATTTTTGCTGCTCTGGGTATAAATTATGTTCCTGTGTCTTGGCATTGCAAGGAACCATGCAAAGGAGTGGCAATTATATTTCCCTTCCATAATAAAAAAATAAAATCAAATTTTTATAACATTTTTGATAATTAGGAAATGCAGATTTAATTCCTACAGAGAGAAAAGGAAGCTATCTTTAAGAACAGAGCACGTAACTTTTTATGGCTTTTGCCTTTAGGGCCTTTTGCCTCAATTCTATCTCCTTTGAATGTTGTGAGAATGATTACAATAAATATAATAAGTTACTTGGATGCTGTCATGATATGGGTGCCTTATATACAGCATACTAAAATGGATAGGTTAAGATTAAAGATTCCTCTACTTCCTAATGACATAATTAGAAAGCTTTTAAATTCAAATAAAACACCACTCAAAGTGCCTATCTCTTGCTTTGTGTGTGACATAAGACACTTAACTGTGGAGATCATTAAGAACCCACTGAATAAAAATGCAAATAATAAGAAACCAACCAGTACTGTAAATATGAATGTATATTCCTCTGCCACTGGCCTTCATTTGAAGAATTTCATGTTTCTCCTCCAGCAGTCAGAAACTGTTGTCTCTGTTATGCTGATAGCTTCTAAATCCTCAACAAGTGAAATCATCTTTTCTCTCAATCCATGTGATAATATAGTGTGATAATTACGGCCTAACTGTACTTTTACTGTGGCAGCAGAGACTGGGGCAGATCCAGGCAATTTAATCTCCTGTAGTTTAAAAAAAAAAAAAACAAACCAAAAAAAATAAAAAACACTAAGAATATCAATGGCTGTGCTTTTGTTACCTATACAGCTGAAAAAAAAAATTACATGGCAGAAGTGGTTCCACTGCTTGGACTTTCAATAATGCTGTTTTGAAGTCAAAGACAACCGTTGCAAATGTAGCACATCTCACTCCCTTATTCTTGCTGAGCTGTAATATAACACTGCATAAAATCTTTATGTCACAGTGGATCACACAGAACTATGATTTCCAGCTTTCAAGCTTTTTCTTTCTTGTGAGATAGCTCTAAAACACTTTTGTTCTGAAAAAGGTGGTGGCTGTGGGAAGGATATCTTTTCTATAATTGAGCAAAATCTACTGGCAGATTAAGTGAATCATACTGGGGATTTCCAAGTTCAAAGTTAGTGCCTCATTATTGGCCTGATTTTGTAGATATTTTGGGAGTAACTGGTTGTACTGGGTTTTCTTAGGTTGGTATAATTTTCTTCATAGCAGCTCGTATGGCTCTGTGCTTTATATTTGTAACTGAAGCTCTGTGGATAACAAACCAATGTTTTTGCTGAACAGTGCACAGCATCAAGGCTTTCTCTGTTTCATCCTCTACACATCCCACACTCTCTCCCTATGGGTGGTCTTGGGGCGGGCAAGAGCTTGGAGGGGGCACATAATTATAGGTATTTTTAACATAGGATAGTTAGACACAGCAGCATTCTGGATCCTTGCCAACAAACTCATTTTGACATGGGCTAAAGGGGAGGAGTCTGGACGAGGAATGAATGCCACACATATAGAATGAAAAGTGCATCCTTTGTACCAGAGTCCAGAAAGGACTTAGCAGGATAAGAGATGGAAACAGAGTAATGATACACAATGATTTTGCAAAAAGGACTAGTACCACTCACAAAGGGATAAATGACAGAAGCAAAGTGATGTTTGTATTTAGCATGTGTGACTCTACTATTGGAATCATGTATACAGCTGTGCTCTTGCCATTCTTAGAAAGAAAAAAATTGTCATGATTAAAAGAGAATTTATCTTGTAATAAAACAACCAGATCCAGTAACTCAATTAGGTGCATAAGCATTTTCACAAGAAAGAGTAGCCATGTACTAGAAGAGTTTTTATCTAGCCAAGATACATAGACAAGACTATAACATTAACTATTTCTAGACAAGAACATAACACTAACTAGAAAAAAAAAAGTCAGATAAACTCAAGGAACATTCAGAACAGTTACTTGTTAGAATACATTACAAAGAGGAACAAGCACAATTTTCATATCTTGGTGTCTTCAGGTCAAAACTGAATTTCTCTCTGGAAGATGTACTTCTATCAAACACATATTACTTGTTTAAGACAGGAGTAAGTGAAATTTCATATGCTGTGACCCAGTTGCATTTCCCATTGCAAAATTGAATAAGCACCAAAATTGTCCTGCTAGATATAGACTAAGAAAAGATTGTCACATCAGTTCTGAATAACAAAACTATTTTTGCTTTCTGTATTGCAAAGCTACTCACCAGCTTTCCCAAGACTATTTTCAGTGTCATCTCTGAAACTTGCAAGAGAGTCTATTTGAGATAGTATCGCAATTTTTTCTTTTCTATTTGTATCTACTAAAAAGATTTTTTTAAAGAAACTGCTCCATAAATGTTGTCTTTATACTGACCTGTATGTTACATTTAGAATTCCTCCTTTTAATGGTTTGACCATAACTACATCTTATGCAGCATGAACAGATCTTGGTTTTCACATTTAGTCAAATGTCACTCTATTTTATCTACTATAATGAATCTGATGCTGGTAAGACTCAGGAGCCACAAAGATGAAATCTTATTAACTTCCCTGCTTTTGTCCTAATATATGTGTGTCTTCTAAGCGATATGATAATTCACTGTAGCTGCAACTCATTAGTACTCAGGAATTTGAGTTCTGTGAGTTCTGTAAGTTCTGTCACACTGAAGACAGAAAGTCTGTCCGAAAATTGCCTGCTAGGGCTTAGTGCATTCCTAATACTTAAGCAAAAGCTTTCCCTTAATAACAAAATCTTCTAAATTAGTTGTTTCAGTGTCATAGCAATCATGGGTGGAATTCAAATTTGGATAAATACAGATGTCCTACAGCACCATGTACCTGGAGTACGTGTCACTACAAAGGCCATCATCTCCTGTGGATCTTTGGCTAAGTCTGCCAGTCGTGACACTAAATGCATGTGCTTATGTACCTGAATTACTCATAGTGTTTTCACTCATAATCTCTTTTAATGTATACTGGCTCAGCCTGGCTTGGTGTTGTGTTTTAGATTTTTGACCAAGACAGTGTTGGTAGCACACCAGTGTTTTAGTTATTGCTGAGTAAAGGGTTTGTAAGTTTCTCCCTCTACCACCAGCAGTCTGGAGGTAGGCAAGAGGCAGGGAGGGAACACAGCTGGCCCAAGCTAACCAAAGCGATAATCCATACCATATGACATAATGCGTAAAAAAACTGGGGCAGGGTGTGGGGTTTGCATGGGGGATTTTTTTCAAAGTAGCTATTGCTCAGAGACTGGCTGGGCATTGGTCCGGTGGAGGGAGATGATCCTTTACATCATCTGGGTTTGGTTGGGTTTTATTCCTCCTTTACTTATTAAGCTGTCTTTATCTTGACCCATTACTTTTTCTCACATTTGCTTTCCCCCTGCTACAGGGGTAAGCAGGTGGAGGGTATGTAGATGGCAGCTAAGGTAACACACCACATAAGGTCATGCAGGAAAACTACTTACTGACATTGAAGATTCTGGAAGTTTGAACCCTCTTGAGAAAAGCAGTCCTCTCAGTGCTTTGGCAATTACATCTCCAAAGGTGAGGGCTCCTGGAGCTGGGAAGGGGAATTAACCAGTTCTTAACCTACTGTTATGCCCCAAAATTTAAATGCAAAGGGTTTACTGAGGTTCCTGTACTCTGGGTTAAACACGACAGAAATATTGACCAGATATTCTCAAGAGGTCAAAATTACTTCACTCGCAAAATATAGAAAACCAAGTAACTTGGCAAAATATTTAGTATAACATCAAATCAACATAAAACACTTAGCATGGCATTAATTTGGCACATTCAACTGAGCAAACCTTAAACCTGTTCAATCTTAAGTTAGAAAACTTTAAACCCATGTGATGTGCTGTTACCCAAAATGTTCCAAGAAAAGGGAATTAGAAGAAAGACTGAAAAGAAAACCACACATACAGCTACCAACTCCTTGGTTCCAGCAGTGTCCAAACAGAAACTCCCAGCAGCAAGTGGGTCAAGGCATGTGCTCACCTCATACTCAGCCTTAAACCCCCTGGGCCTCCCTGGGCCCTCCCCCCAGGTGGGGCTTCTGGCCATTGAGCCGCTCAGGAGCGGGGTTAGGTGAGAGTGGGGCGCTGCCTCTGGTGCGCCGGTGATTGGCAGCTGCCAGGTTGGAGTGCAGGCTCTAGGCTTGGGGGTGGGGTGGGTACCAGAGCAAGGGCTGACCTGCCCCCTCCCATACACACATGCATCCTAAAATGTCTTGAGACATCAATTTTTCCAATCTCTGACACCTACTTACCTCCATGACAGGAAAGAGGCAAAGTACAGCACCACATGTTGTTACCGAGAAGCAGCCAAAAAGCCAGGTAAAGAAATCACTAGGGAGCAACAATTAACACTTTTATGTCTCCATGAAAAACTCAATAGAAACTTACATTGATTTGGCATTGGCAATAATCTCCCAAACAGGGGTGTTGGAACAAAATAATTTTAGGTAAAATACTGGTATTTTGTACCAATGTTAAAAGAAGTGCTCAGAGTGGAGGTTTATCAAAAGTTTGTCATTAACTCCATTGACTTCCAACTAGAATGAACCTGACTGTAATGGAAACCTGAGGACCTAACTTGTATAAAGACATCAAAATTACAAACACCTAAAGCTTCATAAAATAATCTCATCTAAAATCTAAACTTATCTATCTTCATTACTTCATACAAAATTAGAAGAACCTGTGTGACTCTTGGGTGGCCAAAATCAGCTGAGATAAATCTCACCATTTCTGAAGAAAGAGCCACAGAAATGTTCTTTCATATCACAGTGATATGGTACAAACCCCAAAATGTTTCAGACTATCAATATAAAATGGTGAAAAAATGTACGGTATGCACGGTATAGACACTACATATAGACATACACACTGCCTGCTACAGAGAAAGGCCGAAGAACACCAGCCCAGAAAGGCTTTTTGACATTTTGAGCTGAGAGTCAAAATATTCCTGCCCATCTTTTTAATCATCTTTTGTTTTTGCCTGGAGGGTCTCTCTATTATCTATAGATGAAAACTGGGCATATACGAAATCAATGAATGCAGAAATGTAGTGCCTTAACAATTTTATACTGTGTCTTGTTAAAATTCACATTTCAATACTATACTTAATTATAAAGAAATACTAAAAGAGAATGTATGCCAAAAATCAGTTTGATATTAGCAAAATACCCAGAAGATCCTAATATGACCTCATTATCATAGTTTCTTAAAGCTCTAATCACAGGAGGCTATGAGATCAGTCACAAAAGCCAAACAGGGGAAGCAGCAAATTAGTCTAATTTGAATTTACTCTCTGATGCAAAAGGTATCTTAAAAAACAAAAAAAGGCTTGTAATATCTACTACTTTTAAAAGTTTTGCTTTAAATATAAAGTGATACTTGAATATTGCATTATTAGGTATTTTAAGAAACTGCTCATCATTGCAAAGTTTTAATGAATAAACTTTAAAGAGCTAATCCTGACAATAGCCATATTTCCTTAAATCATTCTATTAATGTTGTTCTCATTTTAACTAAGAGCAATTTATGAGTAACCACCACTAGGCATGTCCATATGTGAATTGCTTAATGAAAAAATACAACTGAACTATAAAAATTTTTATAATTGCATGTGTCAGTAAAGAGGGAATTAAGATATCAAATTTTATTTTTCACAAAAAGTTGGTAAAAAATTCTGTCTAATATGAAAGTATTCTTTACACAGACACTTTAGTTGTCACTAGCCTTAAACAGAGTAGTACGTCAAACTCTCAGCAGTTCCACAAATATGAATGATCCTAAATTCCTACCCTTCTGCAGAACTAATCTGTGGGTCTCATAACTTATTCACACAGGTGTAATTACAACCGTTTTAATGGCAGTTATTAACCATCATTTGATATCATTGTAGGTGTGTGGATGAGTGTTGCCTTCAAATGTCAGTGAACAATTCACATTTTTCTAGAAGTAGCACCCTGTAAACACCTTTGCCTCCCATGTGTCCAGTCCCACCTGTTTATGGTTCAGGAGTCCAAGCTATGGCATGGCCCAACTCAGTAACCTCAGTTTATACCTCTGAAGATTAACCTTTGTTAAATTGCAAAAAACACTAATGAGAAAGTTTATACAGTGGCATCATGCAAGGGAAGAAAGGTAAAGATAGAAAGAGAGCATTGGACTAGAGATCATTAGTATTTTAAGGACTCAGGAAGAAAAACACCACCATGGAAAGGTACAAAATTATAAAGGAAAAGAAACCTGGAGAACTGAATAACAAACTGCAACTCGAGTATCTGCAGTGGAGGATGACTTTTAATTCCAGACCAAAGCTTAACTAACTAGCAAAGACCTTTAAGATCCTTTTTTGGGACAAGGAGCATAATACTGCTTATACTAGCCGCTCCTTCCATCCTGGCTATCTTTTGTGTGAACTAGCTAATAGAGACTTGCTTTATGCTTTTGAAATGCATATGTTCTTCTTGCAGAGTGTCCTTATACTAAAAAGAAGCACCTGAAGAAAATGATCTTGATAACACGAGATAGCAAACTACCTTTTTTAGAGTATTTAGTGATAAAAAGTTATGTGAGTCCTTTAATCAAACTTTAGACATCTGTAATATAGACATTTTCACTAGACAAACCTGAGATAATGGTTTCCTTTTGAGTCAAGAAATAAAAATAAGCAATTTCAGGGTACAATTCAACTGACCTATTTTAAACATCAGTCTTAGGTGAAATCAATACTGCCTTAGAAATACCTCCTTTTCTCACTATTGACAAGAAGGGGGCCCTACAGGATTAGCATGGATGTAGATGTACCCTTTGAAGACATGTTTTGGGTTAGATGACCTCCACCCAGTATATGAATCTGTATGGTTTGTTACAGCCAGTACATGATTAGTTCAGCTCTCTGTGAGGACCGAGAGAGATTCAGTGTAAAGCTCAGACAGATAATCTTCATTTTAATAGATGTTTTCTTATCTTAAAGCTTCCTTAAACAACCGAGTTTAGTAATAGGCTTGGTAGTTGCAGAAACACATCTTTTTACCTATTAGTACCTCAGGAAATTACACATTTTCAATCAATCCATACCAGGAAGGCAGGCTGAATTTTTTAGTTCCAGTGCTCTCCTTCATTTTATCTTATCACCCTTTCATTTGATGACAGCACCTAATTTTTCAGGCTTTGCTTCCTCACTTACCATCCCTTTACTGCTGTTGGAGTACTGAACACCATGATCTCAACATAAACCAGATAAGGGGATGAATCATGTAGCAGGTTTTCTGATCAAGTAGCTATACACTGAAGGCAATCATAATCTGGCTAAATACGTAATGTATCACGGAGACCTTGAATAAATATGCACTGCAGCACTATAAATCTTACCCACATGTTTAGACATACTCAAGAGTTTCCTTGATCACTTAACTCTGACTCTGGTAAACAACATATGGTAACTGTGATAGAGTATATTTTCTGTAATTGAATCCTTTTATGTTATTTCCTATGGGATCAGACACTTCACGTCAAGTTTGGAGGTGACACACACACGATGTTGTAAATTACACACTCAGATCCATGTAAAATAAAGATCTGAGAAGTAAAAGATCCCAGAATTTGCCCCCATGATTTTTGTCCTCTGATTATTTTAAGCATGTGTTGTAAAACAGTGAATGTTACTGTACCATGCAGGATGTCATTACCCTGGGAAAGCTCTTCAGAGAACGTTTTTGCAGTGCAGCTATTGTTTCTAGCTGATGACCTTTTTTGATGGCTCAATGGACAAGCTGGAGGGAAAAGAACAGGATTACACTGACCGTGCATGGCTTTCCCCTGCATCTATCTTTTGTTCTGCTGCACAGTGAGAAAGGCTTAGTGTGTCAGGTCCTAACTTTGCATTTCAGGTCCTAACTTAAATACTTTATTTGCCAAAATACTGTATGAAAATGTAGTCTGAATTTTTTTTTTTTTGGAGTGTGTTCAGACTGTTTAGGCTGAAGGCAGTATAACATGGCCCTGGCTTAATCCTGAGTAATATCCTGTGGAGTATGATATGAGAAGCCTCTGGTCACAAAAAAATAACACAGTGAGTTATAGATGACACCATAAGGGCTGGTTGGGTTTCACAGGTGATAAAGGTGGAGTTGCATAAGAGACCGTGGAACTGCCAACTGCACAGATACCTGGAGGAGGGCATCAGGGACCTTTGTGCAGTACAGTCTGGCAAGGTCAACAGCAGCTAGGTAACCACGTGAATGATGTGAGAAGAACAAGGTAACTACTTGATCAAGACTTTCTTTGGGAACCTATGAGGCAGCTTGGTCATCACAGCCTAGTAAGGAAAGTAACCCAAAACTGTCATTCACACACGTAAAACCTTCTGAGATTTTCTCTGGAAAAAGAGGATGCTTTCACAACAATAAAACACTCAGATGAACAGATTAGGCATCCTGTGGATACATTATTCAGTGGTAACACTGTGCCAGGTCCATTCCAGGCCCAAAGGCATCCTCATCTACTCATCACTTCCTGACACAGACTTCTTGAAAGAACGCTAATGACAGTGCTTTGTTAACATTAGTCCTAATACTAGCACCTTACTGCTCTACTACAGTGAATGTCATTTTCCAGCCTAACAACTCTGTGACCCTGTTTTTTTCTATCCCACAATCACAGAATCACTGAGCTTGTCAGGAACCTCAGGAGATCATCGAGGCAAACCTCCCTGGTCAGAGCAGGGTCACCTAGATCAGGCTCTTCAGGGCCTTGCTGTTCTCTCTTCCACTCATTATCTCCTCTTTTTTTTAGTGAGACCACTATGGAGGATGATTTCAAAAACCATGCTAAGGTCAAAACGATCTACATAGACTGCTCTTCCGTTGTCCACCAAGCCACTCATTTCATCATAGAAGGCTATCAGGTTTGTCAGGCAGGATTTCCCATTCAGAAATCCGTGCTGACAACTTCCAATCGCTTCCAATCCTGTAAGTGGTTTGCAGGGTTATATGTGCCTTCACTTTCTCAGTGATCAAAGTCGACTGGCCTGTAGTTCATCTATTCCTCCTTCTTGCTTTCTTCCAGTCCTTGGGGAGCTTTCTCGGCCTTCCCAAGATAAGAGGGTGGCTTTGCAATGGTATTGGCCATCTCCACTTCCACTTATGGATGAATTCTATCAGATCCCATGGACTTCCATCTGTAAAATTTGTTTTAATATTTCCTTTCTTGATCCTTCTCTGTTGAAAGTAGGTCTTCATTTCTCCAGAAAGTGTCTTCTTTTTACTTTTTTTTCTTCATGCACTCTGTAAAAAGATTCTTTTATATTGGTACTGTAAATAAAAGCAACGATGGTCCTGCCTCATTTCTTTACTGGATTTTATTGTTTCTCCTCAGAAACAATATATTCCACCTGCATTCAGCCATCAGAAAATCCTAGACAGAAATGGGAGTACTGAACTGACATGAAGGAACAACATGATTACAAAGCTTGCCTCCTCTTTCATCTCTTTTGCAGCTTTTGGCTCTGCTGTTTTATACTTCTGTTGACTTACATGTTTTTAAATAACTGCTTGATAATTTGGTCAGGATTCACAGCCTTTGATGGAGTTCTTTTCTTGAAACTTCAATTTAGAGTACTGACACTCAGAAAAGATCCATTTTTTTCAGTCTACAATATAAATAGCTATACATATGTGTGTGTGTGTAAATATATATATTTAAGAACTTAACAGCATAGGCAGTATTAATTTGCTCAATTAATTGTATTTTTTTTTTGTTTTCTTTGTTTTTCAGTAAAATAGCTAAGCTACAAACACTAAAAGAAATTTAGACTGAAAGAGAAGTCATAGGTGTTTTGTCTCCTTGAGCTGAGGTCATTCTGATCTTCTTGAATTCATTTGGCTAAATGATCTAACCAATTTTATAAGAATGTCCTACAGATGCTGCAATATAGTTTACTGCTTCACAGTAAAATGAAATAAAAAATTAATGCTTTTTGATTCATTATCTCTTGAGAACAGTTTTCATGAGACGATGATGAAAATTTTTCCTTTTCTATTCTGTCTGAAGAAAATTTGGAGCTGGAACAGATAAAAGCTTTTGTTCTCTATTTAATTTGACTACTTTGTAATGTTTTCTTTCAGAAAAAATATGTTCAGAGACCAAAGTTCTTCTTTTAAACACCTTGAAATATTGTGAACTGTTGCAAGATACTAAATAACAGTGACTATAGAGCTAAAATTCAATATAACACATCGCATAAGACAGTAAGTTTTCCTTTGAAGCAAAATTCATCACCAATTCTGGAATTACTACATTGAGAGATATGAAGTGGGAAAGTATAAAGGAAGAAAAGAGCTAGATCAGCTAAAGTGTTTCACCTTACTGATGCTTTAAAATTTTACTAGCTCTTCCAACAACAAATCAAAACTTACTGTTAAACATCTGCATTATATTTTGATATCCTAACGTGATTTAATTACAAAAGAGATATAACGTCCTGCAGGAGTCCTGCTTGTAACTGCTAATGAGCAAGAGGCAATAAACTATCCTTTATAAATCAATATGTGAGAAATTAAATATGAGTGTCTGGACTTGGTTGGCCCCATATCTAATGGAACTATGAAAGACATGATTAATTAGAAAGGTGTTTTAGAAAGGTTAATTAGTTTACTTTTTAAATTATCTGCTGAGATAATGTGGTGACTAAGAAAAAATTCCTGCATCACAAATTAGCCAATGATTTTTCTGAAGATTCAGAATAAACATATTTTGGGCAGCAGGTAAATCTGTTTATTATCTGGCAATGTTTTTCATTGGTGACATTTATTACATCTTTTGTCTTTAGTTATCACTGTAGGCTTAATCTAAACAATAAGAATTTCAGGATAGGATTATAATTTTTAATCCTCTTAGAAGTCATTGAACTTAGTTTTGTTTTTGTTTTTCTTTTTGTTTATTTGGGGTTTTTTGTTTCTTTGTGTTTTGGTTTTTTGTTTGATTTTTTGCATTGTGGTTTTTTAAAATTTAATTTTATTTATTTTTTTTAAATTCAGTTTATTAGGGAAATCATAGACCTTGACTAATATCTCAGTTGGCTGGCAACAATTTAACTAGCAAGATGGCCTATGTCATCTTTCAAATGAATAAATAATTTGAGTGTAAAAGTAGAGGAAACAAATGTAAAAAGATGTAAAGAATTAAAATACTGTAAAAATATTGATTAGCTTGAGAGGGAGTTTTCTTAGCTCAAACAAAGATAATTTTCAGGATTTTTTTAAAAAGTACTAAGGTAGATGTGAGGAGTAGTGTACCCTAAAGATAAGGAGAAGTGTGGGAGAATGCTTGAGTGCATGTATCTGTTTGAAAGTACCTATTATTTCTGTTATAAATTTAAGCAATAGTAAGTTAGTGCTGTTGTCTGCAGAAGAAAAGTAATTAACAAAATTATCTGAAGAGTGAGAAATACTCAGATGGCTATGCCATATGTCAATTACTGAATGAGGGTTTATAAACATTCACAAGATTTTAGGAAAACACCAGAGTACTAAAAGGTGACCTTTAAATATGCAGATGCAGATGCAAATAAATATAAGGATAGAAATCTCATTTTCATTGAACAATGGCATAAATCTTGCATTTTATTCATTGCAACTCACTAAAGGAGTAAGGAAAAATGATCCACAGAAACATACATAAAACAATGCACTGTATTTATTATTTATGGCTTCTGAGAAATGTATTGATCACTAGCTAAGTAGATAAGAAACAAATCTGCAGAGCAGAATGACAGAAGCAGAGGGTCATCATTAAATGAACTCTGCAGAAGTTTTCTATTTTTTAGAACTGATTCAAATATTTAAGAAATTTCATTTTAGACCAAAATCAAAAGCACATTGGATCATTGTAGGCCAGGCTGTTCCTGAGCAAGGTCTTCTCTTCCCACACAAAGATTTTCTTTGTCACATTGAAATAAGACCTTAACCCAATTCTTCTATACCTGCTTTATAACACTTGTTGGAAACATAGATTTATTTTTTGTTTGTTTCTCTTGTCTCTGCCATCAACACAATTTAACAATGCCATTTCCTTGATCTGAGGCTATTTTAAAAATTTTTATGTTCTCAGTTATCTCTTTGATTTCTCACTATCTTTCAGTTTCCAATATTCACTTCAGAGTATGTTATATCCATTCACCACTGTCTCTACATTTTCAATTTTCTTCTCATCTTCTTGCACTCTAGGACAAAAGCTCTCAAATTCAGTCTCTATAGCAATATTTGCTATTTGAATTGCATTCCACCATTTACTAATACTCACAAAGGGTTGGTGTGGGGTTTTTTATTTTTATTCTCTTTTTTTTTCAACTCAGAGCCTAAAATTACCTGATAAATCCAGTGTGAGGATCATCTTTCAGTAAGGGGATAATAAACAAATGCATTTCTCTCAGTTAGTGGAAACTTAGATATCAAGATTCAAAGTAATGTAAAAATTAAGATTTAAGTTTTGGACCATATCTGTCATGCTTGTTGTTTCCTTCATTGCATTAATGAAAAAAGTGGAAAAATTATAAAATAGAGGTAAGCAGAAGCATCAGCAGTTCAAGCAATATTTTAGATGTTGATTTTATAAATATTACTGGAATCTGGATTTTTTAATTATGTAAATAATTCTACACTAGTGTTGTGCTTTAACCCCAGCCAGACACCAGGGCCCACACAGCTGCTCGCTCACTCCCCAGCAGCGGGATCAGGGAGAGAATCTGAAGTGTGAAAAAAATTGTGAGTTTAGACAAAGACAGTCTGATAGGGAAAGCAAAAACCATGCATGCAAATAAAACAAAAATAAGGAATTAATTCACTGCTCGCCATAGGCAGGCAGGTGTTCAGCTGTCCCCAGGAGAGCAGGGCCCCATCACATGTAACAGAGACTTGGGAAGACAAACACCGTCACTCCAAATGTCCCTCTCTTCCTCCTTCTCCCAATTTTATATACTGAGCATGATGTCACATGGTCTGGAATATCGCTTTGGTCAGTTTGGGTCACCTGTCCTGGCTGTGTCTCCTCTTAACCTGCCCTGTACGCCCAACTCCCTTGCCAGCGTGGCTGTACAAAAAGCAGAAGAGGCCTTGGCTCTGTGCAAGCACTGCTCAGCAATGACAAAAACATCTCTGTCATCAACACTGTGTTCAGCACAAATCCAGAACACAGCCCCATACCAGTCACTTTGAAGAAAACTGACACTACTGCAGCCAAAACCAGCTCAAGGCAAATATCTACCTACTTATGAAAAACATGGCTGTGAGAAAAGGATCCAGGCTGATAAAGGAGCCCAAAACCAGCCCCCTGTGGGATGTTGATACCAAAGAATGGAAAAGATGATGGTATCAGAGATGTGAGATTTAACAACAAAAAAAAAAAAGCTCTGAAAGCAAACTGAAACCTGCTGATTGACTTTCCAGTGAAGGTAGTGTTCAAATTGTTTTGTATGCACAAAATTGGCTAATAAAACGAGTCTCTAAAAAAATGAAGGAAACTCAAGAGGACTGAGGGAACTATTAGGGTTCACAACTTCCTAAAAACTTTGCTGCTGAGTGATTCTACATAATTGTCATTCTTGAAATCCAAGTTACAATATTGCAGCTTGAACTAAATGTTTTGTCTGTCATAATCTAGGAATCTGTGAGTCTTGTTTTGTTGTGGTTTTCTGCAATATGAAGGGTTTGAAAATGTTCAATTAAAAAAGAAAGGAACTTTGTAAATAGAAAACACGCATGAAAATTTTCATCTCTATTATTTACATTTCTCCCTAATGTAAATTATTGGGAAAAATCCATATGACAGAACAAATAGTTTTAAGGCCATTAGATATTTTTCTTTTACTTTTTTGGTTTATGATTTTACCAAAAATATTCCTGAATTACAAAATCATCCCCTTAGGAGATCTTCCTTACTTCTTTGCTGAGAAATTATATATTGTAGACAACAGGATAGCTTTTTATTTAAGCTTGTAATTTATTTTCATCAGATTTTCTTTATTGCTAGATTGTGTGTTTGGGGGTTTTATTTGTTTGTTTTGAGATGAATTAGCTTTTAATGGCAGTCCTGTACTAGATGAAAAGCCTGTTCCCTATCCTGTTCCTCCAACTCATAATGAGATCACAGGTGAATATTCCTTGAGCTTCAAGAAGGAAATATTTCTTGTCTGAGGAACTAGTTTCTACTGTTCATACACTGACATTGGGTACTGCCTGCTGGGCACAATTCGGGCTAAATTTCCATCCAAATAATTTTTTTCAATATGGGGCAAATATAACACTGACCTTTTCCATCTTGAAAGGTTAATGAATGAATTCCAGTGTTTCTTCAATGGTTGACTGTAAGGGAAACTCATGGCAAACATGAGTTATGGTAGACACATATGGCAAACTGTTAATTTTGGTTCACTGGATCCCATGTGTTGAGTTTGGTCTGCTATCTGTGAGATAGGCAGAGGAAAATACTCCCTGACAAATCAGGCAATTGCTCCATTACGCTTCATTAAAAGCTTAAAAATTGGCTTCGTCCTGACTTCTAACTGCATTGCTCATTAATGGATTTACTGTGGTCTTACCAGTAAGATCCTGTAATATCTGGTGTAATGCCAAATGGTAACTAAAAGGACTCATAACTCTTATTACCTTTCATATGTGAACGTTCCCTGTTTAAGGGCTACAAGAACACAAGGCAATGGTCTTCAAAAAGTAAGTCTTCTTTTTTAGTCTTCTTACATCCAATTCCTTTGTTCTGATTATTGAAAGAAGATTAATTAACTCTATACAGGAAAACGATATCTGTGAGTTGAAGATTTGACTTCCGTTTATGATGGCTCATAGAAATGTCTTTATGGATTTCTTAATTAATATGAATAGAGTAATTCCAATCTGAATATTAGATGTTACTTATGAAGAAATAGATGACTCTGAGCAGGTACAGGCCAACTTTCAAGATTTGAGCCCATAGAATCTTACATTTTTATTCAACAAGTAGTTTTCACTTGAGCCTTTCCAGAGAAAAGAAATTTCTTTACCTGTTCAAATTAAAATCTGGAAAATCTGGAAAAAACAATAAATTGAAATTTGCTCTTTTTGAAGGGGTTATGGCAAAAAGATACAAGGCCAAAACATTCAGTGTACAGTGCAAGAAGAATGATAAGTCACAAAGCAGAAATTACCTCAAGGATACTATTTATGATGTATCTATTTTGTCAGGGAATTGAACTCATGACCCAAGTATTGGAAAGTGCTGGGCTTGCCTACTGAGTCACAGAAAAATCTCATTTACTGTCAGTAGCAGTCCTTTTAAACTCAGCTGGGAAAGCTTTCAGACAAAGGGCCTTCACCTTGAAAGGGTGAAGGATTAAACCGAGGATACTATTAAATGGAAAAATCAATGACAACTAGTTAAATAAAAAAGAAACTCTCAAATGAAGATAGATAATTGGCTGAATTTGTCCCTTGTGTATCTCTGTTTTCTTCATTAGAGACACACCAGGACTAGGTTTGTCTCTATATGCAGCAGAACACAGAAGACAAGCAAATAAAAAAATGTACTGTATAATACAAAATGACAAGCAGTCACCTGGGGAAGTATTGAGGTTAAAACTTGCTTCGTAACTGCAGATTTCTAAAAAAGATCTGAATTATCACTGTTTCTAATCTGAAAAAACATGAAGCAAGGGTTGTACAGCAAGGGTTATATGTTGTATCATAATTTCTTGGAGTTTCAAATCAAGGAAAATGAGAAGCAAATCCTAATTTAGTTTTAAATAGCACAGAGGATCTGAAACAATAAAGACCATTCTAATAGTGAGCACAGTCAACTGAGTTCAAGGTTATTGGAGGACAAAACCTCAAACCTTTTACATATATATAGATATATTTAAAAATACAAAGTAGCATATTCAAAAATAGAAAGGGAAACGAAACAGCTAGAAGGGAAAACTGCTTACAGGAGGCAGAAAGTTGAATAGGTATGAAAAACAGCTTATAATACACTTGTATCTCAAAATATATTAAAATAGAATAAAGATTCAACTTTTTTTTATCTTCAAGCAATATTATGCTTCACAAATTCTTTAGTAGCCTCGGAGTCAAAAACTGTGAATAAATGTGATCTAGTCCATACAGCATAGTGTGGTTTTCAGAAAGCTTTTGATAAGGTTGCTAGCCACATTCTGAGAGACATAAAACTGTTGTGGGATAAGACATATATCTTTTTATGCATTAATGATTCTTTAAAATAGAGGAAAAATACAAATAAGTGGCAATTTTCAGTTGAGAATAACATGGTGGAAATCCTAATCCTCGGGCACATGAACGTGACATGTAAACTCTTCACTATAGTCATAAAATATGAAGGAAAAGGTGGTGATTATTGAAGTAGTAAAATTTGCAAATGTTAAATAATTACTGAAGATCGTTAACTGTGAAGAACTAAAAAAGAATTTCATGGCACTATCTAATCAAACAAATCTAGAAGAAAAGAAAATTTCTATCAGATAACATAAAATATCATACAGAAGAGAAAAAAACACCCTAATATTTACCGTCAGTCAGAAAATCAAGACTGAGGTGAGTAATTCTTAAAGGATAGCTTCCGAGTGTTATTTAGCAGCCACAGTGGCAAACAAAAAGCTGAGAATTGTTAGGAACAGAATAGGAAGTAAACCAGAAAATGTGATTAGGTTACCATGTAAATGGATGGTGTGTTTATGTACTGTCTGCATTTCAGTGTAAAATTCTAGTTGTCCAGGCTCAAAAGAGAGATAGTGGAATCAGAAAAGAGACAGAAGAGGATGATGGGCTGAAGAAGAGATTACCAGCTCTCCAGCTTGGAAC
The DNA here is from genome assembly GCA_013398955.1 of Callaeas wilsoni. Classification (NCBI taxonomy): domain Eukaryota; kingdom Metazoa; phylum Chordata; class Aves; order Passeriformes; family Callaeidae; genus Callaeas; species Callaeas wilsoni. The sequence continues at coordinate 371,087 of VWPU01014915.1, read as the reverse complement.
AGAATAGTGGGTAGCAGTCCATAGATGCTGAGTTCACTACTTTTCACAACTTAAAAACTGAAAAGTATCCAGTGAAGTTGTCACGTGGCGGTCTACAGTAAATGAAAGAATATTTTTTTTCACACAGTTTATTTAAGATATGAAGTTCCAGATGAAATACGTCAAAAGTCTCTTATGCAAAACTAGTAAAAGAAATGTCCATCTGTGGCTTGTCTTGATAAGAGATTCACAGAGTCCCTAAAGCATTGACAGCTGAGATTTGAGAGACCATCGCAGAGAAGGTTCAACGTATACATCTGCTGTGTCTTAGACTTCAGGGCCCAGATCCCTTCAGTCTAACTCTGGGCCTTTTCGTTGGCTTAGGTGCCTTTAGATGTTCCTGTACAAGAAAAAACGGGAAAGTTTTGTACTGAATTCTGCAAGCCTGAAATTATTTAGGTCATATTTTCATAACGTAAAATAATTAGTGAATATAACATCTTTATAGACGTTATGTTATGCCTAGCTTCTCTCCCTATACTTTGCTATTCATTTCTGCCCCCATAGCCAGGCAGATATCAGCTGATCCCTACACAGACACATTTAGTTTGGGGTTAGAAATGAAATCAAGTTAGTGATTGATCCTAAGAGAGCCTTACTGGTTTTTTTTTTTCTTTTTTCCTTTTTTTCCCTTGAAAGTTGCAGCAATTCCACAGCCTTGTTCACAATTCATCCCATGAAAGACTAGTGCCAGAGCAGGTGAGAGGAAAGGAAGTTAGTTCCAGCACAGTGCTGGAAAGAGACGGGTTGGAAATATCTTTGTTCAGTACTGCCATCCACTTCTTTACAGTATAAAACCATAGCCTCTAACACCTCAGTTGGATGAGATGAATCATTAATTCAAAGCTTTTCCAAAGTATTCACCATATTCCGACGTAGGATTCATTCAAGCTAGACTTCAAAAATGTCTGGTCTGACCCCCTGTGGGTGTTCTCCTGTAAGTGTTTAACTGGTAACATTGAAGTTAAAGGAGTCTGTAATTATATTCTTGGAATTGGCTGTTCCTGTGATTTAGTGGTTTTGATCTACAGATAACACATGGAAGCGATACAATGCAGCGCAGAAAAGTATTATTCATATGGAAAAGACCAGACTGTGTCTCATTTGTAAGAGGTACCATATGTACCATTGCTACTATTGTTCTTTCGGTGAATGTAGACAGTCTAAGGCGTTGAATGGAAACCATGAATTGGAACAAGTCTTTGGACTCCATTTTTCATTTAAAAATTTTCATATTTGTTTTCATTTCTGATTACTAGGTGGTTAGGGAGAAAATTACTTCTCCAGGCACACTTTGGGCTTTATATGTAAATTTTGTGCAAGATTATTTTCATATTTATGTCTACATTCTGTGAACACTGGGGATTTTCAAGAACAGAGTTCTATTTATCTGCAAATTATGAGAATTCAGATACCCAAATACCCAAGCATAAGCCTTATAAAAATCTGTCACTAGATGAACTTGCCATTAAAGAGAATAGACCAATTATGAACAATTATCTACTAGACATAGTCAGTTCATAGTCAGTTATTGTCACAATTTATGGGACTTTCATTTCTTTTAGAAAACAAATATTTTGTCTATTCCTGCTCAACATGATTCTTCCACTGCATTGTGTCACCTTACATTTGATTCCACTGCAGACTGATGTGACAATATCAAGTGTAAGCCAATGGCAAGAGATGAGCAAGAGAGGTGAAAGCTCTCTTGTTAAGAACTACTTCTATTATTCAGTACTGAAAAACCTCAGCTGATCATAATTGTCTGCTTGTTCTGACATCTCTATGAATTTAATATAAACATAGCAATATGTAACTGAATTTTAATTCAAAGTTAAAATTCATACTTAGATATTCATGAGATCTGTGTTTTTCAAAAGCTGGTAATTATTCATGATTGATTCACATAATATGGTTTGAATTTTAGAGTTTTGAACTCTTCTGGCTAAATTTTATGCCACTTTCTACACTGCTATAAATTAATGAAGTAGTTTCCCCATTTGTTTGAAAGACATACACATTCTACAATGGATGCGATAGATTTATTTTTCCCCTCAGTGAGATTTTACATTGGCAACTAAAAAAGTTTTTTTAGGAGTATCAACATTGTCCTTAAATTTTAAAAATAAATTATATACATTCAGAAATCAACCAATGCACTATTTAAAAAGAGAACAGATCTTACAGCTTATTGATGTAATCAGATATTCAGACAACCCTCCAGGATGCTGGGTGCCTTCTTTATTTTATGCAGAAATTAAGCTTTCAAGACCTAATGAACTATTTATATGTGCCACTGCTAAAGGATACTTGGCTATAGACATACTTCAAATCTAAGAATGTTTTCATTTTTTGCTGTAAAGATTTCTAAGCACCTCACAAAGGATTCTAGATTTCAGAAAAGAAGAAAGTTAATGTCTCATGAACTGCAAGGGAAAGCAGACAACTGATAGCTCCAATGTACATTGAACCACAACACCAGTTAGGTTTTATTAATCTGAAAGAAATAAACTATATTTTAATACCGTCATACATATAATTTCATGGTAATTAAGATGCATCTTTTAAGATTATTGGAATATGAGCTAGAGGTGCAGTGGTTTTATATGTTTGGCAGCAGTGCAAAGTGTTTCATCTGTAGGACTGTGTTTACAAAGGTCACTACAAATGTTAACCTTCCTGACCTTTAAAAACACAGACCTTTGCCAAACAGTAAGAAATGTTCAGTGACCAATTTATTCTTCAAGGATTTCAGTATACTGAATGTGTTCCTACAAGGGTAGATTATCTAACAGTACACTAGCACAAATATGAAAGGTAGCTGATCTGTAAGATTAGGACTTCTAGGGTAAAGAAGCATGTTGGCACATGATGCTGACAATTTTGGTTTAGACTCGAAATTATGAGATCACAGAAATCATATAAACTTGGGCTGCTGGGTCTCCCTAAGGTTTCAGTGACAGGGACAATGATGTAAAAGATATCCGGATCATAAATAGCTATTAAAACCAGACTTCTCTCTATGTCTTGGCCCTTGCTGTATCCTTTTGCATTCTTCTCACAGCAGAAGCCATCAATATACTGAAATCACAACACAAGCATTATATAGCAATTGTTGTGGTGAATGAACCAACCAGGGGGCCACAGAGCCCAGAAACAGAGGTTTGGTGGGCTGGTACCAAGGAGTGAAACCCCATTCTGTGAAGATGGCTTCTGCCTTTGAATTCCTTGGCGTCCTGAGGGGTGGTTCTGTCTACAGTTGACAGACACCCCTTGTGTCCCCTAAGGGAAGGTGTCCTGGCCTGTCCCACCTTCCTCCTCTTCCTATGGGTCCCTGTGGTGTCACCCCGCCCCCTTCCCTGTATCCTTTATAAAGCCCGGATTGTCGTGCCTTGCTCTCTTTGGTATCCGGTCCATTTGAGGGTGCTTCTACAATAAATCCTTGGAACACCGGCCGAGGGCCACCTCTGCTCATTCATTTCTGGCTGCGCCTGGGCTATCCAAAAGCCCCAGGCACGCTAGGCTCCATGCCCTCCACCGCACAAGCTGGGAGGCTGGCAAGCGAGGCACCGAGGTGCCCCGGGGTGTTCTACCTTTGTGTGGGACGCGCCTGGACCAAGCTGCTGCCATCTCAGCCCGGCCAGCGTGCCGGCGAATTAATATAAGCAATTGCAATACACAGCTGACTCAGAACACATACATGATTACTATTACTGGCCTCTATATGTCAACGATCATGATGCTGGGCATCCACAGTCAGGAGGAAAGAATATGTGGGTTGAGTGAATTCAAGACTCTTGCTCTCCTCAAAGTTCATTTTGTTTCTTGCTCCATTTTTGTACTCTACATTGGATTCAGCCACACATACACTTCCCCCATGCTGCTCTGGCTAGCTCAGATCCCCTTTGTGTTGGGTTTTCTTTCTGACAGCTCTGGTTACTCCCTGTACTTTTCCCTGAGCTTCAGGAACCCATCTTCTCTGAGCTATCTTCCATTGTTGGGGGTGTGTGGGTGTTCACAGTAACCCATAGCCCAGCTCCTTTTCATTGCTCTTCATTGCACAGCAAAGAATGCCAACACCGGCAAAAAACAACCGTGTATGCAATGGGCTCTAGGTCGTTCTTCAGACTAAGAAAATGGCTTATATACCACTGTTTTCAAACAAATAGAAACAATTTTTGACAAAGAAGCCAAACCATCTGTTTGTTCACTTCAATTTTACTGATTTTCATCTTCCTATTTCAGGGGGATTTAAGGGTTTTGGGTTTGGTTTTGGTTTTTTGTCTTTCATGTTTTGAGTTGACTAAAGACAGACGTACTGAAATGCAATAGAATTTTTTGTGCTTACAAAAGGATAAAGCTTCATTCATAAAAAACATTTCTTAATGTAGTGAGGTGAGTAAAGTACTCAGGAAATGAAGGCTGGAACTTTAACCTATAGGAAGATGAGTAGTATGGAAGACTGTATGCCTATAGAGATAAAAATCTTATCAGAAAACAGCCATTGTGAAGTGTCTTTGGGTAATTAAAAAACTTTTAATTTGAGAATGCAGTAACAGATTTTGTGATCTGCTATCTGCAGTAAGTGCTGTATGATTTTAATGTTACTGATCACAGACAAATTACATTTCCAGTCAGAAAATATCTGTATGATCATATTGTGGAACAGATCTTCAATTTGCACAAATTGGAGACTTCATTTTTATTAGCTATGACTCTAGCCCAAAGGGTAAAGTTTGATAAAAGAGCAGGTGGTCAGCAGCAAAAGATGAACAGACAAATGTAGGCTTCAAGGGATTAGTACAAGAAAACTACAGGTATTCACCTGGAGGCTTCAGAACTATCCTGTGCAAGTTGCTGAAAGTCTACGAATCATATTGCATTAAAAAAATGCTCAGTACGCCTTTGATCATTTACATTGCACATTCAATACAGATGAATAATTTAAATGCTGAGCCCGTAGAAAGTAGGTATAACATTCTGCAGTAATTTTTTCTTATACTGTCTTTAAGTAGTGCAAGAACGTCCTTTTACCCCTACACACCTTTTATGCAGGTAAAAACCCCAATAATTTTAGGCTAGCCTCGTATCCATGCCTCATCACGACTTGCAGCACCAACCTTGCTACAGTTCTAGCACTCCTTTACACCTGTAAACAAGCTGGACATATCCCAGGTACCAGATGGGATTCACCTGAGACTGTTGAAAGAGATGGACAATGGAATTGTGAAAATGTTGTTTACTATGTATGGAGCACTCTGATATTTAGAAGAGGTCTGGCAGTTGGAAATACTACTGTATCTATCTTAGAAATGGATGATAAGGAACTACAAGTTGATACATTTCACTTCACTCCCTGGAAAGACCAAGCAGTCCATCCTCTTGGAATCCATTTCCAAGTAAATGAAGCATAAGAAGATAGTCAGGAGTAACTATCAAGGATGATTGACTGGCTGGGTGGATGAAGGATGAGTAGTGGTCCCCAAGGGCTTTCACACCCTCTCCCTCCATGCCATTATTTGAAAGCTGGATGTATGCGCTGGGATGAGCAGACCGGTTTGTGAGTTGAAATCTGGCTGCACTGCCAGACTCAAGCAGCCATAATCAAAGGTTGGGTGTTCATCTGGTGACCTGGAAAAAATAAAGTACTTGAAGAATTAGAGCCAAGAACCACAACATCTTTAAAGGTTGTCTGTGTGATCACACACAATACTTTTGGAGAAAATTTGCAGATGACGCTAATGTAAAGGGTGTCTGAACCTTCAGTTCAGAGGGACCTTGATAAATTTGAGGATTAGGCTGAATGAAATCTAAGTTCAGTCAGAAAAAAACGCCATACCTCTTGAATCAAAATAACTGCTGCATCTGTTTATATACTTTAGTGATATCCTGACTCCATATAGGGAAAAACACAATGTGCTCTACATATTTTCTTCCACCCCTTCTCCACCCTAGGGTGATTTTGCTTTTACAAGAATCTTGTGTTTTAACAATATTTTCTGTACATATATACAGTTTCAGTGGTGAGAGCTTCTTGATGGCCAGTGAAACTAGATGTAGCTGTGGTGGTTTACTAATGTAACACTGGAGAAAGAGGCTGATTGCTGCAATGCCTGTTCTCTTATTGCTATACCTGTTCAGACCAGACATTTCTCTGCACCGTAATAGGTTTTTCTAGATTGTCTGCAAATAATGTGGATAATGCAACCAGCAAACACTCTGAATAGGGCTTATCACAACCTGAGGCAAATCTCTTTCAACATCTCATCTCATCTAGGTGAGGGCAGAAACTCTCAGAGAAAAAGTGCATTACAGCAACTACCCTTGTTTGATTGATTCATGTGGCTTGGACCAGACAAAAATGTTGTCTTTCTGGGCTGTGGGTGGACATTACTGAGTCACACTGACCTTCTTGTCAACCAACATCCCCAAGTCCTGCTCCTCAGGGCTGCTCTCAATCAATTCTTGGCCCAGTCCGTATGTGTGCTTGGGATTGTTCTGAGATTCAGGACTTGCACTTGGCCTTCTTGATCAAAGATTCATGAGGGTTAATCTTGTCAGTGATGACCAGTGGAAAGGAGATGTTTGCTAACCCTGCCTTCCTGTGTCCTCTCTTACCAGGGCCTCCCTTCCATTTAGTAACAGGCTCACATTTTCCTTAGTTTTCCTGTTGTTATTGATGTATTTGAAGATGGTCTTTTTGTGGTCTTTGACATTTTTGGCCAGATTAATTCCAGATGTACCTTGATTTTCTTTGTCTTGTTTCTACTTACATGTGAAGAGTACTGTAAATTCTGAATTTGAATGAGAAACATAACATTTGGCAAGATGTTTACATATACATTGAATGCATACTGCTTTCAATAGAGACAGGTATTTGAAACTCAAAAATTTATCATATTGTGCTATTTTTCCAGTTATTTACAAAAATTAAAAATTCATTTAGATATAGATGATTAAGGGAGAGGCATATGATGTAATAACTTAAGATTAGTCTTTTGAACTAGCAAATATTCTGCCATACCTACGTGGTCCATAAATTTTTCCTTGTTGGGTAGTAGTGTCATAGAGTCCATCTGTACAGGAATTAATGGAAAGACAATCACCAAAACCCAGCGAGACTATGATACAAAGCATCAATTAGCTGAAATTTTTTGTTGAGTTTTACAAACATGTAATGATAAATAAGATGATCAGTACTTTCAAAATGAGGCTGGAATGACCTTTATATTTCTGGATTAAACAGCTTAATTTGTACCATTGTGCTCTGACTCTCACTCACAGTTGAGCAGCCTTGTTACAGCTTCTATTTAAGTAGGTCACAATTTAAAAAAAAAAATCTAGATTTAGAAACATTGGTAAGTAATGGGATTTTCAGGAATGCTAAGCTTCTGACACAAGTGAGTTGCCAACATCAGCAATTAAAAAAATTCAACTTATTGCTGTCTACATGTGGACATAATAATAGACTTATATATCTTTAGACAGCATTTTAGGCTCCTATATTTGTAAAACTTGGTCTTAATGATCCTATTGAAATGCTATTATTGGATTACAGCCTAGATCATGTTCACCTTGAAAGAACCACTGAAAACTTATGGAAAACATAATTACCACAGAAACCAGTATTATGGCTTCAAGAGGATAATTATAAAGAGCAGATAAACTCCTGAGAAACCAAGATCCTATTTTCATGTAAATGTTACTACTTATAATGAGTGAAGGGAAAATGACCTGGAAAAACTGCGGAAAGACAAAATTGTTTTTAATAGCTTGTCTCTCAGAGTATGCTGTGACCTGTCTTATGATCTTTAGCTCCTTTGTTCTTTTCCTGCAGCTTCTATAAAAGAAAAAAAAACCTCCAGTATTTATTTTGGGAAACTGAAACCAGTAGCTCCTCTTTCTTTTTTCCTTCTGTCACAGTCAGCAAGCACAGCCCTCATGTACAAATCAGGGATTTTATTTATTCAACAAGTTATATCATCCTTCAAGAGCTGGAAGAGAGTTTTCCCTCAGTGAGTACTGGTTTTGTTCCTAGAGTGTCACACCAGTGATTCAAACATGGCTGTCAGGTCAATGAAAGAAAATGCATTGACCTCAAAAAGGCACTGGAGTTGTTGGAACAAGGAAAATCCACTGATTGTTCAGAATTCAGGCCCCCAGCTGGATTTACAAGAGAAGAGCTGAGTGCTTTCTATTGCTGTGCTGCACTGAGCAAGGGGAAAGGTTTGGAATGACTTCCGTGCAGTCTCAGTCGGAGCTGAGAGGAACAGATTGGTGGGTCACGCAGTCGGCCTTATGGCTTCCCTGGCATTAGCATATGGAGCATTGTTTCATCTCATGAGTTACGTCTCTGATACCTCTTGAATTGCTGAAGTAATGCTTTTTTAGGGAACACTCGTCTCAGTAGTAAATCCTTTGATATTTATTTTTTATATTTTTTTTTACCACAATGTTGGTAGAACTCAGCTATCATCAGTGAGGAAGAAGAGAGAGTTAATATACCCAGAACATTTTTCTTTACTTATATCAACTTCAAGTAACATGAATACAGAGAATAGTCAGAAAAAAATGTTTCCAGAAGCTCTGTGTTTCTGACAAAAGAATTGAGTTTGATACCCTTGTTTATGCTTTTTAATTGAATGAATTCAAAATAAATGAATTTTAAAATTACATTCTTGAGCAAATTTGACCTAAATTTAAAATGATTTTGTTCTGACAGCTTAAATCCATCAATAAATATATTCAAAACTTTCAGTTTCCACTTTATTTATGTATTTTATATATAGAGGAATATTTATGTGAAATGAAAGAATGGTAATATTTGCTCTAGAAGAATTTTTTTATGTACTTTGGGTTTAGTGAGCTTCTACCTAGACAATACAAATCTAATTTACAACAGCCCAAAGCAAAATGCTGCAAATTCAGAGGCTGTCAAAATTTTGTTTGGTGTTTTGTTTTTGTGTTTGGGTTTTTCTTTCATTTTTTACTGTTTGTGTTGTTTCAACTGTTAAATTCTGATTTATGGAGGCAGTGCAGTGAATCACTGAATTACTCTGAGAAACTACCCTATTTTACATTCCTTAAGACTATCCATTTCGAAAAGTAAATTCGAAAACATTTTGCTTTCCAAACTGAGTGACTGATTGACAACCTGTTCTGCTGAGCTTGTATTCTTTTAAACAGATCACAGATGAGGATACATTTATTGCCATAGAAAATGCTTAGGAAAAGAGAAAAAGAAGCAAGAGGGCAAACTATGCATTGCTAAAAGTCTGTAATACCAACCATGGTTACCCATCTTCTTTTCATTAGTCTTAACTGTGATTTCCAATTATCCGAAGTACATAGCAGAGGCAAATCAAAACCAAAAAGAAAACAATGCAAACATACAGAGACTACTGGAAAAAATGTGGTCTCTAGAGCTTCAGGAATTTGAGGCAATTATTATCTCAGTAATATTTCACTGTTACCTAACTACATAAAATCAGTGAGCAAACTACTTTGATTTGCAGCTGCTGTCTGTATCAGACACAATCTACTTGCAACATCATGCTTTAGCCAACAAGAAAACCCTGTGTTTTGGTTGTTTGGGGTTTTTTTATATTAAAGATGCAAATACTCTCAGGTTCGAAGCAGGCACTGACAATGTTACTTCAGGATGTTTAATTCCATCAAACTGAGTGTTATAGCATTAAGAAAGCATACTCTAAATTCCATAGACATTCACTACTACAAAAACATGCTTGATATTATCAGAACAACAGGTTTGGGTTATTTTCCTGACTAGACTGTGGTGCTCAAGCTGATGGCTGAACCACGGGTTACCACAGACAGCTCTGGTCAAATAATTGCAATCTTTCTTTTATCAACTTTAAAATTTCTCCAATTCTCCTCTCTGTTTCTCTACCACAGTCTCATCCCAATAAACAACCCTCACAGTTTACCACCACCACCACCTTGGTCCCAGTTTTGTTTGCTACATCCATATCTATTCTGTTATTTCTGATATTCTGATACCCATTCTGTTACTTCTGACACCAATTCTGGCACTTCTGGTATGGTTGCATAGGTCCTCCTGGCCTTACATGATATTATTGCCATGGTTACATAGGCGTTGCTGACCTGAAAGGCTAAACCACACAAAACATTCCCAATGCTACTTTTGTTATTCTCTAACAGAGTTGTACAAAGAGTATGGCTAAAGAAATCACAGAACCACAGAATATTCTGAGATGGAAGGGATCCACAAAGAGCATTGAGTCCAACCCTTAAATAAATGGCCTGTACCTGCTACCTTGGTGTTATTATAAGTTTCATTGTAAAATCAGTCCTTCAACAGTCAAGCCTTTCAAGTGACCTGGTAGGATCTGTGACCTGGCAGATCAATCTGCTCCAGAACAAAACTCTGTTAATAATAGTTTAGCTTCATCAGCACTTTCTGCAATATAGTTACTTTTATTTATTTTAAGTCTTTTCTGCCTCTTAATCTGTATAACTTTCAGCATTTAACTTAAAAATGAACCTAAAATAATTTAGTAGCTTATCCATAGTTTATACAGCAGCCAAAAGCATTCATGTACACTACTTTACTGAATTAAAATAATGAAAAATGTAGCATTTTTGAGTTAGCATGTTCCAGCAAATTTATTTTAAAATCGAAATTGAAAGAAAAACCCAACCAAAAACCAAACCTTTGATCCATAGGTGTGCTTGTTAGACAATAAAGCCCATAGGAGACAAGAATCCTAGAACCTACAGCAATGATGATAGATAAGATACATTACACAGATGCTAAGATCTGATGAAAATACCTCCATATACCCTACATCAAACTACTGAAGATGTTTCATGACACTCACCTCTTCTAATCTTCAAAGCTAAAACTTCTAGTCACTGCATACAATCATTCCTACAGGCACCAGCCAGTATTTTAGGGTGTTCCCTTTCCCTATTCTTTTTTTTTTTTTAGCATACCCTCGTACTTGGTGGCTTTTACAATCACTTCCTGAACACAGCTGCCTGGCTGTGGCTGCCCTGGACATTAAAAGGACAGTTGCCTTGCTATGCACCTCCTAAATAATTTTTGTCTTCAACTTCTTTTGCAATAAAACAATGTTTCTATAATTAAACAATGATTTTTGGGGGGGGGTATGATACATATGAATAATCAGAAAAAAATTGTAGAAGAATTTCATTAATTTTTTTCATTTTTGAATGCCTTGACCTGGGCAGTTACAGCCAAGTGGAGTTCTGCACTTGTCTAATATATTTCATAAAACTTTGCTGAGCATGACAGTTTGTACTTGGATGAGCAATATCTTCAAGAAATACATGCAGACTTCACATGAAGGCTTTAAAATATGGCATTATGTATAGCTGTTTCTGCTAGTCTCTGGATAAACTGATAAAGAGAAGGGTACCTTAACCGTACTGAACACTGAGTACTCCTATTCCTACAATTCTCAAATTAATTTTTGATGTGGCTATTTCCTTGTCCCCAGCAAGTCTCACATTTTCAATAAATTAAATAAATCTACAGGCTAGTTGTAGAAATAAATTTTTGGAGAATCACCTGTAGACTCTAGAGACTGCTTTCCATCTCAATATAATTGTCAGCAGAGTTCCTTATTGAGTAATGTTTAAAGCATTTCTGGAAATATATCAGAGGCCCAGAAAACCTTTCGGAAAAAAAAAAGTGGAAAAAGAAATTCTGAGAAAAAAACTGGGGACAATGGAAGTTGCTATTTATAAAGTTCATTATTTAAAAATAAAAAGAAAAGAAAAAAAGTGGGCTGCAAAAGATACTGTAGCATTGCATATTAATAAATATTAATAAATAACATTATACATGATAAATGAAAATTCAATTTATTGTACAGATGAAAGTTTCAAGTACTGTTTATCACATATGAATTAACAAAGACATTTTACCTGTGCTCAGATAAGACTTAAATAAATATTTGAGCCTTTCAGTTCTTCATATTATAGGGAAATTAAGCAGGTTTACTAGTTTATCATATTCAGTTTTCCATTGATCTTATTGCAGTTACACTAATTTGCAAAGCATCCTACTACTATACAATATTATAAAAAATACCTAATAGAAAATATGTTCAAACAGGAATATCTATTATGACTACTAAAGCACAGCATCTAAATTTTCGAATGTGTATAAGTGAATAAATTTGCTCAAAGATTTCTCTGAACATCTGATTTATTGTGCCTTTGGAAGGACAAAACTGTGATTTGATTGAAATGGTATCTTTCTTTAAAGAAAGAAAATTGTCATGGAGCAGAATATTAATCATGTTTTATCCAACAATTGTTAGCTTCATTGGTATTTTGCCTATCGCCAATCTTTGAGACTTCAAAGAGATGACAAATTATAATCCATTGATTCCAGTTGTTGCCATTTGTAACTGACACATTGCGAAGGTAGAATTAATCATTTGATTGATTGAGATTTGTTTCAACAATAGGATTTCAAACTGGGTTGTCTCTGTTTTCCTTGGAATAATTTTAGTTTACCTTATAAACTGTTTTTCATGCCAGCAGAAATAATTTACAATTTGACATTGACTGTCCTCCATTTTTATCTGTATTTCATAGTTTTCTTCTACTGACTTTTTTTTCTTTGTTTTCCTAATCTTGATTATGTGAAATTGTACATAATATCAGTGTGGAATAGTGACATACCCATAAAAATTTAGGCTTTCTTTAAAGAGTTTTTACTTCTCAGAAGTTCAGTTCTTTCTTTCTTTTTGTCTTTCTGTCCTTCAATGCCTGATGTGTCAATGATTTCCAGCACCTATTCCATAGCCATGTCATATAAAGTCCTTCTTAGGGAAAGCAGAGGCCCTTATGTTTTTGCTTTGTTCAAAAAATAAAAGTAATTGACTTCTAAAAGCTTTTCTCTGTTAGGACCTTATCTTGTGGATGCTTTAAAATCATTATTATAAATAATAATTTGACTGCCCAGGCTAAACTCAAATGAAAATCTTACTAGCATTCCCTTAGTGTTCTGAAGAATTCTGAGTATTATTTTTAAGAAGCTTTTAAATGAAAGAGTTCCCTTCTATGCTTCACAACTATAAGAGGGGTGATTTGGCATTGCATGTCTGTGATACAAGTTCAGATATGATCAAGTAATTAACTCAGGATAATTAACTCTGAAGAATTTGAGAAGTTCTTCCACAATAATTGGCTTCAGTGTGTTGGAGGAAAAATAGGAAATCTAAGTGGAACTTGGGGAAATGTAGCTACAGATCCAGTAGTAGCAAATACTGTGTGGGGATTACACATATGAGTACCAGCCAGACTGCCCCCTTAAGGTTTGTCCTTTGGTCTGTAAGAATCACAGGCAATTCATTAACATAGTTTCAGAGTTAGAAACAGCTCCTCAATCTCTTATTCAGAAAGTGTTGCACAGACAGAGGTATTTCTAGGGCTGCTGGGTTTTTTTCCCAGCAATTTGACTTCCCAAACCAGCAAATCAGGGCATTATACAGCTGAAAAGTTACAAGACCTTTTAAAAACAAAAATAGAAACCTAACTAGAGAAAGAAGAGGAAAAAAATCCAGCCAATCAAGCAACCAAAAAACCCAAGCCCCAACACACAAAAAGAAACAATAAACATTTTCTTAGCAGAGATATTCAACTGCCAGTTTTGGACTCTTTCCTTATTACCATTCAGTTGCTATGCTGGAGAATAAGAACTTGAGGTTTTACTCTAAACAAGTTAAGAAGAAGGAGATTACTTGGTGTATTTAAAAATCAGCTGATCTCCTGTGCCAAAGCTTACCAAGTAGACTTCTCTAATATGGCACAGGTGAGCTGGATTTGGAACGAGAACCCACAGGCCTCTGGCAATAGGCCAGGGCTTGAATCTAAAGTGCAAACTGTTCTATTGTATAGAATGTTTTGCTTGGTTACATCTAAAACCAATTAATTGTAAATTCTGTATGTCTGTATATGATATTATGGTTACAAATAAAAGCTAGGTTTATAAGAGGTGAGATTGTCATTTGGATTCAAACAACTTTTAATAGTTTCATTTAAGTCAGTATTGATTCAGAACAGTTATGTAATCAATACTGAGAATTAGTACAAATATATACTTTGGTGAGGAGACAATAGAGTAAAACAGAGGATCTAAAACCAAAATGATGAAAATCTCTTTATTAAAAGACCTGTAGAATCATGGAGTCATAAACTGATAGAATAATAGAATAGTCTGTGTTGGAAGGGACCTTTAAAGGCCGTCTAGTCCAACCCTCTGGAATGAGCCATGACATCTTCAGCTAAATCAGGTTCTCAGAGCCCTGTTGAACTTAACCCTGAATGTTTCCAGGGATGAGATATTTACCATCTCACTGGGCAACCTGTTCCAGGGTTTCACCACCCCCATTGTAAAAAATGTCTTCCTTGTATCTAGTTTGAATCTGCCCTCTTTTAGTTTAAAACCATCACCCCTTGTGCTATTGAAAGCAGGCCATACTAAAAGGTTTGTCCCCATCTCTCTTACAAGCTCCCTTTAAGTACTGAAAGGCCAGTCTTAAAGTCTTCCTGGAGCCTTCTCCTCTCCAGGCTGGACAAACCCAGCTCTCTCTCAATTGTCTCCATAGCAGAGGTGCTTCAGCCCTCTGATAATTTTTGTGCCCCTCCCCAACTCACTCCAACAGATCCATGTTTTTTCTGTGCTGAGGACACCAGAGCTGGACACTCTACACCAGGTGGGATCTTACCAGAGAAAGGTACAGGGGGAGAATCCTCACTCTATCTGCTGAGGCCTCTCACTAAAGCCAGATCCCTCTCATTTTGGCATGTCATCTCACAGGCAAGACTGATGGTGTTCCCCTCTCCCTTCAAGTCTAGTTTAAAGGTCTATCAGTGAGGCAAGGCTCTGTTCACCCTCTGAAGACGATATGCCTCATTTCATGTAGACCCTCACACTACCAAAAAGCCCAAAACTGTAGCAGTGATGCACGTCATGGAGTCATGCATTAATAGACTGGGTCCATCTATTTCTTCCTTTGTTGCTGCTTGCTACTGGCAGTATAAATGCAAAAATTTAACTGTGCTGCAGATGCCCTTACCAACCATCTCAAGGCTCTGAAATCTCTTTGATTGCCCTTGGACCACATGTTGTAGTCTCATGGCCACTCACACAAGAAGAGAAATAATGGATAATAGTCCAAGGGCTGTACCAGACTGGGAAGTTCCCTAGCAATGTTCTGCAGTCCAGGGAGGATGCAGAATTCTCTAATAGAAGAGTCTCTCGGACATATTGGTTTGTCTCAGAAGGGAGACACATACAACTATGATTTGCCTTTTTTTCCTTGTGGATGGAGTTGTGATTTGGAAGCAACACCATTTTGACCTTGGCAGCACCTCTGGTGTAGAGGAACCATCATGTACAGCATCCATTGACTGGTCTTCCACATCCAGGGACTCATATCTGTTGCACATGGGCACCTGAGAAAGCAAGTTAGGAAAGAAGGGGTTTGTCTGCCATCCTAAGCGTGAACTTGTCTCCATTCACTCCATTCCTTTAGCTGCTGCCTTGTACCTGGGGTGAGGAATAAACTAGAAAGACTGGATTAGTGATGGAGGTTTCTTAGAGGATGGAATCACCACAAGAATGTCTTTTCACCTAATGGAGCCAAAAGGCTGGATGGATGACTCATTCTCTACAAACAGACTTGTCAAACAGAAAACAGACCTAAAATATAATCAAATGAGTCCTGAAATATAATGAAATTAGAGCCATGAAAGGGAAAAAAATTAGGAATAAAATTTTAAGCATATTTTTCGCCTAGAAAGACATGGATTGTAAAAAAAAAATCTCCTTATTCTTGTTCTTGCAAGATTAATAAAATGCTTAAAAAACATACTTTTGGCCTTTAGCATTAAAAGGTCTGCTCCTGAATAAGAGAAAACATTTCATATAGCTGTAAGAACAGCACATTTATTCCAGTATTAAAGAAAAGGAGTTTTCTCAAGCATGGAACTTTTTACTTCAACATCAAAACTGATTGATAATAAACAACAATTTTTAGCCCTTGCCATATAATCCAGCACCCTTTCTGTGTGTGGAACAATAAAAAACAGTATGGTGTCTTAGAAAATGTGCTGGGACATTTTAAAGCAAAATGTCATTTCTATTAAGAATTTTAGAGGGGGAAAAAGAAAAAACAACCCACAAACAAAAACCCCAACCAAGTAGAGAAGATGAAGGCACTGGTTTACAAAATTCTTATAGTAAATCAGAAGACTCGGAGATGTACAAACCCTTTGGTGACACAGGGTTTCCATGGTGTGTAGATGCAATTGGTGTTACAAATTCATGACAAAAATTCATCACACGCAGTTAACCTTGTAGGTATGATTGGAATGAACTGCACAGTGCTTCGTCGTAGCCCTCCTGTCTCTTTCCAGAGAATTACAGGGAGCTAAACCTTTTCCTCTATATCAATATAAGAAATATCCTATTAATTTATGACATGACTAAGTGATATGCACATTATTTCCAAACTGTTTTTCATTTTCCAACCTTCGTGATGCTGTGAAATTCAAGGACAAAAAAAGATAATTTGGTCAACTATGCAGTTTAAGAAAATTTCTGAAACAGGCACCAACAAAATTTCTTTTGTAATAAATGGGAGTCCTTTCTAAACTCATCTTTTTAATTTTTTTTGTAAATCAAAGCTAATCTCTGCTATCGCTGCAATATCTTATCATGCCACCCAGCTATCACATTAATTTTTAGTCCTTAGATTAGAAAGACTTATTTATAAAACAGTAGAGTCCTGAAATGTCTTAGTGTTTAGTTCCAAGGAATATGCTTTCCATATAGGGTAAACTTTACTGCCCACATAGACACCTTCTACCTAGTCATGTAATATACGCTCAGAGCTTGATGGAACTGGACAGATGTACTAATTCAGACATGCAACTGTTCCTACAAAGGATCTCTGATGAAGTGGTATCAGCTATCAGTTGAAGAGGTATCAATCAGATGAGTGATACTCATTCTCCACAGCAAGTAGTCCAGCATAATGATGTAAAACGCAATAACAGCTTGGGAATTAGAATAAGGATTGTAAGTATGCCTGATTTCTACTCCCACTTCCAAGCTCAAATATCTTTAAGAAGTCATGGGTGTTTTCCATTATCAATGCTGTGTGTTAACTTTGCAAGCTAAATTAGGCACCATATATTTTGAAGGATTTGAGTACCAGAACTAACACAAATGAGAGGGCTGAAAACTTCATCTTTTTGAGAGCCTGATTGTCATTCACCACTGTATTTATTAGAAGTCTATGTTTTGACCTACAGGTTTTGACATGCTGTGCTCAGTTTGCAAGTAATATGAAAGTTTACAAGAACTCTCTTGCAAACCATGCTTTAATGTTCAAGACTGCAAAAACATGAAAGTCCCACTTCAGCTAGAAATATTTTCAGTTTCCGCAAGAATATATCCTTCTTTTTCTTTTGTTTTATTTTCCACAGTTTGGTCATCAAATGCTTTTACTCTTACAAACTTCTTCCCTAAAAAGCTGCAGCATCCCTTTGACTGCAGCAGAACACTTACTTGGGTCTTTACCTTTTTCAGTGCAACTACACTTGATGCTCACCCTTGTCCTATGTGACATTTTAGTCAGTCAGAGCAAAGTCTATCAGCACAAAAAGCATTGTCATCTATAGGAAAGAGTGTATCACAAAAAACCACATGATTTCTGGGTTATATTGTCAGCTCAAGTATGGAACTTGCATTTATACGATTAATTTCATTTTTTCCTTCATGAATTGTGGATAACTTTACAAGCAGCATCCAGTATGCCACAGTTACAGACCTAATACATTTATACTGTGCCTCATTTGTCTGTGTGTACTACCTTGTACATGAAGGCTTATGAAAAATTCAAACCTTTATGTCTCCACTGGGATAGGATAAACTGTCCATTGATCAGATTTTCTCAAGTTAATTCTCTGTAAGACAATATATTCCCTACAAGATTGTATGTTTGGGGGGAACAGAGTAGCCAGACAGCTTCTTCAGTGAAAGCTAAGAACAAAAGTTTTCTGAGCAAACATCTACTACCACAACAATATTATCTCAAATCTCGTTGGCCTTTTCCAGAGACCTGTGCAACCTTCCCAGCTTCGCTCACAACTGGGCTCCGAGGTCTGAGAGCCCTGGGTCTGGCTCCTTGCGTAAATGGTTATGCAATTTACAGCCAGTTTAGCTGCAGAATTTCTCTTGACCCTTTAACGAGCTAGTCTGGTGGACTCCACAGAGGGTCACAAGCAGAGAACGTAAATGAAGAGCTTTTGATTATTCCTGGAGTTTTGGTAGAGGGCTATTTATCTCAAGCCATTTTTTTGCTTTTGTCTTTGCTTCCTAATAGCCTTCTTGACATTTTAATCAAACAAAGAGCATCCTAGTGATTAGGCTATGCAAGAAACAACTCAATTTCTGCCTTTATTAAAATTACCAAATCTATTTATTCTTATAATTCACAGCATGTGAGCAAGGGGAGCAAAATATTCTCTGCTTAAGGAAACATTTGACAAACATTGACCCTGAAAGCCCTATTTTTATTGTAAGGAAAAAAATCACTAAAAACTCAGTTGAGATATTTGTCTACAATCCTAATTTTTTTAAGCTCTGATTAAATAACTTGAATAATTCAGACTAAACAAACAATACGTTTACATATTTTGAAAAATATGTTAGGATAACACTTCAACTATACTCAATGTTAGTGCTTAAAAAAACCCCTATGTATCTGCTATTTAGTAACTTTTATTACCAAAAAGAGAGTTGTCAAACAGGTAGCCTATGAGACGACACTAACAGGTGGAACAGAAAAAGCATCCGCATGGGATATTCGTCATATTCCCCAGCAACCAGAAAGCAAATTAGGTTATAAGTCTGACCTCTTTCTTATGTCATATTATTAAGAGCTCCATATTTTGCTGCTTTAGTTGGCATTCTGTGGAGCTGGTATCCTGCTGAGGTCTGCACTCATGTAGAGAAGGAACATAAAGAATAAAAATTGATGTGGAAATTTCCCAATGTTTTGTGTTTTAATGTACAGTCTATCTGTACTTTACATTTTCCAAGTACTGCTATATTTTCTTCCGGTATGCAGGATTTAATATACAACATAATCTAAAAATTTTTAAAAACCCAGTATTTGTCCAAAATTAGCAAGTATAAGTTACTAAATTTAATATTGCCTCTCCCTTTGTAGACATTCCCAAAAACTTCTAAAAACCCGAAATATGTATAGAAGCATATTTATTGAGGAATTTGGAATATTATTTCACTAAATGAATTTCTCTATGTTTATAAAGAAATATTAATGTTAAATTAAGCAGGTTTACTAGCAAACATTCTAATAAAAATATATAGCGCACATCTTGTGTAAGCTGCATCAAGCATGCTTCTGCAGGCCCAACTGATATTTTTGAATTAAGTGTGGCAGAAGGGTGGCTAGTGTGCTGCCAGAAATTTTTCTGTTATTACAGCGATGAATACATAGGGTACATAGGAGAAACCTGTGCTATGGAGAAGGCAATTTGGACATCCCGTTAGTCCGTAACTGGAATAGGCATGTCTAGAACAGGCAGGCTGGCTGGGCTGGAGAGTGTCCATGTGAGCCATGTGCAATGGCTGTTCAAATCCATGCTTCATTCTGACTGTCCTGCTGCTATCAAATATTATGCTTTTTTGGACAGGGGATATCTCTCTATAGGGCCAGCTGTAGTCCATTGTTTGACTCTCTAATAGGTCACCACAGTGAATGCTCTTCTCCATCCGGGGCTTCTGACAGAGTCCTTCCAGCAACCATTGCTCCTGTTATACTCCTTCGGAAGGTTCTTACGATGTCCCTTTCCTTTGTCTTCTAGTACAACTGGTTTCTGCAATCACAGGATACAAGCACAGCTCCAGGATCTTACACCAATGAAAGCACAACTCTCCATTCTCTGAAAGTAATGATAATAATCCCAGAAATTCTTCTGAATATTGTGCTCTGGGAGGGGAGGGAAGCTCTCCAATTTCAAGTAATAAAATTCAATCTTCTAAAGTCCTGTGGGTTTTTTGGGTTTGTTCTTTTGGATTTGGCTGCTTGGGGTTTGTTTTTTTTTGGTTGGTTGGTTGTTTTTTAGTTTGTTTGTTTGTTTTGCATAAGCTTAAATCCAAAGAGACATATGTCTTTAAGTCTGGTTTCTGAGATCAGTCATTTTCTGCCAAAATGCTCCCTTTTTCAAAGTTGGTTAGGATCAGATGCTTCTGAAAATAGACCTGTGCTGACCAATTATTGCTGTTATATAAGCTTTAGTACTTCTTTAAAGACAGCCTGTCAAGAATTTAATTTGACAAGCTGAATCATACCAGATCATATATGATGGATTTCAGATTAAATTGCATCTGACCATCTGTACACAGCAGAAGAGCACATCTTTATGGAATTCCTCATGTATTCACTTTTTCTTTTTGGAAATTTATTATTTCATAGTGTACTTCAAGAGATTTATTTTGACAGAGATATGTCTTCTCTGTTATGGCTTTTAAAGTGCAGAGTGGCTGGACTATAAAAACTCTTTCCTAACAGCACAAATTTGTGGTGGATTATGAAGAATCAAAACAAGTAATTATTTGCTATCTTGTCCTGTTGGACAAGGATTTTTAAACAGTCTTTACCCCTAGTCTGTACTGCAGCAGTGGACTAGAATATAAAATAGTTTGCTCAAATCCACAAACTCAAGTAAGAATTTTACAAACAGAATTCTTTTACTGATACTCCCCTAGATATAAAATATATATAGTTTATACCCTTTTCCCCCAGTAAGATGATTTTGTTTCTGTTACTGTATAATATCCAATAAAAGCTTAGGTAGGGTGAATTTCAATTTCAAATAAAGGAGGACTTGCTGTTCCCTGAAAAATTCAGGGGGACAGAGTTTGTGATGGTCTGGCAGCATTTCTAAACCTCACAACTACAATGACAGGTTTATTCATATATTCTGGGGATCAATGTGTGTTAGGATCTGATTAATCCTATACTAGACCTCTCTCTCTAGTCTCTCACATGGTTGTATGGGAGATATGGAACAGCTATTGAAAAAACCTTTGCATCAAAGAGCCACAAAATGAGTTTCTAACATTTGACTGAATCTCTCCGACTTAATTTAAACACTTTTTTTCCTGTAACTTCTCATTCTCCTGATACTGATTAAATTTAAAATTCTTTTTCCTCAAATTAATGAGCTTGTAAGAGAGTTTGCACTCATTTAATGTGCATGCAGATATGTTCTGAAGATATGAAAATAACTACTAAATATTTTCTGAACTGTTTCTGGGTCTGACAAAAATAACTCTCTAATATACTTGTACAGTTATCTGCAAATGCACAAACTCCTACTTTTGAAAATGAAGTGGACAGATTTCCCTGTGTGTAGGAGCAGCTTTCTTTTTGATAGAGTCCTTCCTACCCATTAGGGATTGATCCATAATTTCATTACAGTCTGCTCTGACAGCTAAACTGTTCTTTATACTCCTTTCTCAGTTGTACCTGCTCCAATTTTCTTTATATATGGATGAAAGTCCACGAACTTTTCCTGAGCTCCTAATGTTTCCCCAATTATTGTTTCACCGTGTTTCCCAATGAGGTAAGAAAAGTCGAAAAGTCTCTGCATTGTGTTCATGAGATCTGGAGTGGCTGATATTTCTACAGTTTGGGAGAGAACTGTAAATTACATGGAAAATTATCTGTAAATTCCCTCTACCATCAATAGAGAGAAAGAGGCTTTTCCAAAGTTTTATAGAATGGGCCATAAAATAATTTCTCTGTTTTTTTATTAGACATAAGAATGCTTGTTTTTGCACTCCAGCAGGTTATTGGATTCTCTACAGATCAGCAGGGTTTAAAGTGAAATGCTATGCATGGCAAATTTTAATACCAGTGATAGGATTATATAACAAATACCAGTTAAATTGCTTGACCTTTCTCGTGGCCTTTGAACCTGTCTTTAAAGCTATCTGTTGTGCTGTATTTTGGCAGTTCATTTGCATGGCAACAATATTGAATTGGACAGTAGGTCTACTCAGTGAACAAGCCATGCCTGTCATCTATCTGAACTTCTGTAAGGTTTTTGACATGGTCTCCAGCAACACCCTTCTCTCTCAATTGGAGAGATATGGATTTGACGGATGGACTGCTCCGTGGATGAGGAACTGGCTGAATGTTCTCATCAAAGGAGTAGTGGTCAATGGCTCAATGTCCAGGTACAGATAGTGATGGCTGCTGTCCCTCAGGGGTCTGGACTGGGACTGGGACTGTTTAATATCTTTGTCAATGACACAGTGGGATCCAAGTGCATTCCTGGCAAGGCTGCGGATGACACCAAGCTGAGCAGAGCAGCTGACACGCATGAGGGATGGGACACCATGCAGAGGGACATGGGCTAGTGTGACAAGTGGGCGAGTGGAAAGGTCCCGAAGTTCGATAATGCCAAGTGCAAAGTGCTGCGCCTGGGTCAGGGCAATCCCCTGGTACCAATACAGGCTGGGGGATGGATGAATTGAGGACCTGCAGGGGAAGGACTTGGGGATGCTGGTGGATGGAAAGCTCTACACAAGCTGATAGTGTGCACCAGAAAGCCGACTGTATCCTGCACTGCACCTAAAGAAGCATGGCCACCAGGTCAGCGGAGCTGATTCTCTCCTTCTCCTTTGCTCTTGAGAAATCCCATCTGGAGTAATAAGTCCAGCTCTGGCGTCCTGAGCACAGGAAAGACCTGTTGGAGCAAGTCCAGCATAGGGCCACAAAAATCATCTCAGGGCTGGAGGACCTCTGCTATGAGGACAGGCTGAGGGATCTTGGTTTGTTCAGCCTGGAGGAGGGAAGGCTCCAGGGAAATCTTATTGCCACCCTTAAATAATTTTAGAGCTTTTAAACTGAAGGAGGGCAAATTCAGACTACATATAAGGAAGACATTTTTTACAATGGGAGTGGTGAAACACTGGAACACGTTGCCCAGCAAGATGGTGAATGCCCCATTTCTGGAAACATTCAAGGTTAAGTTGGAGCGAGCTCTGGGAAATCTGATCTAGTTGAAGATGTCATTGCTCATTGCAAAGGAGATGAATTAAATGACCTTTAAAGGTCTCTCCCAACCCAAAATCTTCTATGATTTTTTGACTATGAACTAACATTTTTCTGAGAGCTTCACCTGCTTAAAAAAAGGAGGAGTGAGGGGAAGTAAACAAAAGGGTAATCACTGTTCAGTAATGGCTTTTCCCAACACTAGCTCTACTCTGATAAGAAATTATGATGATGCCTAGCCAGCCACAAAATTCTACCTTTAGCCATTTTGATAGCAGAGTTCAATCATTTCAAGTTCTCCATATATGAAATACAGCTCCCTGTTAACTTGAAATGAACTTACTTTTCCTCACTGACACTCAGGGAGTTACAAGTTCTAAGTGTTATAACTACTATAGAAAAGGAAACATAAAATAAGTGTCTTTCTGAGATTTGCATTTGAAGGATTTAGTTCTCTGCTTTTGGTCATATTTGCATGCCTTATGTAGCTATAAATTCTTTAGATTTCCTAGCAGAAAAATAACTGTAACATACAAAAAAAGAAAAACTAAATTTATATTGAAAAATGTAGTATATAAAGAAAAAAAGGTGAGATATATCAAGGATTTTTACCTGGTCTATGTTTTTCTGTAAATTGAGCTGGGGATCTAAGTTTAGGTCACTCAAAGCCATAAAATTTAGGAGAAAAAAGCCCTTCTGTGCTTCTACAAGGCTTCTAGACTTCTGTGCAGAAAACTCTTAAAGAATTTTATAGTCTACCTCTATCAAGTTTTAGGAAAACCAGGATGACAGTTTGTACAGGCACACTGCAGGCTCTGGAGTTGGGTATCTGAAGGCAGGACAATCTCCCTAAAAGTCTCAAGAGGGTTCCTTTGTTGAGACGAAGATAATATTTGTGAAGATAAGCCCACACTGGATTTTTTCAAACAACTAATTATGAGTCAGTCTTGTCCTTTAAGGAAAAGAATAACATGGTGTTTAATGCACCCTCCCCAAAGAGTCGTGAAGCAACACTCATGTTTGACTCATTCTCTCTGGTATAGTTTAACCCCACAAATTCTACCTCTCCAGGCAGTATCAAAGTCACTAGGACTGCTAGTTACTAGTTTTGTAGAAGGGAAAGCAGGAAGAGAGATACTTCAGACCTTATCTTGGAGATGTTTCAGTGTACATAAAACTATAAAAATAACTGTGGGGAAGGAAGGGAGAGGGAGACGGAGAGGGAGAGAGAGAGGCAGAGGGAGAGGGAGATTCCCTGCCTTGCCAATAAAGGCATTTACTCAGGGAAAATATTTGTAGATTGCATGCCTATTTTAACCTTTTATAATCTTGCTAAAAGTCTGCCAATTAGTATTAACTCTGATGTATGACAACTATGGCACTATGAAATGGAATCAGATGAATAATAAATTTCTTATAGATGGCAAAACTACTTTTTTATGAGTTCGTTGAACAGCAGTACTAAAATTGCAGAGGGAAAGGAGTACAGTGTCTTCTGACAAGCGAGATTATCAAGAAGCAGCTGCCCACCTTTATATCAAATATATTTATTGTGTAGTATACCAGAAATACTTTCTAATTCTGCTATTTTTCACAAATATGAGTCTCCTATTATTCAGCACAGTGGAAAAAAACATGCCTATGTGCTCTACAGTGGCATATCTATGACGAAGAATTGAATCAGAACACCAGCAACCAAAGCAAAAATATGACTCAAAATACGGTATGTGTTTATGCCTCATGAGACACTTTGTTGTAAGGGCCCCCAGTGTACCAGTTTTTGAAACACAAGACAGTATTTCTGCATAGCAGTGTGACATGCAGCTATATCAGCTTTTAGGGGCACTTCAGTGCACTGCCTGCTAGACCCACACTAAGCCAAAATTATCTTTGGCATAACTGATTAATTATACTATATTTAATGTTTATCTCAGTTATGCCAATGCAGGGAGAAGCAAGTCTTGTACAGAAGGGAGAAAAACTCAGTATTCTTAAGAAGAAATAGCCCTAAAGAGTTTGCCAAATCTACACATGAAGGAACAAGGGAAATAATAGTCTTTTAAAAAGTTTCAGGAAGAGCAGATCTCTTCTTTTTTTGTTGTTATTTTTATGTCTTTTGTCTCCTAGAACAACCCATAACTCTGACTCAAATGTTCTCAGGGAAAAATTTTCATGATGCTTCACGTCACTGCCCCTAATCATCACCTTCGTGTCCCCAGCGCCTCCTGTGCATTTAAACTCAGCTTCCAGCCCTCGCCCCAAGGCGTCCTTCACAGTGTTCTGTCAGTCACCTGGGAAGGAGGCAGAGCCATGGCTGTGTCTGACCTTCCTGCATGCTGATTGATCAGACAACTGCACGTTCCACTTGCTCAGTCACTTGTTTCCAATGGGGATTGACAATGGCCAAGTTTCCCCTGCCTTCCTCTCTAATTAAGCTTCTTTCATCCCCTTACAGAATGTATTCATCTCTCTTTAAAATTTAAATGGAAATCACCACAAGTTAGACTTGGACAGACAGGCAGTGTGATCATGTGACAGGTGGGAAAAAATACTGTACAACCCAGTACGAAAGAGAGTCAAGATATAATTTGTCAGTTGACAATTTCTCTTTTGCATTACATTCATCATTTCACTGTCTCTTATGGCACAAATGGTGATTCTAGATGCTGGAGTGCCAGAGAGCTCCTAATCTGGGCTGCTTTTGTATTACAAGATTGTTCTTTTAAGCAGACAAATTGAATTAAGTTCTTTACAGAGAAAAAAGAAAGAAAGAGAAGGTCATGTACTGTAAGACTATACAACGCTTACAAAAATGCTTAAACATGTTTGGGAAATTTTTAAGGAGATTACAGCTTGTTGATCAAATTTGATAAAAGCTCTGATCTGTTTGATTTGTTGACTATAAGCAGTGCCTGGGGATATCTTTATGTAATAGTCCATTTCAGGTTGTGGAAATTCAGTTTATCAGATCTTCTCGAAAATAGATTTTAAATAATCAGTTTTGAGGACCTGCCAACTCTCTCTTTTGTACTGTGTAAGCATCACTTTGTTTTGGCTTTTAGTCCGTCCTGTTTCTGGCAGTCCTTTCTATGATACAAAGAGATTAACAATCTGTCACAGCAGGAAACAAAAAGTTTGTTCTTTTTAAGAAAAAAAAAATTAAAAGTAATTTTATCCCTTAATTTAAAATTCTTATTTTGTCTTCTTCGTCCTCTTTGAAATTTACGTCAAACCTATCAAAATGTGTATCAGACAATGAAAGAAAAAATATACCAGAAAAATGAAAGAAAAAATGTACCAGAAAAATTTTCCAGCCCATCTGCAAAACATAATGCACTGATTAAGAGATGCCGCTGTGGTGTCTCCTTTGTTTTGGTTATCCAGATGTTACAAAGTACAGAATTTACATGCAGTTTATCTGTTGCATTGTTAGATATTTTAGATATTCAAAATTATTTTGATTCAATAAAAGAACTATTAAAAACAGCATACTCTATCTAGAACCAGTTTCCACTGCTGAAATCAGTGAATTAGGTTACCCTGGATCACTCTGAAATAGTCTCAAATATCTTTAATGGTGTTATAGTGCCAAAACCTATTGAAATTCTGTGGGTGTTTTGTAGTTAACCTCTCTTGAAAGTATGAAAACTAATCTCATTTTCTTTTGTTCTAATCCAGTGCAGAGATGTCACCCTTCTCACTTAGATTACCAACTTCTTTATCAATACCTATTCATTGTATTCCCATAAGACAGGCTACTAACTACCTTATACATGGTCAAACTTATATAACAATTTAAAAATCCTTCCCTAGGGTCATTCAATGATTGAAGACTGGACTTTTGACTGACAGTTTCTTTGTGCAGCTAAGTGGCTACACTTCCTCACCAACCTTAAATTCTATTACCCATTCAACATTGGCTTTTCAGTGACAGCCAGTCACACTGTTTCTAGTTTCAGACAAATAATTCCAGTTGGAATTACCTGATAGGTGTGGTTGGGAACCTCGTCTTGAACAGCTCAGGTCTTCTATGGCCATCTCTGAGACATGAATTCATAGAATCATAGAAGCTTAGGTTGGAAAAGACCTTTGACTCAGTCTCACAGTGTCTGCAGTAGCAAGGCTGAGCGCCTATTCCTGACAGGCAGTTTGCGCTATATAGAATATATATACACATATTTATGCATCTGTCCACACCAAGAACAGACACATAGAGCACTCATATGAACACAGAGAACAATGGCTCATCCTGCTTCCAGCTTTGGCTGAGCAGGAAGTCTGCTAGAGGGAAGATTTGCAAGATTCAGGGTAGCTACTGGGCTCATCCACCCAGCCTGGCCAGTTGCAGTTTCTGGATCCCAGACTCCTCAGATGCTGGCACATCCACACACTCCTCCTTAATCCCAAGCCACTCCCTGCTGGCTCATTCAACTTGATCTTCACTAGTGATCCCACACTTGCTTGCACACCTGCATTCACTCCAGTTGACACCACAGACTCATACACACACGTGGACATGGGGTGAAGAGCCTCTTCCTTGAAAATAACTGAAGGAATTTAACATGGAGATATGGCAGACTGCAGTGATCACGGTCAGGGAATGGCCAGAAAATGTACTGACCGGCTCCTACTTACATGCAAATGGACTCTTCTATTCCCTTACATCCTCTATTTCCCATACTTGTTTCTTCCCAAATCACATAAATACTTCCCTTTCCCCACCTTTGTTTCCTCCTTGAAACATGCCTTAATAAATTCTGTGTAATCCCAATATGTTCTTTCACCATACTGTGTCCCATGCCCCTCAGCAGGAAGTTCCTTTAGTTTTGAAGATGATACAGGGATCTGGGCCTAATGACTCACCGTGATGGGTTTCATACGTGAACAAATGGGGTGAGGCTCTGCTAGGACTGTCCTGGGAGTGGGACAGAAAAGGTGCTTACTCCTTGGAAGTTGAAATTTGGATTCCCTGTCTGGCATTGTGCCAGTGTTCCACACTTGGCTTATGGAGATAAACTTGATGGGCTGATGGCTCCCTGGCAACGGGGCTGGGAGCAGCCACAGCACATTCCCTGCATCGCGGATTTCGAAATCCAAAACCTCTTTCTGACACTCTGCTCATTAGAGCACCCTGCAAAATGTCCTGAAATCCTGGTTTCCTTCATTGGCCAGGTTAGGCACTTAATTTGGAAGATATGGTCCCATCCAGTCCTTGCACTTGTGTTGTCTGGTGGACAAGAAAATAGAGAATAGAAAAAACAACCAAACAAAACACCAAAAAATTATTTCTGAACTACCTCCTTTTGTAAGGCAAAATAATTTTTCTGGGGAGATATTTCCATCTCCTTCTTGCCATGCACATCCTATTCCTCATCTGGAAAGTTCCTACATACTTTTCATCAAAAAATGCTTTTCATCTGTTAGCATATACCAAGCCTAGTTATGTTATCCTGAATCTGGCAGGTGAGGAGACTAGTAGAGTAATAAGAGAGGACACTTCTAGAGTTTTATAAGCACTCTTTCCTTCTACTTTTGTGGCTCTTAAAATCGAAATGGCATATGATAATATATATATTAGGGTGAGTTTGTTGTGGAATAGAGAGAGAAAGTATAGCTCTAATGTCTTCCATGCAGCCAAAGCAAGATTTAGGTATTTTTTTCAGTCTGAGCATTTGATTCCATGCTGATAGAAGACACCACCTCTACATCCTCCACCTGCTCACCCTCCCACCCTGAGAAATAGGAAGGTACTGAGGTTTCTGCTTCATGTGACATTTTGTATCTTTTGAGGGTTTGTGTTTTGGGATTTTTTAAATTCTTATTGACAGAGATGTCTGGACTAGGAGAGCTTATCTGTATGTACAAGGGCATGAAAATGGTGGGGAAAATGGTGTCACTAGTTTTCCATCACAAATATGGAAAGTAGATAAGTTTATTGTTTTCCACTTTGTTGAAGATGCCACTCCCTTAATCACATATTCAAACAGATAAAATAGCAATTGAAAGAAAGATTCCCCACCCCTCCCACCATCCAAATTTCAAAAACTATTTAAAAAAAATTTTTTTAAAGGGATATATTTAATATAAACACTGTTAACCCTTCTTTCTGCAGTTTAACTTTCCTGCTAAAGAATCTAAAAGTGTTACTGTATTAAAAGGAAAGACTACAAAATGGGGTTTTCTTGTAAACATCCAATTTTTTCCCACTTTTCTAAGGAGCAGGAACAGAAGTTCTTATTATAAAAGTTGCAGTATCAACACTGTTTTGATATGGATAGGAGTTGCTTCGAGACAGGACAAAAGACCACTTGTAAAATCTGCACACTGGACAGACAGAATCAATATATTTAATTAATTAGCTCCCTTTCTGACTTTTTGAACACAAGTTTGTCTCCTGATGCCTAGTCTTGGAAGTCTGGAATGCAGACATATACCTCTGAGCCAGTTGTCTAGACTCCTTTTATTATCAGTGTTGAGAAGTGGGAACTTTTAGAGTGTAATTAATATGACCCAGTTTAAATGTCTTCCTCATGATAAGAGGAATAACAACTCAGAATTGCGTTTTTTATGTTGACTATAAAAAGACTTCAGAGACATAGCTCAGGTGTTGGTGTCTACCTGGTAGATGTACAATACAAAGTCAGATGAAACTTCTCCCAAATGTCTGTTTAATCAAACCATTTTCCACACATGTTGCACATAAGTACTTCTTTCTTTAATAATACAAACCATTATTTTTTAAAAAAATGAATCTGATCCAAGTGAAGATGGGATCTTGTCTGTACTTGTTGTGCTGGAATGCATGAAACAATTTTAATATAAAATAAACTAGCTTTTCAGCAATTCATACTGAAGTGTTATTTGAAATATGCTAGCCAGGATGAACATACAGGCAAGTTTAACTAGGTCTCTCTTAGACTAGTAAGTTTGATGAGGTTTAAAAAAGAAGAAATTGAATAGCAAGTGGAGAGTTTAAACTCTCAAAAGTTACAGTTAGCAAGTAGGTCTAGCTAGAATGTCATCCCAATATGGCATAGCAACTTCAAAAAAATTGGAACAAAAAGTCTGTGAAGAAGCAGATGCCTGAAGCTGAGGACTTGACAAGACATTGGGCAGGCTCCCATGTGTGCAAATCCCAGATTATTTTCCTTGGAATCTGCCATTTTGTCCTCTTCAGACTGAGACAATATTTGGAACAATGGCACTCAAAATGAAAACACCAGAAAATAAACACTAACTTTCTTGGTTGTATTTCTATGAAGACAAATAAGCAAGCCCATACTTTATTATGTAAGTCTAGAGAGTTTAGAACTATAATCCTAAAACTGAATGCCTCTATTCATATCTATTTGTTACAGTTATTAACACTATAATATTTTCTTTTGAGTGAAATACTTTGTTGCTGAGCAACCCGTGCGAAAACACCCCAGCTATCAACAATACATCCATGGTTCCGTGCATATCAAGGTCACACAGAAGAAATTATATTATTTTGAAAGGTGTGCATGCTTTGCTTGTACAGTGTTCTGTTCTGACACTTCATGTACCCAGAACTGGGTTGGCAAAGAAGTTCCACAATTGCACTTGCTTTGCAGCTGTTCTTTGGAATAGCTTTTGGAAACTCCCGTATTTAAGTCCAGTCTCCTCTTTGCTTATGTTTCTTAAATATCAGGCTTCTGAAGTCTGCTTCTGTAGAGCATTTAATTTAATAGAGTATGAATTCTCCTGGAGCGTTAAGGATTTAAGCTGCAATTATCACAGGCTGAATGCTGTTTTTCAAAATCCATTTTCCAATTGGCTGGTTGGAATTTCGATAGTGATATTACCATATTCATGCCTAAGTCCCCCATGGAGCACTTACGTTGTTGCTAGCCATTTCTTTATCATTTCTAGTTAATGCAACAGGGTTCTGTATACATATTAAATGCTTAAAATTCACACAGTTTAGAGCATATTTTCCAAAAGCCAAGGGTAAAGATCCCATAGAAGTGTCATAATGCTTTCCTTTACTTTTATTCCAAAACCTACCTCATGTTCTGAGAGAGATATAACTACTTAGATGCTGGCAGACACTACCAGTTCAGCTATCCACCTTGCCCTTTCTCACTGCTTCATGATTTCTTTGTTTCATGTCATATCCTCTACAGAGGGGCCACCATTCCAATGGCATTCAACATAAATCATGGAGACTATAGAAGAAATTATCACATCAGCATCTGTCAAAACATGTATAAAAGGACTATGCAGAAAGCCCAGCTTCCAGAGCACTCTTCCTTACCTTGTCCTTGGAATCAGGTAGTGAAATGGAAACCTTTCTATTAGATGTTAAATGGATGCCAACAGAACACAGACATCTCTCAGAATACTACCAGCTCACAATAACATGATATTTGACTAAAAGATTATTTGAACTTGAAATCTGCTGTATCACCCACTTGACCTAAGGAGATGAAATTCCATTGCAGCCAATACCAAGTTTTCATGTTCAATAAAGATATCAGACCATGCTCTTACACACAAGAAACTATAGGGTCCAACTTTACATTTAAAAAAAAATCACTTCCTTATTAATAGCCATTCATTAACTGTAACTTAATTTGTATATATTAAAGTAAGTACCTTTGAATTAAGCCATGTCTTTAATTGTTTCCAATGTGAAATTCTAAGATTTTCTTTTTAACCCTTTTGACAGCTACAGCATTTAATGTTGAAATAATGAACAGAACTTTCCTCTGTGGAGTTGAGATTTTGTTGTGATTTCATAAAAGAATTAGATTTAATTAGATTCTAAATATAATGGGCTTTTCTTTGTGAGTGAAGTAGCCGACAATGTGTTAACTGTCTGACAATGTATCCAGCTCTTATTAACTTCTGCTAGCAGTTTGTTAGCATCTCAAAGGGCCCAGTGTTTGACCAGACACCTGTGTGCAGTTCTGAAGAGATTCTCCTGTGTGACCAATAATTGCCAAGCATGAAACAAAGTTTCACACATTTAGATGCAAACCACACTGCTCTGCTATCAGATAGGCAGAATACACATATTATTCCAATGTACTTAGGAGATGGAAATTCTTATTAGCACTTAAGTTTATTTTTATAAATAGTGTAAAAAATACTGCATATTTTCCTCTTCTAAATACTTCCTATATATCACTTGAGGGATACAAATTTGTGGAGGAGAGCTTTGTATTCATTCTAGTGTGATCTGCGCAGACAGTATGATACAGCAGCAGATATTTGTAAATAAATAAAGTGTTTCAGACATTCTATAGCAAGAACTTTACGACCTGATAAATTCCAGTTTTGGTGATAGTTTTCTGCTTACTTAAAAAACACTTTCACTTTCAATGTCAAAAAAAGAAAAAAAACACACTGCAGAAGCATGTGAAATGACTCCTGTCTGCACAAACCTTAGTACAAATTTCTACATCCATATCCATGACTAGGACAATTCATTAAAATAGCTGAAAAGAAGTAATGAATGTGATAGCTTTGTGAGAGAGAAATTAGGCTAGTTCAGCTCATTTGCTGTCAAGACAAGGAAAAGAATTAAATCTTGTTATTCTTGCACAGAACATTCTCTTAGCTCATTTCATAAGAAAGCAAAGAAAAATCATAAATTATTATTATCAAGACATCTGCATCTGTCAGTATTTGATTTTCAGAAATTTGCATCTGTGTTTCTTCTCAGGTTCTTTTTTTTTAAACAACTTTTTTACTCTTCGCTCATTCACTGTTCTGTCTTAATTGCCCTTCTGAAGAACACACCATGCTGTCCTTAAAACTGGAAAGAGTTGTGGTTTCTTTCCCTTCATTTGAGAAAATCACATGCAATTCTCATAAAACACAGAAAACTTCAGTAATGGCAGATTTGCATAATTTTCATTTAAGAGAAAATGTCCATGACTCTTTCAACTCCAGTTCCAAAGTCACTGTAGAACTGGATAGGCTTTTTATATTGCTGTCTATCTTTCATGACTTTGAATTTGTACTGCACAGCAACTAATACAAGCTATTTTCATAAGACAGTTATTTTTACATGTAAAAATAATAATTATATTCCGTTAAAGTCCAATATGTGGAATCTTGCTTTTAAGAAGGAATATGTGAAATTACTTTAATCTTATTTTAGTCTTAAAATATTTCTAAAAAGCGTTTCCACCTGATTCTAAACAATCTATTTTTGGTATAAAATTGTGAAAAATTAAAGATAAAAATTAAAATAAGATTTTAAAAACTGAGGAAAAATATTAGACAACATGGAAAAAGATTTGATTTCTAGTTAAAATAAGTATTTCTCTTTAATGAAAATTTTGATTTTCTCTTATTTAGTTTCGGTACTATGGAAAATCTCTCATTTTGCCCCAAATAAATAAAAATCCATGTCTTTCTAACTGCATTCTAAAAAGTAAAATTCTATCTGTAGAAAAAAATTAAATTGTGTCAGTCCTACAATAGGCTAGAGACTAGAACAGCAATTTAGGTAATGGGATCTGTTTTCAGCTCCTGCTTTGTCCAAGAAAGATAAAGAGTCCAGTACTGATTGCCCTATGATACCGATCAGAATCTAACTGGAAATTTCAGATCTCTCCTTCAAGCAAGTAGAGTATTGTTTGAATTCTCTAGAGTATCTTGCAGTCTTTCAGTAGACTGGAAAATGAAAACAAAACCAATATCCAACCCAAATTCAGTAGGGCTTTTGCCTTGAGAGTTCTATTTTTATATATTGGAGTATTTAATTTTTATTAGTCAGGCATCAACCAAAACAGAAGAAAATATTTTTTCAGTATCTGTATTGTGAAATCTTCAGCTCTTTTGCAACTCAGAAATCAGTACAGACAACAACATCCTAAGTCTTGTTCCTTGCAATAAACTCCCATGTTTTCTCTGTAAAATCATCATGCAAGTAGGAAGAAGGCGTTGAAGCATTCACCTGGTTACTGTTGCTTAGGAAACAAGCAGCTAAGTATTAACAGATATTCATCACAGAAGGACCAGATTAACTAGTGAAAACAAGGTGGCCTCACATGCATTTTCAACAAAATCAACACTTGGATCATTGACTAAGTATAATCCTTTGGGGTGTTATTGCCACTCAATTAAAACTTCAGGAATAATAGAGTAGTTAGTGCTGTTATACTATCCCAATAATACTGTGGAAAATGATACAGTAAGTTATTTACTGATTTCAAATTTAGTGAAAACAATGGCACTTGAAATACACGGTTTAAACGCAAGGAGCTTTTTTTCCAGTTATATTGAACTAGCTGGCAGTAGGAATATTGTGTACTCTCTGAAAAACAGGTGGATTTTTTTTCAGTGTATGCAAATTGGTAGATAATTGCTATTCAAAGTTGGTTCCTGTGTCCTCTTCCTACTTTGAAAGGAATGTTTATATATGTAGCATATTTTTGTTTGATGGATTGATAAATTTTAGTGAATGTAAGACAGTTGTTTACTTTTGGTTGATGGCATGCAAGATCATGTTCAGATCTGCTCCTTGCTCATGTTAGAGGTTGTAATAAAACCAAGGCACAACCTGATAATTGACAC
Source organism: Callaeas wilsoni (assembly GCA_013398955.1). Lineage (NCBI taxonomy): Eukaryota > Metazoa > Chordata > Aves > Passeriformes > Callaeidae > Callaeas > Callaeas wilsoni. The sequence goes on along the minus strand of VWPU01014915.1, from coordinate 336,375 downwards.
TTGCCATATATGAGTAAGAATATTATGCAGGCTACTTAAGAAGTGCTGGATTTTTCTATAAGTCTTTAAAATCAGAAGAATTGAAAATGTACAAAAATAAGCTATGAAGCTATTGTTTTCTAAAATAACCTTTTCAAATTCTATGCAGAATATTGGGCACCATGCTCACAAACATTGCATTCTTCTAATTCCTGAGATGTTAAGCACCATTTTCAGTGGTTCTTATGGGTGAACAATGGTACGGACAATCTTAGAAACTGTTTTCCTCTTACCAATCTCACCTGAGAAGCCAAAGGGTTTTTCTGGAATCATGTCTTTTCAAAACTCAAGGCTACTGCTGTATCCTGTCTTTGGTGTCCACTGAAGGTGACTTAGTATCCTGCCTTCTCACACTCCTGTTGGGGCTGCGTGGTTTGCCATTTTGTCCATGTCCTATCTATGTACTAGGATACAAACTGCCTGATAGGACACATGCTTATTCTCTGAATCTTAATTACCTGTCCCCCTTCGTCTTCTTTGCTTCCTTTTTTATTCTTAGTCCCTCTTTTTTTTTTTTTTATACAGGCAAAAACAAAGAAACAAAGAAAAACTCCCACACTCCCCCTCAAAAAAACTCGAACAAACAAACAATTAAAAAACAAACCAACAAAGAAAAAAAAAAGCAACCCGACAAAAAACTGCAAACTCCAAACGAGTAGAAATGTGAGTGGGTTAACTGGTTGGTTTCCATAAATATATCCTGAAAAATACACTGTCAGCTGCGTGATGTACTACTAAACAAAACCCAGGTAACTCAAACATCTTTTCTAAGAGACTAGAGTAACCTGATCTTTTTTGTTCCAATTAAACAATACCTGATGAACATTTCTAAAACAATGTTTTGTATAGCAGATACTCAACAGATAGGAAATGCAACAAATGGTTAAAAGTCTGTCAAAGATGAAAATAGATACTTATCACAAAGAATGTCCAGCAACAATATTTCTCTACTATTTACCTTAATCCTCTACCTTTACATTAATATGTGCATGTATATAATTTGAGGAACAGATGACTCTTTAACTTTACTTTTGTGATTCCGTAGTGGAAACTAACCAAATTAAGTAACATGATTGGATATGAGACATTTATACTACTTGACAAAGCATAATTTACTGACTAAAACTACAAAATATGAAACTGTCATAGACTGGTTTGACAAATACTACCTGCTCTTCTGTCCTTGTCTTAAAATAAGAGTCATATTTTCTTAGTGACAATGGGGTTTCAGCTACGTTTCTTAGTTTAGAATATCTTGTTACTTGGTGGTGTCATTCCTCTGCAGGTTGCAAGGGGTTGAAGGAAAATAAGGAGAAATTAGAGGCTCATTTTCACAGGGAAATGTTTGTGCTCTAAGGTGGACTCTGAATACACAGTGCACCATCAATTCTATTTCTTACTCTAGATGAAGGATCTGTGTTTATAACAGAAGTTCTTAAAGCACTCTGAATGTTGTAGAGATCTCTGGGATTCCTATCACATCAGCAGCTTGCACAAATATTCTGGAGAGATGAATAAATATCTTTGAGTACGAATATGCTGTCACTTGCAAATAAGGACCTCACTCACCTTTTCTAGCTGATATCACCCTAATGAATGCAGATATGATATCTGGAAGCACATGATGGAAAGTAAATATCCTCAAGAAGCATTGGGTACATCTGAGTTTCGCTCTAAAATACCATGTGAAACACTCCAAAGCTGTCTTGTGGTACTACCACAGGTAGAAATGTGGGTAACAATCATCCTAGACTGTCCTGCAGTGTCTGTGTATGGTTTTCTGTGGGGCAAACTTGAATTTTCTGAGAAATGTATGGTAAAATATGTTTCTGATTTAGAATATTGAAATAACACACCATTTTTAAAAAGCAAATCTGTGTAATGCAGAATTAGAGACAGCAAACTTTTGTTGCACTCACAATGGTTTTCAAAATTAATCCATCTTTTCTGATAAGCCAATAGCATACCCAATAGCTGTTTCATAGCTGTCTACCTGTGATAACAGCTGACCTGCTGTATTGTGATGCTAACTATAGAAACACAGTTTTGGTTGAATAGTATGCCTCCTGAAGCATTTGAAGACTACAGAAATTCTCTCAGTATAATTAGCAGATAAGACCTGTGTGATGCATCCTTGAGGCCGAATGCTAACAATATCACATAAGCTACATAATAGCCCTTTGGTGAGAGAAAGATGCAGTAAACTTTTTTTCTCTGTCTTTCTGCAGAGACTCTCAAATAAACATCTCTGAGGATAATGTTTTATCATTTTTCACCCAGACACAGGTTACAGCCTCTCTCCGTAATCGATCCCAGTGCTTGACGGCTGTCATTGTGCAGATTGTTCCTAATATCAGGTTGGAATTTCCCTTGCTGCAATTTGTGTCTTCTGGCTTCTTTTACACCTCCAAGAGGAGTTTGACCCAGCCTTCATGTCCTTACAGAAGGTAGCTGTAGGTAGCAATAACATCCCCATAATGTGTTCTTAAGACTGAACAAATCCAGTTCCCACAGACCTTGTACATTGTGTCTCATCCTCTTAACCTTCTTGGCAGCTGTCCATGGAACTCAAACCTTTATGTCAAAAACTTTATTGTACTGAGGAGCCAACCTAGATACAGTACTCTAGATGTGATCAATAGTGTTCAATAGAGGGAAATCACATCCTTCAGTCTATTTCTCATACTCATGCTAATATAGTATAGTACGTGGTTGATCACCTTCACTATAACAACATACTGATGACTCATGTTTGAGTTCTTGTCCTCCAGATTCTTTTCTGGAGAGCCCTTCCCTAACCAGTAAGCCACCAGACAATATCCTTATTCAAGTTTATTCCATCTCAAATGCAGGACTTGACACTTGCCTTGTTGATCATGAGGATTTTGGCTACTCATTTCTCCACCTGTCATTTTTTTAGAATGGATGTTGCACCCCTCACACTGACTCTGACCATTCCCTTATGATTTTGAAATGCCCAAGCCAGGCCTTAATTGTTAAAAACAGTGGCAAAGACCATTTTCTAGGTATTCTGTCACTAAGCTCAATGCCTCATATTTTCCATAGGCTTCCTTTCGCTTGCAAAGTACTTTTAGAAATCATTTTGTCTTTCCATCTGACTCCAGTTTCAGCTTCACCTGAGCTTTTTTTCTTAACTCCTTCCTGGCATGTACAGGTTCTTCCCAAAAGGCACATCCCTGCTTCCTCCTTCTGTATACTTTGCTTTTTTGTACTTCAGCTCGACTCATCAGTACTGCAGTTCTGGCCTTCTACCATGGTTGCTTGACTTTCTTTACTTCAAAATGGATGATTCTGGTGCTTTTAAGAGCTTTTCCTGAATATCCGCCAGATCTCCCAAGCCTCTTTGTTCTTCAGATGAGTTTCCAATGAGATGCTTTCAAGCATATTCCTTAGTAAGCTGAAATCCTCTTTCCTAAACTCCATGTTTGTGATGCTCATATTCATCTTGCTCACTTCTCTTAGAAACTTAAACTCCTCTATCTTGGGAGCATTTTTTCCTGCTGTCAAATTTGCTGTTTACCTTACTAACCCTTAAAAGAAAGATTCAGTCCTTCCTTAATCATAAATTGAATGTCAAATAGCCTTCCCCTGACAGCTTACAGATCACTTTTTTCGAGAAATAAACCTTAATGCTCTCCAGTCATCTGCATTGCTTGTGCTCTCCAGTATTGTCCTTCCAGCACTTGTCAGGATGAGGAAGCCCTCTGTGGGAGCCATGGCCTGTAACAGCAAAGCTTCCTGTAGCAAAGTGTACCACAATGTCACACACTCCATGCTGCTATAGCCCCTGATCCTTACCCACAAGCTCTCAGAGGCTTGTTAGCCACTCCAAGGAACAAGTCAGTTCACTTAATCTGTTGCTTTGTATAGAGAATGGCTCATCCTCCTCATCTTCCTGGACAGACCTTCCTAATGAGAAAGTGTGACAAAATCGTACATTCCAAGAGATTGATGCATGGACCTAACTACAGAACTCTTAAAGGGATGAACAGCTTCCATTCAAGTCACATGATCTAGACAACTAGGATCCTGAATTTTATTTCTACACTGGTGAGTATAAGATGAACTTTTTATATTATGCAACAGTAAGCCAGATTGTATCCTGTTATTTTTGCTCGGTGTTGTGACATTTGTAAAAGTTTCACCTCTTCAGAACACAGTTACTAGTACGTGTGTGTGAAAGAACCTCACACTGAGAAAATTCACCAGTGCAATTAGACTGGTATCTTAGAAGAGGTGTAAGATAATACAATAATATTAGTGCTCTGGTTTAACCCCAGATGGCAACCAAGTACCATGCAGATGCTCACTCATTTCCCTTTCCCCTTCCTCCCCTTTGGAGAAGAATCAGGAAAGAAAAGAAAATAAAATTCTTGGATCGAGGTAAGAACAGTTTAATAACGGAAAAAAAAAAGCAATAAGAATATTAACAACAACAATAACAAAAGAACAATAAAAACAACAACAAAAACAATAATGATAATAGGGTGAGAGTGAGATAAAACACAAGGAAAACAAGGGATGAGATGTACAATTTCCCACCACCCACTGACCAATGCCAAGCCAGTCCTTAAGCTGCAATTGGCTTCCATTCAAGGTAATTCCTCCAGTTTATAACCTGAACATGATGTTCTGTGATATGGAATATCCCTTTGTGCAGTTCAGGTCAGCTGTTCTGGCCATGCTCCCTCCCAGCTTCTTGTGCAGCTCCTCACTGCAAAGCATGGGACACTGAAAAGTCTTTGAGTTAGAATCAGTACCACTAAACAGTACTCAAAACACCAATGTGTTATCAACATTATTCTCAAATTAAATCCAAAACATAGCACTGTACCAGCTTTTGAGGAATTAACTCTATCCCAGCTGAAATCAGAGCAGTTAGGTAGTTATGTTAAAGAAGAATACGACTGTCTTTAGAATAAATATCAAGTGCATTTTTTCTCTTCATTTAATTCTATAGAGAACACTCATTTTTCTGCCAAAGTTATGGCTGATGCTTGTCTTCTGCATTAGCAAAGCCAGAGCACAGATGGTAAAAAAAGGGAAGGATACACTCAGAGACTTGGCATCTAAGACCTCACTGTTAATATCTGAAGCCCTGAGGAGACAATATCTCCTGTACACCAGTTTGTTTTCCTTGCCAGCCATGTACTCTAAACTGTCAGTTTTGACACTGAAAGAGAACTGCAGAATGTTTCTTACTCCAATAGTCCAACTATTAATGGTTAACTGTAATATTATCTTCTCTTCCTACAGTAGAGAGGACAGCAGTTGCTCTTAATACCTATTACAGAACTAGAGAAGTATCTCCTCTAGAAATTGAGATTTTCTCATTTCTCGTTCTTTTTTTTATAAGTATGTAAAAGGCAGGCTTCCTCTACCACTTCAGAGAGGGTCAGTGTGATTTGAATAAGAGCAAAGCTACAGCACAGTGTTTAGAAATGCTTGCATAAGACAAATGATTAATACACTCTAGCACAGAAAAAAAAAGGAATTAAGGTTGTAATAATTTATTATGGTTCACTGAGAACATTTTAGTGCTTAAATACATTTCTGTTTCAAGATTAATTAAATTATGATTACACTAATCTATTCCATTCATGCCTTTCCTGGGAGTCCATGGCCGTTTAAGGGAAAATTAACATGTTTGTGTAAAACTAACACATTAGGAGTGTAAAAGTTTATGTGCAAGTTTTCTCTTTCTCATGCAGCAAAGAATAGATAATTGTTGATAAAATTTTGACAAGAGTTAATGAAATTTGTATGCGTTTCTAATTTGAAGTATATTAATGTGTCACAGTGGAAGTGCTCTTTAAATATTAAATTTCTGAAAATGTATTCAAAAGCGTATGGTACATCTAAAAATAATTTTATCATCCAAAGTTAACGAGGAAGTTGTGTGCTATGGCACTCTAATTGTAATGTGTACTGTACTTTTCAGCCCTACAAGAGACTTGGGCCCAATCAGCTATCATAGGAGACAACTCCCAGTAAAAACCTTCTGCAAAACACGGCTTCTGAAGGGAGCGCCACAGGGAACAGCAGCAGGGAGCTTTAAGCAGACGTGTGGTAATACTGAACCACTATTGTGGTGGTTTCCTGAGAGCTTGCAGAACTTGTGTCTTTTCCCTTTTTCATTTAACAAAGTCACTTATTCTCCTGCCAGCCAAAAGAGAAAACTTCCAAGTGCATTGGACAATAGGGGCATGGTCTTTTAATTGATTAGTGAGAAATGCTGGATCACCTGCGAGCAGTACTAAAAGTTACAATTTTTAGAAAATAAGGAAATTTTTTAAAGCTTCAATAAGAATGTATCAGAAAAGAGATTATTCTTGTCCATCCTCGCAAGTTTGGCAGTTCTTGTTCACATCTCTTTCAAGCTGCTTGGTGCTTCTGCATTGTGCTATAAAGAACATGCCTCACCAGACAGGATTTGAAAATTGAGTCAACTCTATATAGGATTAAGACCAGTTTGCACATAGTTCAGCAAGCTTATTTATACACACAAGGCCACTCTTGAAGAGATTTTTAGAGACGCAGAGAGAAACAGAAGAGGACAAAGCTGAAAATTCAATTGATGAGCTGTGAAGCTAGCTATAAGTATGTTTAGGAACAATCCATTCTTACCATTTTTAATGGGAAAAAAAGTGGAGGACTCATATTCTTTCTCACAGTGTTTTGGGAAGTTTGGTTCTATCTAAGCAGAAAATGTATTCTAGGCATACAGCCAAGACAGAGAATGGCAGAAGAAACAACCAAGGGGAAAATGAAGAGAGACTGTCAGAGTGCAGAGTCCAAGAGAAGGGAATTTAATTAGGTAGCAAGCCATTATGTAAACATTTAGATGGAATTGGTATATATTCAGAATTTAGTTTCTCATAAAAAAAGTGAATAGGAAGTGACAGTTAGACTACCAACAGCTGCTGAACAGGCAGCTAGAGATAAGGGAAAAGCATCTAGATAGAGAAGATAAGCATTAAATTAGAAGTTAAAAAACAATAACTGGTATGGGAACTATAATTGGTTTCTTAATATTTTTTTACTGCCTTTCGGCTGGGAGCTGTTTTCCTTGGTGGAAAGAGATAGCGAAACCAGCATTCTCCAAAATGTTTTTTATTAAAGAAAAAATTTACAATATGTGTGGAAGAGACATTACAAAACTTGTGATCAGACACAAAAAAGAATAAATTCATTCCAATTTAGCAATCGTGATAAGCACACAGTTGAAGTAAAGTAGGTATTTAAATTCTTTTACTAGCAAATGTTAGTACAAATTCAGCACTTTTAAAGAGATTTGGCTTTTAAGCACTTGGGGCATGGATTCATTGGAGCTTCCTACACATGCCAACATGCTGGTTTTTTACAATAGTAAACACTTCTATCAAATGCATCTATGTCAGTGAGAAATTCTTCACCTAAAACCTGCAGTTAAACTTCAAATTTTCTAAAACGTATAGCCTATGAATTAAAAATACTGATGTGCATTAAAAATGAATGTGCAGTGTCAATCATGGAGGGATTATTTGATCTTGCAGCACATTGATTTATTTATGGGGAGGAATGATAAAAATCTCCCTGCCTTCTCACAGGTTTTTTTTCTCAGTGACCCCACATGTTTCATAATTTCATCGAAAGACAATTCATTATCTCCCCCCCATTTATATTTCTCCTGGCTTATATTACAGTTTTCTAAATGTACCTTGTCATGTTATTTACCTTGGTAAACAGATGCAGGATGTCTACTGATTCTGAGATTCTTGCAAAGAAATCACTGCTTCAAGAGTTCATGCTTGCAAGACCAGGTTTAACTGAAGCACCTAACAATTTTCAATTATAGAATGTCTCAATAACAATGCCATGCAGGACAAAGCTGAGTAAATTGATTTCCAGAATTAAAGGAGTAGATTATTGCTCCTCTACAGATGGCCTTCCATAAATCTTGAGGGATAGAAAATCTATTAGAACAATCAAGATCTGAATAGACAAAAAATATCTAAGGTCTAAAACATGGCAATTTTTATATGACTACTGTTGCTTCAATTTGCTAGTCTTCCTCACAAACTATGAAGAAACTAAGCAATATAAAAAGGTCTTCACAGTAAATGTCCCTAAATAGCAATAAACCCCCACCCTGTATTGATGTGGGATTATTTCTCCCCAGGTGCAGAACTGGGCATTTTCCTTTGCTGAACTTCACAAAATTAGATTCCTTTGAATGGTAGCAAGAACTTCAAATGAATCAGCCATAATCCCTAGTCTCCATCTGGTACCATCCGTAAACTTGAGGAGGGTGCACTCTGTCCAGTCATCCAGCTCATAACTGAGGGTGTAAAACACTATCGGCCCTGATACCAACCCTTGGGTGCACCATAAGTGACTGGTCTCCAGCTACCCTTTGTGTTGATCATAATCCTTTGAGCCTGACAGTTCAGCCAGTTTTCACTGTGAACTTATCCTGCCCATACAAAAATACTTATCTTTTTTTTTTTCAAACTTGTAATATGAACAAGGGGAACTGAAAAAATAAAGAATTTAAATATCCTTATATATGTACCTTATGACACTGAAAATTTTTAAATTTTATTCCACTGCCCAATAAACTTGTTTCCCAGCTCACCCCTTCCATTGTAATATCTGTAGAGCAATGATGATTTCAACCACACTGTCCTCTTTACACTGAATTTTTCAACCTGTTTTGCTCAGGTTGTAGAGGGAATATGTATCTCTGTTTTATAACTTCTTTTATTCCTTGGTCTATTATTATTCAGTAAAGGAGTCCTTTTGCTACTTTAGATCAACATATATAAAGACTGTTTGTGGTATACATCGTGAATTACACATGTCAAAATGTGTATCATGAGGAAGAGCTGTAATTTAAATTATCCTGGTTTTGAGACTATCATTTAGCAATTTCTGGCAGAAAGTCATGAGGCATTTAGCATCTTGAATAAATAATGCAGCATGCTTCCTTTAAAACACAAGGATCTGTGTAAGGAAATATTCCACTACCAGGAAGAACAAGTACATACCTGCTCTGTTCCTTAGTTAATCAGATATCTTTCTATCAGAAAGAAAATTATCTGAATAACCACAAAATCTTATTGTGGTTCCTTTCATAGTTTACATTTGTCATCCCTCCCTAAATATTATTTTTTTCTTTCCTCTTCTCCTTATTGCTTGGCAAGTATTCACTTCCTACTCACCACACTGACATACAGACATGAGGGAATTTTCACATTAGCAAAACCCCTTAGAGGTTGTTCTTCATGTGCTTGTGAGTAAAACATGAAATGAAAAACAGCCAGATGGAATCCTTTGATTCTGTTAATTTAATTTCTGGTCAATTAAGAAAGTTTAGCTGGCCCATGGATAAAGAAAATAATGTTTATCTACTATCTACCAAAAAAAAACCCAAAAAAAGGAAAAAAAAAAAGAGGGGTGAATTATCGTTATGTTTGCAGGTTTAGATAGATTTTAAACACATATGTTAGCCCATCTTAAGATAATTTCCTGGGAGAATGTTAAGAGGCCTATTTCAATCATTGGGATCACTTGTGATACGGCAGCACTGGGAAGTGTCACAGAACTAAGGCATAGGACTGAAAGCGTAGCAAGGTGCTGAATAAGCTTTATGCAGGAATCAATAGTCACAAACACCAGGAATGCATGTGCTGCAACTACTACGGCACATTAATTACTTCTAACAATTGGATAAGGAATGAAAACAAAAAGTGATGCAGAGTAGGAATAGATTTAAACTCTTGGCTCTAAACAACTAAGGAGAAAAAAAAAGACCTTCAGCTGTGCAGGTGCTAAAGTTTAATAAGATAGGGGCACACACACCAAGGACAAAAGACCACCAAGGATTCTTGCAGGAGGAAGTTTACTTTTTTTACTCTACATTTGGGACCAATAATATAGAATTATGTGTAGAGACTAAGCTGTAATAGGAACTGCAAAAACTTTTGAAGATCAGTTGATAAAATATCAGTGGACCGTGGAAGACAGACTGTCAAAAGTCAGACAGCTTTCAGGAAAGCTGTTGTGTTCAAACTCATGTCTAACTAGAAGGGATATGTACAGAGAAAGTGATCAATTAAATTGGCAATTAAAATGAATTGGTAATACTGGGGTATAAAATTAGTGTTGAAAGAATGAAGAAAAGTACTATATTTTAACTCATTAAGAAAAGGAAATGATAAAAATAGTGGGATTTTTTTCTTTATTTTCCTTTTGCTCATGGTTCTATTAAATTGTTGTTGTCATATTAAGAAAAGAAGCAGGCACAGAAATCTAGGAAGACACAGAGATTTTGAAAGGTTTCTGTAAACATGTTTTGTGAATGACATTCCTTACTCTTTGAAAATGCAGGCCAGATAAAGCTTTTTGGACAATTAGGCATTTATAGGAAGAATCATACTTTTTCAGCAAAAGCCAGGTGAAATATTTTTCTTGGACTTGGTTTTGAATAGGAATATTAATGCCTTATGTTGACTTATTTATTTGTCATTTTACTGAGATACTCCAAATATGCCACTGTCTTCACAATAATTGCAAATTATAATTGCAATAAAATTTCAGCATGATTCAATTTTGCATGTATGTGTATAAATTTGCCTTTCCTTTCAAGTTTTATTCCCAAGACACAGATAATAAATGGAGCATTTACTTTCATAATTCAAAGCAATACTACAAAATAAATGAGGTGTTGGTTAATCTATAATATTTGGTGGACAATTAATCATGACCAATATAAGATAAGAATCTCACTATTTATGTTGAGTTTTTGAGAAGAAAACCAAGAGAAGCGTAACAACAGGATTAGAAACCATCGATTACTTCTTTGGTAAATGTTGTGTTGGAGAAAATGTTGTTTTAAGGCTAAGATGTTTATTATTAAGGACAAATTTAAATGCAAACTGACCTATGAGAACTGACTGCAGTCCTGCTGAAATTACATATATCTAAAAATCTGCCAGTGTTTTAACCCTCTTTATAGGATTCACTATCTATATAAAAGAGCTCCATGGGTTGAAACTTGGCTTTTTTCTCCATCAGGTCTGTCGTAATTCTGTGGAAAAAACCGCAATTTTCACTGAGGTTCTTATATCAGTTCCATCAGAAACAATAGCTATTTTCTGTTGTCTCAAGTTGTACATGATTGAGATATTAAAGAGATGTGAAATTCTACTCTTAATTTGATCCTCTTTCCAATGAGGTCAATCAGGATTGTGTATGAGTCACTTAAAGAAAGGAGCCCTCATGAAGTGCTTCAGAAAATCATATAATTTCCTCCATCATTCATGTAGTTAACTATGCCCTAAGGTATAATGAAATAACATAGGGATCAAGATAATCTAAATTCTGCTTAAGCTGAAGTAGTGTTTTGTTTGTTTTCTAAATATACGAGAAGACAGTTTACCATATGAAAGAGAGGGGGAAAGATGGAGAGAACTGGTGAAGAGGAAATAATATTGGTATCCAGACAGACTGAAAAGAGAAGCCATAAGTTACTCTCCAGCCTGTGTTAACTCTCAGAAAGAGTTTTGAAAGAAATTAGAATCTGTTGAGTCTGACTCTTTGACACACTCTCATGTGGTAGTTCCACTCTCCTTGCCTTAAAGATGCATAAACGGGTTCAACAGAAGGTCAGTCAGGAAACACAATATAGCATTCTACTTATGTAAAGAAATATGTCCTACAAATGGTTTAGAGTGACTATCACTTAGTTTATGAATTTGATGTGGAAACTTGTGAATTTACTTGTAATAGATGCATTTTTTTATGGTGTAAGCAATACTTTACATGTAGTGTGTGTACTTGATTTATTGCCATCTTGTTTCTCACGTTGAACTTCAAATTGCATGGAGTATAGAATCATAGTATCATCTAAGCATTTAGCTTGGAAAAGGCCTATAAGATCATTGAGTGCAACTGCCAAGTCTACCACTAAACCATGTTCCTAAGGGCTACATCTGCATGTCTTTTAAATACCTCCAGGGATGGGGATTCCATCACTTACTTCCCTGAGCAGCCTGTTCCAGTTTTTCCTCATGTCCAATCTAAACCTCCTTTGTTGCAACTTGAAGTAATTTTCTTTTGTCCTATTCCTTGTTACTTGGCAGAAGAGTCTGACCCTCACCTCAGTATAACTTCCTTTCAGGCAGTTGTAGGGAATGATAAGGGCCCCTTGAGCCTCTTTTCCTCCAGGCTAAACAATCCCAGCTCCCTCAGTTGTTCCTTATAAGACCTGGGCTTAAAACCCTTCCCCAGCTCCATTGCCCTGCTCTGGACTCACTCCAGCACCTCAATGTCTTTCTTGTAGTGAGGGATCCAGAACTGAACATGGGATTTCAGGTGTGGCCTCATCAGTGCCAAGTACAGGGAACAATCACTGCCCTGGTCCTGCTGGCCGCACTATTTCTGATACAGATCAGGATGCCATTGGCTCTTTTGGCCACCTGGGTGCACGCTGGCTCCTGTTCAGATAGCTGTCAGCCACCACCTCCAGGACTTTTCTCACTGGGAAGCTTTCCAGCCACTCTGCCCCAAGCCTATAGCATTCCCTGGCTTTGTTGTGACCAGACTTGGCCTTGTTGAACTTTCTGTGTTCGTCCTTGGCCCACTGATCCCGTCTGTCCAGGTCTCTTTGCAGATCCTCCTGACCCTCTAGCAGACCGACACCCCTGCCCAACTTGGCATCACCTGCAAACCAACTGAGGCAGTGCTCGATCAGATCATCAGTAAAAAGTCTTAACCAGGATTGGCCCCAATACTGTGTACTGGGGAACACCACTTTATAACATTACTGTTCTGACTGGAAAAGGGAAAATATGTTGCTGAAAATCTGGCAAGGTTTTGCTAGATTTTGAGTCAAAATAGTAAGGATATGAGCAATCTGAAAGACAACATAACAACATCACACTTCTCCAGAAGGCAGTTGATTCGATTGGTCATGAACTTCTGTGAGTGTGACAACATTAAGATTTTTGTCAGACTAATAAGCAAGCAGATGAAAACAAAGAAACAAACAAAAACTCTACAACCAACCAAAGCATAAATAATTGGCTTTCTCCTCACATCTACAGCACTCTATATTTTATTTCTCCTTATTTGGTATAGACAGTTCCCCCCCCTTCAAAACATATTTTATCTATCAAAAACCAAAATTTTAGTGAGATGAGTAGAAAGCAGAGAATATTTTACATTCTGTTCTTGCAACCCAAGATTTCTGGACCAGCTGGCCTTAGGGCTAGTTTTGCTTCTTGGGTTTGGCTATAAAAAGAATATCAAAATATTCTCTGCAAGTCAAATAATGACCGTACTCCAGTCTGAGACTAACTCTTCTTTTTGTCTTAGAGAAATCTCTGAGTCAATGCACAGGGCCTAAGAAAGAGGCCTGATATAACGTTTTGTGATTTGCAGATACAAAACATTTCCAGGAAGTTCTGCAGAGAAAAAAGTAAAATGTTGGAAACACGAACCAAATCCTCAGCCTTGAAAGGACAGAAGTGGAGATCTCTGAATGTGGTCTGAATGTGCTTCTAGATGTGATCATACCTGCTCTCAGTGACAACTGAAGTTGAGAGTTTCTACATTAGAAATATAAGTTGGGTTGCCTGAAGACAGGAATGTACTGAGCGTGCAGATTTCTCTGCTTATTTTTCTGAAATACTTTCCTTTAGTACAGTGGAGCTGTTCAATCATACAGTTCAAATGGTATCGAGATCACACTACAGGCAATAAAGGGAAATCCTCCTTTTCTTTTGCAATAAAGACAAATCTGTCAAGAACAGGAGTTCTTGAAGTAATTTCCTTCTCTCATTCTGAACAGAAGCCTCAAATGATGCCAAAAGGAATTTGCATATGGTACGACTTTCTGAAAACTAGAGTCAGGATGTCATGCTTGACCTAAAGTGGAGGTTTAAAATAGATTTTTTTGCAATTTAGAAATTATCCACTGTAACTTCCTATCAGTTGTGTTACAGATATTTAGTTTGCTTTCCAACACTTCTAGACAATGGAAAATATATAGAAAGTCCTCATATCATATTTAGAGGAATGGAAATTGAGTGAGGTTGGAATATTATTTCATTTATTTAACTTGAAATCATGAGCTTAAATCCTGTATTAAAAATATAAAGAACTACATAAAATATCCTATGATGTTAGTATATTGTTAAGATTCACCATATTTGAGTTGGTTCACTGTTCTTTGGGAAGCAAGGGAAGAAGCATATAGCACATAGCATTTTAATATATGCTAGAAGTGCTGTAGGTAGACTGTGACATGAGGTAAAAAGTGTCTGAGTAAAATGAGCAGATGAAATTGTTACATTATTGAAGCTTGTGTTTGACCAAAACGGTATATACATGTATGCCTTTTCCAAAAAGTAGTGTAAGAACCAATACAAAAATAAATCCAATTTTTAAAAAAATCTTTCTTTATCCTATTTCACACTTTCAGTTTCACCTCCTGTATAACGAAACTTGCTTTCTAAAACCTGGCAGAATTTGGTGCCTTCAGTTCAATGTTGCCTCTTTGAGCACCAGAATCTGTGCTACCTCCTCCCTTTCCTTTCCTTTCCTTTCCTTTCCTTTCCTTTCCTTTCCTTTCCTT
>VWPU01014915.1:194167-321387 GCA_013398955.1 Callaeas wilsoni | reverse complement strand
TGCCTTTCCTTGCCTTTCCTTGCCTTTCCTTGCCTTTCCTTGCCTTTCCTTGCCTTTCCTTGCCTTGCCTTGCCTTGCCTTTCCTTGCCTTTCCTTGCCTTTCCTTGCCTTTCCTTGCCTTTTCTTGCCTTGCCTTGCCTTGCCTTGCCTTGCCTTGCCTTGCCTTGCCTTGCCTTGCCTTGCCTTAACTCTGACCAGGGAGTGTTTAATGCCTTTCCATGCCAATGTTTTTCACTCTGAATTGTCATTGGTCTTTAGTCTAATGACAGCTTGGGCAGCTCCAGACCTTCAAGTTTCAGAAAGATGACACGAATAGAGGTAACACGAGTTTAGTGTGAGTTTAACACATGAGTTTGTGTTTGAATTTCATCAGTTAGAATTTCATCAGTCTCTTTTTCTTTTTTTTTTTTTTTATTTGTTTTACCTTTTAAGTTTTTTTTTTTTAGTTGTTTGAGGGTTTTTTGTTTGTTTGTCTCTTTGTTTGTTTGTTTTTGATTGGAAACAAAGCAATCAAGAATGAATTTGGGGCAGAATCACAAAAGCACATAATCAAACATTTTATTATTTCTGAGAAATAAAAATAAATTTATTTGACTTGATTGAACACTTCATCAACTGTTCATTTTTGGGTTTGGATCACTACAGTCACAAATATTCCAGACATTTAGTTGGTACCAGAGGAGACTTAGGGCTTTTGCCTCCCAACTCTTTGCACTTCCTACTCTCGAATTATACTCCTTCAGAAAACTGCATTTAGTCTGGTTCAGAAAGAAAATAAATAAATTTTAAAAACCAGAAAAGAGGTTTAACCAAACAATAGAATAAGTTTCAAAATCAGACTAGTAAACTGGACTAGTACTGCCTGCAAAATGAGATGTTTAGATTTATTTCAGCTGCATTAAATCTTTAAGTCTGTTAATAATTTCAAGTTCAGATACTATTTTCCACTAACTACATACAATTCAAGAGAACAGGACAGAAATTAAACTAGGGAAGATGTATATTGAGGAACAGATCCACCTATCCAGAATAAGATTAATTCAAGAAAAAATGGATAGCATCTTGAGGGAACATAATATTGAAATAGAATAGAGTTAGGATGAGCTCAGTAATCTATTATTAGACTTCCCTAAAAGCATTTGCTTTAAAACTCTCAGGAAACAGAGAAAGATTTTAAGTATTTATTTCATGCAAATTTTATTTTTTTCAGCTGCACTGTTCAGTATTCTGCTTACAGATCTTAAATATTACTTAGGATTTGAGCTAATGTAAGCAATTAATTCATAGCTAGTAATGTATTTGATGAATTTTACTCTCTTCAGTGCATGAATTTTCAATGAGCAGGCTATGATTTTTCTCTAACTTATTCAGTATTTGAAATTATTACCCAATAAATATATTTTGATAATTCTTGGTTGGTAAATGGCTTGGAAGGAGATCATTTGAAAAGATGTATGTTTACCATGTGGTCTAGAAAAAAACATTTTCCATACAGGTCAATTTTCTTTTCTACCTAAAAATCTCTAATTCTTGCCAGGAGAAGAAAATATATAGATTAAAATCTTTTTAGATGGTGCACACTCAGAGATTTCTGTGGCTCCCACTTTTTATCAAACTTTCTCATATCCCTGAGCAAACAAACAACCTTTGAAATTTTAATAGTAATTCAATTCATTTTTGCTGTGAAATAGCTGGGGGAGAGTGGGAATTTCATGGAACCCACAAGGCTGACTTGAAAGATAGCGTAATCTATCTCCGACATAACCAGCTCTTGGAAAGTCATCTAAAGCATCTTTTGTCCACGCACTTTGTTGTATTCTTTCTGAACAATAGACCACAAAATTTAAATAATTTTATAATGATATGATATTAAAATCTCTCTGTATAGACTGAGATATTTTACCTGTTTGAAGACTTTTTTATTTAAACATTTTTTCATTTGAACATCAAGTAACTGAATACTTTTAACTATGAGGGGTTTTTCTGAGGACTTTTTCACACATAGAAACATGAAACAGTTTCTTCTGTAAAGGGATATCTTGTTTTGTCAGTACTTATTCCAGTTCCCTCATTGCCCTAAGTTTTCCCTCTCTGTGTTTGCAATACAACCTGCCTCTGTTGAGAAAAAACAGGTGAGAATTATTTTTGTGTCTCAACAGAAAAAGGATCCCAGACCAGATGTCTCCTCCTGAGACCTCAAACCTAGTGCTCAATGCACACATGAAAAAGTGAGTTCCCTGCAAAATACAGTGGCCATCCTTTTTCTTTTACCAAAAGCCTAGAGGTGTGCCACAGAAATCTAAATCACTGTGGGGCGAATAGATCTTTCTCAGCTTTCAGGAGCTACTGCAGATAGAAAAAAAAATAAAGCAACAATGCCACTTTCATCCATGTTTCAGAAGGCGTAATTGCTGGGGTTTTTTTCTTTTTTAAAATCAATTAGAAATAAAAGATTTTAGGGTATATATTTTAATATTTCTGAGATTTTTTTTCTGCAATATTGTTGACATAGCCAAGTATACCTTTTGCTCAGAGTGCTGCTTTCTGCAAATTTGATTAGAATTGCTTTTAATGAAGAGTTATTGAAACTCATGTTTTTATGAAAAAAATGTAAAATTACATATTGTAAAACTAAGCCATAAATCATCTAAGGTGCTCAGTGAATCTGGCTGCTGATCTAGAGGTGTTGAGCCTGTTCCCATAAAAAAAATAGATTAAAGGCATTTTAAAAATCATATTATAATATTAAAAATTCAAATATTAAATTGAATTTTTATATTTATATTGATACATACTATGTATTAACTTGAAAAAGTAAAGAAAATTATTTAACAATTTCACCCATATCTTTTTCATCATTCCTTTCTTAGATATGTCATCCAGTGAAAGAAGCAGGGAGATGTTTTTGTTGCCATCCGGCAGTTTGAACGAAAACATTAAAATTTGTTTGCTGATCTACAAAATCCTCATACTGTTATTCATAAAGGCTACATCAATTTTCTTTTTTTTTTCCCATGGGAAATTTTGGGACTCAACTGCTCTGTACAATCTTCAATACTTTTCTGCTTCCCTCAGCACAGCTCTGTGGTAAAATCGACATAGCAGATAATCCCCCACTGTCTGAAAGTCCTTTAGATGCTGCAGATTAATGTTCAATATCCTCAACCATTGCTCTGAGTAAGTAACATTTTACTCACTTTTTCTGTACTCAAACTCTCGCAAAGCCTTTCCTGACTTGCCTCTGCGCTACAGATGCAACAGTTATAATGAGCTAAATTGAATGAGAGGCTATTTGGAACAAAAGAGGAGTAAAATATTCAGGTTGTCCTTTTCTGATAATGGAAGCATATCTTTATGAAAGACCTGGATGGGATTTCTGCAAAATTCCATTATTCATTTCAGTGCATAATACAATCACTGTACAGTATGAAGCCAGCAATCAATAGTTTAGCATAGAGCTTTGATGAACTGTTTCTTCCTGCTTCCAATTTATACCTTAAAGAGGAGCTTTGCCTGTAGAGTTCAGTGTGTTCAACTAATACACCAATTAGCCGCTGCGACAAGGGTATGCATTATCAAAAATCAAGACTTTCCATTGAAAATAATCTTCTTATTGTGGAAAGCTGGTCAGGGAGGAAGTCAATGAAAGACCAAGGATATGTATGCACAATAATTATCTCAATGTAGATTATACACATTACATAAGGATAGGAAGAGCATAGCGTCTGGACAGGACAGCAGTATCTTTTGAAGCAAGCTACTGAAAAGAACACTTAAAATGTTTAAATGATTAATGCTAAATACTGCACACTGTGATCTCTTTCAAAAAACCAGATTTTTACATCCCATGATTTTGGTTGAGAAAGTGATCTGAGTTAGAAAAATGATAAGTTCTGTTGGATTTATCTCTTTAGTTATGTTTTGGTTAATAATTCTGTTATTATAATATTTTTAAACATGGTCACTCCGTATTTTTAAACACTATTATGCTTAAGCAAAAAAACAATTGCAGAAGTTGCAGTTCTCGGGTGGTGGGTTGACCTTGTTTGGCTGTCAGAAGCCTGCCTCACTGCTCTCTTACTCCCCCTCCTCAAAAGGACAGGGGAAGAAAATAGGGTTGAAAACATCAGGGGTCAAGAGGAAAACAGAGACATTGCTCACCATTTACCATCATGAGTAAAACAGATCAACTTGACAAAAAATTAACTTAAGGTATTTTCAATTAAAATAGACTCAGATAGTGAGAAACAAAAGACTAGAACACCTTCCTACCTTTTCCCCAGGTCTTTTTCACCCAGACTCATTCCATTATTCTCAACTCCTCTATTCCCCTACCTCTAAGATATGCAGAGGGGTGGGGAAACGAGGGGGTTGAGCTCAGTCTATACCATTTCTCTCTGATTCTCATTTCTCCTCCCACTTTTCCCCTGCACCGGTGTGGGTCCTTTCTATGGGCTGCTGTCCTTCAGGATAAACCTGTTTCAGTCCTGGTATCTCCATTTAATCTAAGAAATATCCACCTGCTTCAGTGTGTGCTCCTCCCTGGCCTGCAAGCATGACATCCTCCCCCTCCTTCTTCACTGACCTTGGTGTCTCAAACTTTTTTCCTTCTCGCTTTTCACTGCCCTGTGTTGTTTTTACCCTTTCTTAATGTTTTCCCAGACATTCCATCAGCTTGGCTGGTAGGTTAAGCCACGTCATGTGGAGGGTCTGATGCAGAGCTGTCTGGATCTGGTCATGTCCAGCATGGAGCAGTCCCCAGCCTCTTCTCAGAGAGGCCACCCTTGTGGCTCCTTCCACTGCCAACACCTGGGCACAGACGGGCAGGGCAGTGCACAGTCATTAATGCTGCCTTCCAACCTGCTCTTGCTCAAAGAGGGATACTGTGAAGTTGATGCTCTGGTCAAGAAAGATTATTATGAACCCCAAAGACATTAACAGAGTACTCAAAATAAGCTCTTCTGACCAGCCCTCTGGCTCCTTCATCCTATGCTATATAGAAAAGATCTGGCACAAGTCACCAGCATATGGAAAATCAGAGCTGTGTTCATGAGTTGCTACTTTTAAATTGGAAGAAACCTTTCTCCATTCCCCCGTTTGGCAGACTTCCTCGGTTTTGTGGTATTTATCTTCTGAAGCAGAAAAAAAGGTGATTAACAGGAGCAGAATATGACAATCCATATGATTGTGTGATCACACTAAAAAAATTAGAACATTTCTAACACAGAGGGCCTGGACTGAAATTTAACCTGTGTCTCAGAGCTGTGCCCAAATTAATGGGGAAAAAATTGATGGAGTTACTTACTCACTTCTGTCCCCATAGTCTGAAATCTGCCCAGGTTAATATATAAATATTTTTGGTTTGAGTGCCTTCGCTATGCCTTTCATCCCTGTAAGTTTTGGAGTTGACTGAAGAGAACTGTTTTACATGCTGACTTTTGACTTCATGTATTCCAAACAGAAAAGTATTTGGCAGATTACTCAATGAATCTTCTTTCATGGAATCTGCTTTCCATGAAAATTGAAATCAGTCTCTGGCAGATGGCATATCTAGTGGTGAAATGAAGGAAAACTGTTTTTTAGGAAATATGAGTGTGAAGATTTCCCACTGTTAATTCACTCACACAACTGGAGAAGAAGGGCTGCTTTACTTGCTAAAAAATTTCCCATTTTTGCTATATCCAGGACTGAAAAACATGCTTTGACAGTGATGAGGTAACACTTCTCAACAGAGTCTGGACAATTTACAAAATCATTGTCTTTCCTTGATAGAAAATGGAGGTCAACTGCTATCATTCTTCTTGTATGTCTGTTAATTCCCAGGGCAGTTTGCAGTAAATTTCCTTTTCCTGCTCCTTAGTTGATTGAAGCATTAGACTATTTTCTGGAATATGTGGTGCTGGCTTATATAGACCAACAGAAGATTTTACTTTGAAAGGAGAAATACTTTCCATTACACTTGAAGCAGAAGCTTTACTTGTAGTTTCCAACAGAATAAAATGTGTGATTTATTTCAGATGGTAGGTCAAGGACTCATACTTTACACATTCAAGACATAACCAGTTTTCATAATTTTTCCTTGGTCTCTCAGAGATTCTGATATGTTTATTAATTTTATATTATTCAATGTGTGTTCACTGTAAACTTAAGGCACACAAAATCTTTTTATTCCATGAGAACCCAAAATATTAGGGTCAAACATTCTGTTCATGTGACAAAGAAAACAAGGTCACTGCTTTCTTTTTTTATCTTCAGGCTTCCAAAATATTAGCAACCTATTTTTCAAATGCCTTGACCTGCTTTGCGCTTGCCCAAGTAGAATTAAAATTACTGGTGAAAGTAATTTCATAGAGGTGTGTATATTTATTGAAAAGATGAATACAGACTGGGGACCTGTTCTGCATCTCTTCTATGTTAAAGTGTAATATTTAAACAATTTATAGTCAGACTTTGTCAAACTAATTTCTTAACTTTTCTAAAAATATTTTATATTTATCAAGTGAAACCAATAAAAATCTCTTCTGTTGGTGCACTAACCCATGAATCAGTATACTCTGATAATTTACTTCTTCAACCTAAACAAAATTACTTCACCTAAATCTACTTATAAGGTTTCTACCAACATAACTAGATCAGTTTCTAAGCAGATTTTTTTAGATTGGTACAACTCTTTAATATACACACACACATATATCCGTGTGCAGTAGAAATTTCAGGAAAATTTTATTAAGAGGTATGTTTTATTCTGAATTATAATTCAGATATCTCTACATTACTCTTGTGAATTTCACCCCTGGCTCACACGAGGTGACAAAATGGATATTTGCTCAGATTAGAATTATATTTATGATTCTTAAAAATTTTAAGAGAAGGATTTTACTTCAAAATAAATCACTGAGGTACTTTTAAAGGCAGGCAATTTGATTGGGCACAAGGTGTTTCACAGAATATATAAAAACTAAATTACATGTGAAATTGCGAGTGAAATGAATTCACAGATGTCCGAAAAACAGAAGGTTGCCTAACAATTCCCCAAGTTTACTAATCGCCTTGCCTGAGATGTGTGTTGTTTCTTGGGAAAAGAACCAAAACAGCTATGCCTGCCAGTCTGGGTTCAGTGCACGGCCAGGGCTGTATTGGAAAGGCTTCAATGAAGGTGACAAGGGACAGGTGAGTCACAGTCTCATGGTGCTCTCAGGACAACTCTGAAGACTCTTCTTATCCCTGAATACAACAGATTAATTTGCATTTACCCAGTAGAAAATCCATCCTGTCTTTCAAATATGGGTAGAAGGGGGAGCCTTGAAGTCTGTGACTCTCATTAGGGCTTGGCTTGATTCACCACTGATTGACACTGTAACACATTATTTTATGCTATTTGGATGAAAACAATTTACAAATGAAAAGTTTTGATCCAATGAGAAAACTAATGACAAAAAAATTCAGAATTAATGAGATCTTTCAGAAGTCAAAATACCATTACTATAATGGTGAAACATTATTTAAGATGCTTGAGAAAGACATACTTTTATAGCATGTTTTTCATGTTGCATTGGTTAAATCAATCAAAATCATATCTCTGTATGGATGAATTGCTCCTTCTCTTGCCTGAAATTGTTTGGGATTACTCAAGCTTTAGGAGACCTCTTTTTTTCTCATTTCCATGTACTTAAAACCAGGATGAACAGAAATAATGGCAGAGACCTATAATATTCACTGCATGCCCTTTCCCAGCTGACTGCTTACTTTGAAACCATTCCCAGCACTGCTGGCTATGCCTTTTAAGCAAACTCTGAAAAAGCAGGTAATGCCTCCACTTCCTGAAGAGCTACTTCCCTCTATGATCCTTTTATTCCAATAAAGATACAAGGTAAATACAAAACAAAGGGAAAACAGAAAGATAGAGCTTTACTTTCTGCAAGTGCTCCTTGCTTATCTTTCAAAATACTTTTTTGCTTTACCTGGAAATGATTATCCAGAAATAAAATCTAAATAAAACCTTAATTGGTCACAGAAACTGTCAGAAGCCAGTCTCTTCTCCTTCAAAATAGCTGCTGTCCAGTGTCTGCTATTGAAGTGTACAGTGCCCATGGTTTGCATGTTTGAATGCCCTGCTGCCTCTCCAGAGCAGAGCAGCAGGTGGAGCAGAAGGAGAGTGTGACTTTACATAAAGGCACAAGCCAAACAAAGCTGCTTGGTCTAATTTTAAGCTTACAAGAACTGAAAATGTTTCTCTTAAATATATAGGTTAAGTTTCTGGAAGTATAAAGGATCCATTCCATTTTAAGAACTGATAAAAAAGTTCATGATTTCAAAACAAGTTATTATTTTTGTTGTAACGAATGTGTTTATGAAATATATTAAGTACAACACTTCTTAGACTTGTCCTTAGAATAATGGACCTGGCCATTTGCTTATCTGCAATGGATTTCCATCCATTTGTAGTCTCAAAAGCATCTACAAGGTTTATAATATCTAATGATTTTTTGTTAGATAGTTGCTTAAAAGTTTTTTGGCATTTTAAAGCAAATACACATCCAGAAAAAGCAGTGTATCCTATTACAAAAATCACACAAATTTTGAACAGTAAATTACTTGTTCTTTGATTATGTAGGGCAAATTTACCACCATCTTTGTGTTAAAGAACTGAGTTGTGCAAACATTTTCAGTATTTTTAAAATTCCGAAGTGATGCAGGCCTTCTTAACTATAACGTATTTACTCTATTTTCACAAAATGAAGAATCTGTAAAAAAGTTAATTGGTATTATCCTTGAATAAAGTGTTACATCTTTTTCTAAACTAATCTCTCATAATAAAAATATGCTCTCTATGAAAATCACTCAGCTTTGCTTTTTTATATCACTCTGTTCTTATGAATGGCTAATTATGAAGTAGAACATAGGCAATATTGAGGGTTCCGGCTGGTATCATTATCTATATAAATTTCACCTGCTTAAAATTTTTTGTTTATGCCTGGGAAAATGAATTTTTAGGGATTACACAGCCACAAAAATATGCGTATATGCAAACACACCTGCACTCATATACCGCTTGTTCCATTGACCCTAAAATCCATTTCAGTAAAACCCTGGATATGCTTGTGCACAACATAATTTTTCATATTTTCACAGCAATGACCCAATGATGTTTCCTCTTCAAAACCTTCCAACTTTAGTTAAAAATTTGAGTTTAGGTGTGGATTGCTACTTAGCAGAGAGTTATTACTTCCAAGGTTTTGTTCTTCCCTCCAAAGGAGGGAAGTGTCATACATGCAAAGCACCCACATGTGATCTTCCACCTGAGCAAAATTACTACCCAGAAAGTCTGAAAATACTAGCACACTGGCATATTAAAACTCTGTTCTTACAGTCCTGTTGCATAAGTTGGGGTTTTTAGCCTTTTATACTGATAACACCACCACTAAATTTCTGAGCTCCTTATGCAAGATCGGACAGTTATCATATAAAGTGCTGTGTAAACGAAACCAAAATAAATTTAAAAAAAAAAAAAACAACTCCACTATGAGTTATATGGTCAGCTCAACAATTCACAATATTTAGATCAAGCCCAGAGGAACCTCATATAGACATTACTGAAGGCATTGAAGTTTTCACTGTTGTAGTTAAGCTTCAGAACAAAATATTGAGTAAGAAAGAGCAAAATAAAATGGTTTCAAATAGAGTTGAGGATAAGGCCAGGATTTAATACTTCGGTCTCAAAACATATTCATATAAGTTACAATAACTGGGAAAGGAGTCTTTAAACCTAAGAACTTAATGGTTTACATTTTAAGGAAAGCCTCAACATTTTAAGAGAGATACCTGCAATCAAGACTCTGACTTCACCGTAGCTCTGGTTTCTTATGGTGTCACAAAACAACAACATCACAGACATTATAGTATCTTCTCATGTACTCTTTTTTTTTTAATTTTTAAAGGCATGTGTTATTCCCTTATAATAAATATTCTCTTATGTACTGCTTAATTTCCCCAGCACTGGTTTTGTTTAGAAATGCAGTACTGTGGGAATGCTTCCCAAACTAATGTGTAGATAAACACTTTAAAATACTATTCTTTTAGCTGTCCAGTACGAAAATTTTTCAACATACAAGACCAATTTCTTTCACATCATTAAAAGCAACAGAATGTTTTTATATGCAGAATACTTAGAAAGTAATCTATATGCAAGGAAATCCTCAAGGTCAGTTGATTGCATTAATTTTATGTCACAACACAAAGGTAACTACTTCAGAATTATTCATGCTCTTGTTTTTAAATGTACTTTCTATGCTCACCGACATTCAATATAATGAATTCCAATTGTTAGCTTTATTGCAACTTACTTTCTAGGGACGTTTTTTATTAAAAGAATCATAATAATTTGAACTCTGTAAAAAAGTCAACAGATTTTATTAATCCATATTTAATTTCAATCAGGAAAAATATGGGCAGATCGCACAGAGGTTCTGTTTCGAACTTTCAGTTTTAAGTTTGTCCTAATTTGAGAACTTACAGCTTATTTGCAAATATTGAAAAGGTTTTTTCTGTCCTCAAGGTGTGAATTGGCAATTTTAGGGAAGACCTGATATGTTCTTCTAACCTTTTGTTTAATAGTAAAGCAGCATAATATCAGTGCATTTCGATACAAATCAAAATGTCAAGGAACTGTACAATGTAAAGCATTTTCATCTCTGTAAATGAAATGACATGTCTCCACTTAATCTTTGTCTTGTTTGTACTTTTTGCTTGTTAGCTGATCTACACAAACACGCATTTTCTACAAGTTAAGTCACCTGGTCTAACCCTCAACCCATTTGTTCCAATTCCAGGCATGTTTTTACTCATACAGTATTTGAAGAACTACAGCTACAGGCTAAGGAATACACAGGGAAGAACTGTTTAATATTGGGTAGTTTTGTATTATCTAGCTGAAGCATAAATTTTCAGGCAAAGGAAAAGATTGGCTTAGGCAACTTGACTTTCAACTGTTCTATATCCTTGAAACCAAAATACACAGGATCCATGTGTATGTGTGAATGTGTGTACTCCTGTGATATCCATGGTAAGATTTTAAGTAAGTGAAAGCCAGTACGTGAGTTTTGAGAGAAATACCTATTTATTTCCCTGCTGCTCTAGTTTCTGCTGCTTTGTCTTTTTCATCACAGTATTCAGTCCCACAGTGCACAATATCACTTTTAACAGACCACTGAGTTACTAGATAACAGCATGTGCCAATTTAAAATCAATCAGGTCTGTGTCTTACCATGCTCCCTTCCCTTCTTTTACCACTTCTCATGAGCAAAAGTCTAGCTAAATTATGGCAGCAGCTGGCAGGGAATGTGGAACCAGTTTCTTTAATGATGAAGCTGAGACAGCCGTTTAAAACAGACCAAGAATTCCCTCTGAGGGCTTGAAACAAGCACACCAGCAACGGATGCAGATCTACAGGCACATTAGCTGAAGGGGAATGACCTTTTGGCATCCTAGGAGGAAGTTCTCTCAAAATAGGGACTCTTTTATTGATGATACATAGCTGTCAGAGGAGGAAAGTGTTCAAGATGACACTCCTGTAAGCCTCCTTATGTTCACAAAAGGCAGCATTAGTCACTGCTATTTTCTGGTTAGTGGTGTGCTGGAAGTAATGACTGTTCCTCTTTACAGGTATTCCCACCTTCTCCTTGTACAACGGCTATCTGAATTTATTCTTCTTGCAGGCTTCACAGAAGAAATTATGATGTGAGCACTGCAGTCTGCAGTGGGCAGACAGTCTGGATGGCCAAACAGGCAGGGAATTGCTTGCTCAGAGATGCAGGGAGGAAGCTGTGTAGGAAAACAGCAGAGGAATGACAGAAATGAGATTGAATGAAACTGCAAACTGCCATTTTTTGCAAAAGTGAAAAGAAACAGGGTATTCATCCAAGATCTGGGGCATCTGCATATGTCTACCTTCTTTTCGCACATCTGCATTTAAATCTTCATTTCCCACACCACGATTAATAGTGTAACATTAGTTGTCATAAACTGGATTTTACTCAGAGTTTGAAGATTTCCCTTTGACTCTGAACACATAGCTTGATTTTGAAAATGTGATGCATTAGCCCACTATTTGAACCCTCATGTTTCAATGGACATATGTGTCTGTGTTGTACTAATATCTGACATTCTTACAAATACTAATGCATGATAACAATTTAGTTGAAAACATGAAAACCTGTAATTCCTGGCATTCACTTATATCAGGCAGTGATGGACTCGTCAGAGACTACACAGACCTCTTGTTTGTACTGTCCAAGGTTACACATGATTCTGCACCATACAAGTAACTAGCAGTCTCACAGCTGAATAGACATCCATCCGGGAACAGAAATAAGAAAGCAGAATAAAACAGTTTTGATAAAATGAAATTTGTTCCATTTTTTTAACATCAAAACCTAATTCACCGAAGTTTTTGTCAAAAGAAAGTTGAAATAAATTTTGCATTTTGTACTTCATTTCTCTGAAGTCAGATCTGAGAAAGTTTGAGTGGGGAAGGACACCTAGAACTGGAAAGAGCCTAAAGCAGCTGGAAGATAAAGCTGGAGTTTCCACCAAACTAATCAGGTCTAGAACTGGATGCAGATGTTTACAGAGGAAGCCCAGGTGAACAGAAGGCTGACAAGGTAATGTCCTTGAGGTTATTGTGCCTCCAGACCACAAATGTCTGTGTTTAACTGTTCTTCAGCTCTTAGCAAAAGGCTCAAACACTCCTATCTCTTTATGCATTGCAGCACACTAATGTCAATAACCTACTATTGTCACTGGCTCTTATGACAATTACCTGAAGCAGCAGAAGCCAAAGAGTTGAAATTTTTCAATCTTGATGTGGACAAATTATATACATGACTGTGCTGGTTTTGGCTGGGGTAGGGTTAATTTTCTTCGCAGTGGCTGGTATGGGTCTGTGTTTTGGATTTGTGCTGAACACAGGGTTGAGAATACAGAGATGTTTTTGTTATTGCTGAGCAGGGCTTGCACAGAGCCAAGGCCTTTCCTGATTTTTGTACTGCCATTCTAGTGAGGCAGTTGGGGGTGCATGGGAGGCTGGGAAGAGACACAGCTGGGACAGATGACCAAACTGACCAAAGGGATATTCCAGACCATGTGACAGCACACTCAGTACATAAAGCTGAGGGGAAGAATGAGGAAGGGGGGCACATTTGGAGTGATGGTGTATTGGCCATGTGATGGAGCCCTGATCCCCTGGGGATGGCTGAACCCCTGCTCGCCTGTGGGAAGCAGTGAATCAATTTCTTGTTTTGCTTTACATCTGTGCATGGCTTTTGCTTTCCCTGTTAAACTATCTTTATTTCAACCCACAAATTTCCTACCTTTTACACTTCCAATTCCCTCCTGCTGGTGGGGCAGTGAGCAAGCAGCTGTGTGGTACTTGGTAGCTGGCTGGGGTTAAATCACAATAATGATGTATTATGATGGCATTCCCTTTTTCTAAAGTTTATTCTTTAAAACAGAAGGCAAATGGATATTATATTTAGTATTAGTATGCATTCATTGCACAGCAGAGATGTCCCCAAAATTTAGATACTGACCCCTTACA
Source organism: Callaeas wilsoni (assembly GCA_013398955.1). Lineage (NCBI taxonomy): Eukaryota > Metazoa > Chordata > Aves > Passeriformes > Callaeidae > Callaeas > Callaeas wilsoni. The sequence continues at coordinate 307,793 of VWPU01014915.1, read as the reverse complement.
ATCATTATGCATTTTCATGTCTTGTTCCAGTGTATTTTGTGGTAACACTTAATTTACATGTCCATGTCAAACCACTTCTGTGAAATTCCTGAACCATTTCTTCCATGAACCTGTGGCAGGGTTGACTTTGCAGCAATAATGCCTTTACTCAGTAGAATCCATACAATTTTTCTTTTCAGAGGTTGGAATATATATATGTATATAAGAATGCACTGGCTTGCAGGAGATTTATAGAAAGGTTTCATCATATAGCTGTGTCAAATGTCACTGACACCAAACTTTCTATAGCTTGTACTACCGCTTATGTTCTTAAGAATAGTACAGAGATGAAATACTATTTATGAAAAAAACATGTACAAAAAATCCAGGAAAAGGCTTTTTCTGAATCAAAACATAGTACTGAAGTCAGAGGGATTTGGACAGTGCAAGTAAATGAGCCATGAAACCTAAGCAAGCAAAGAGGTGAAAACAAAATATTAACTGTTTGCTCATTAAGGGATCAGATATTCTGTGCAGTGAATGTAGGGGAGTTCTGTGAAAATTGCAGTTTACATTCCGCACTTTAGTTCTGTATCATAATACATTTGCATACAGCAGCCAAATTAAGCCAGTACTAACAAACTTAATTAAGACAATCAGTACTTTTCTGATTGATATTGTACATGCTGCATATTTTTATGTATAAATGGTGTTCGCAGCTGCCTGATACACAGTTGTATGGCACCCTAACACTTAAAATAGATATTTTGAAGCTTCCACAAAGTAGGCAATGGTGTGAATCAAAGTTATTCCTGGAATTCAAATTTTTGCATAGGCACTCCTAATTTTCTGTTGAGACTGTTTGCCTGTCTGGTATGTCAATATGCTCTGCTCAGAATAAGGCTGAAGACTGCAGGCAGAAGAGAACATATAATAGGCCTTGAAATTCATCTCCTTAAAATATATACATTTCTAATTGCTCCATTGACAGCTCATGAACCTGAAAAGCCTAGGAGAGTTCTAGGCTCTGAACAAATCTACTTTAGGGTAACTTTTAAATTAAAAGAGGAAAACCCACATATACATGAACACAGTAAAAGAATTCCCATTTTACAAAACTGTGGATATTTATAACTAAAAGAACAAGCATGTACTCTTAAAGAGTGAAATATCATACGAATTTATAAAGACCTGAAATTTTCAGACTATGCAAAGATTCTAAAAGGGCCTCTCTCCTGGAGACCCCTATATCCTACTCCTCATGACAGCTGCAGGGACTTGTGTTTCCAGCAAAATTTGACTTCTGAAGATGCAACCCACAGTGCTAAGATGGGGAAGAATAATGAAGAACTGGTTGGAATTACATCCTTTCCTTTCAAAGACACAAAAGGGCCTGCAGAAGATTTTCAACCATTACCTTGACAGTGATGAAACCAATGTTTCTTGAAAATCAAAAGTGAGATGAACGCAGAGATGGAGAAGCAAAACTCATGAGTGACTGTTTAAAGCTCTTTCCTTATACTTTGCACAACAGTAGTACGTGAAATCTCTATTCCCATGAATAACAGGTAGTTTTTAAAATCACAAAATCACAGGATCTTTCTTATGCTGCAGTGACCAAAACTGCCCCCAGAACTCGAGGTGAGGTCACCCCAGAGCAGAGCAGAGCAGAGCAGGACAATCGCCTCCCTTAATCAGCTGGCGATGCTGTGCCTGATCCCCTCAGGACACACTTGACCCTCCTGGCTGCCAGGGCACTGCCGACTCATATTCAACTTTCCACTGACCAGGAAAGTCAATGTCACTTTCCTTGGTGCTACTTTTGCAACCTCTCATTTCCCAGTCTGAACATACATCTGGGGTTGCTCCATCCCAGGTGCAGAGTCTGTCACTTTCCTTTGTTGAACTTCATATGGTTGGTGATTGCCCAGCCCTTTAATTTATTAAGGACTCTCTACAGAACCTCTCTGCCTTCCAGGGAGTCAACAGCTCTTCCCAGTTTTGTGTCATCTGCAAACTTGCTTAGTATCCCTTTGAGTCACATGTCCAAGTTGTTAATGAACGTGTGGACATTCTTTGTAAACGTTTGTTTGTTTGTTTTTAATGCCCCTTAAAACAATATGACTTGCATGTTATGTTTGGTTTATTTCTTTTCATTTAAACACTGAAAAAATATTATTGCATGACTAGTCCTCCTTTGTTTTTGAATGATAATTTGAGTCAGATCAGCAAAATGTAACGGAGATAATAGATCTAATACACTTTAAAATCTGCATTGAAATTGTCCCGTTTCAGCAAAATCAATTTTTCCTATACAAATGTTAATCCTTCCTAGGGTAGTTACTTCTTTAAGCATCTTGGCACCTTTAAACTCAGTTTAACTATGCAATTTTGGTGTTTTTATATTCTCAGAATCCTTAATGTGTCAGATAGCACATTTTAGATATATAGATAGCTATATTTCTTAGCTGTCATTTCACAGATGAAAGCAGTAGTTTAATTACTCATAGTTATTAATAACATATTTTAGTAACCAAAATGGACAAAGGATGTCTTTCAAGAGGTGAGAAATGCTACTGAGAACTGCATCATCACCAAGTCATCAACATGGTACTGATTCTCGGTGGGCGTGTGGGTACCTGAAAGGCAGTCGTTGGATCAGATACCTCCAGAGCTAGAAATTGCTGAGACTGGCAGTAGGTCACCAGGTCCAAGGTGTCTGAGGAAGAAAGATGAACCAGTCTGCCGAGGGATTGCTAATTATTGAGGAAATAACATCCTATATTGCTGTTTCTCTCTGCCCTCAGGGACAAGTCGGCACCAGGGCTGTGTCAGAGATAAATGGCTGTTAAGATCTGCCTGCAGAGGGATTCAGCATGTGGAGGTCAATCTCAAGCAGGTGATTTTGAGATGAGGTGATTTTTTATTTCCCTTCTGAGAAGGCCATCCAGAAAACTGATGTCTGAAGAGATACCCTATTTCCCTTTGCTAACTCAGCATGAATGGTGGATTATTACACAGTTAAGTACAGCCATTTCACTCACATCTAAGGACAGCTCACACCACTGAATGTGAAAAACTATTTTCCTCTTCTGGTAACTTAAGCTATGATATAAAAAAAAAAATGCTACTTGAATTATAGAAAAGCTGCAATGCACAAGTGAAAACAAATCAATAAAATATTTTTCCTAACAAAATATGCAGTTTATTACAACACTGGATACTATATTGCTTTTCCCTGAATAGAAAGAAGGTGGATCTCTCTGTTTTGTATCAGCATATTTCTATCTTGCAATAAATTGTATCTATAAGTTATTTATACTGTAACTTGTCAACAGAGAAATGTGCACTGGAAGCAAGCTATGTGTGTATACATAGAGGGAATATACATCTATTTATACTGCTAAAGTAAAAGAGGGGTAGCAGATGACAAAAAGGATGTATACGGTAAGTCTTCTGCATAGCTAGTCAAAGAAAAAAGGAATAACAGGAACGATAAAAATATTTTTACATAGAAATTAAGTATAATTTTATAATGACAGTTTTGAACATACACATAATCATGAAATTCTCGTAGTCTTTTATAGAAAGAGGTTAATTTTTTTTCAAAAATTCTCATGAGGTATTATTAAAATGGGGCATTTAGTAGAGAACTAACAGTAAAAAAAAATGTATATGGTAGTTCACTTGTCATAGAGAAACTGCATAAAATTGCTTAATTATTTCTGGTCAGCAGAAAATTCAGGTAAAAAATTATACCTGTTAGGCAGACTTTTTAGATGAAACTCAAGAAGTTATAGAAAGGGCAAATAAAAATATTGTATGTGAAGTAATACAGATTCTAACTCCATGTATAGGCAAGCAACAAATCAAATAGTGCTGTTGTTGACTTGCCTCTGAGCTATATTCTTGAGAAATACAACATTCTGGCACGCAGACCAATATTTCTATGCACAATCAGCCATATCCCACAAGGAATACACAGTATTTGATGTAAAATCAGATAGACTATTCTTCATAGTGGATGAATTTTCGTTTATGTCCACTGACTGTTTCACTAAAGAAAAAGATCTCTGAAATAAAAATATTGCAATACTTAAAACATCACTCTTCATATGTCTCACTATAGCCTTTTCTTCTCTTATTCTTTGTTCTTTAGAAATGAACAGTAAAACTATGAACAATTAACATGAATCTATTTTAGCTAAGGAAAAAAAAATAATTTGAAAAGCTAGACCTTTAGGATTAGATATATAACTCATTTCTCAGGTAGTTACTACTAATAAAATATAGTTTTCATTCCATAATGAAAATCAAATGGAGATTTTACATGAATAACAGTCTTGAGTGCACAGTGGAACATAAGAATAATTTATTGATACTTCTCTTTTCTCTTGTGTTGTTACAATTACAGAAAACACAGCACTTTAATGCCGGTTTTCAAAATTCATATCAGCAAGTAACATCCTGATTGGAGGACTGATTTTAAGTGGAATGGGTTAAATAATCTACTGGAACATACAGACACTCAGAAATAATATATTTTGTCTTTGTATTGAAACAGTTTTTTCAACACTGATGTTGTTTACGATTTTTGGAACTATTACTTTTGTGCAATTTGGAGCCCGCCTATTAATTGAGGATAATTTCTTGCACAGCAAGAAAAACTTATGACTGTTTTGTGTTATAAACATTGTTGAAAACATAAATGCAGTAAATAGATCAAAGAAACTTAACATGATTTTCTTGAAGAATGAGAAAAAATAATTGAAATTGGAAAAAAACCAGATTTGCCATATGAATTTAAATTATAATAATTATGAAGGATTATGCTGGTCATTGGAGAATTACTACAGTGAAAGTGTAGAAAGTCATCATCTATCCTAAAAGACTCTTTGCGAAGTTTTCATTTCTGATCCAGAGAAATAGGCTGAATTTTAATGCCAACAATATAGATTACTCCAGTATCATTCTCAGTGAAACAATAACTTCTCATATGCTGATTTTGAATATAGTAATTTCTGTATTAGTACTGTGCTTGCAATAGAAAACGAAGTGTGAGAGACTGCAAATGATGATAGCAATGGTAGATTTGAATTTCTCTATATAGTTGTTGAAATAAATGTAGGCCTACTACTTGGAGATACTCTGATCCTTGGTCTAGTAGGACCTGCAGAACAACTGAAATAACAATTTTTGCTGAAAATAAAATGTTTATGTACATAAATCTCCATTTAGGCTTTCACAAAGCTTTTGGGCCATGATTCCAGAAATGACTGTATTTTTTGGGTTTTTTTTTCCCTCTATGCCATACAAACTGTCTGTTTTTGACGAAGCAGATGTACATTAGTAGCGATCCTGTCAACAAAGTATTTATCAAACTACTTGGTAGAATATTTTTGTATGAATCAACTAGCTTTTAAACAAGTCAAACGGCACTTGGCATTCAATTTTGACAAATGTGATTGAATTATAAGCCTTGTTACCTTTATTTAGCCAAATTTAATAAAGTTCTTTTCTATTATTTGCTTTCTATTATTTGTAATTATTCTGAACTAGAATGTTCTAGGAACGTAATTCCTCAAATAAGAATTTGACCAAAGATCTCCATGAAATAAGCAGAGAATTTTTATTCCTAATATTACACCTATTTTAAATTTCCTATTATTTTTCAGGTTTGTGTAACAACAGGCTCAAAGTAAATAAAAATATTTAGAAGTTATGTAATTAATGTAGTTGCATTTTAAGTCTTATATGACTGATTCTTAAGAACCTTCATTCTTTAGATTTCTGCAGAGGATTCGCTTCAGTGGTGCTTGAACAAGAAGGCACTGGCTTAGAAACACTGGATGCTGTATTTGAAACACTGTTTTCCGAACTACACTTTTCAGAGTTGTAATATGACTTTTCTAGGGATTGGATTTCTCCTCTGCATTTTTCATTTTTTGGTCTCAGATGTTAGGAAGCCTTTCTCAGTGGTGAGACAAACCTCTTTGCACGGAGATTCAACAGATCTGAGCTTTGAACTACAGGAAAGATAGGTGCAGAATACAGATTGATACTTATTCCTGGGCATCTGCATAATGTGGTCTGTCTTTGAAAATCTAGCGGTTTAATTATTGCTTTCATTTGTATCTCATTTGTTGTTTTTTAATTATTCAAACAAGAGTTCCTTGTGTTTTAGCATACCACTCAATTTCCAGTGCATCAGTTGGATATTTCCCTATTTTTAGATCCACAAATTAAAAGGTTCACTATTTTAGGATAGTTGTACTTATTTTTAAGGCTAAATTTATTTATGGCAGAAAACACTACACTGAACACACGCCAAAAGAAATCTGGACTGAACCTGTAAGACAACGGTTGGGATACTCTTCCTACAATTCTATGTAGAAAAACCCTAGAATGGAGATAAATTCATGACATGTAATTCAAGAGGTGTTACTGCAACTTCATAACTTGATTTGACTCTGTACCTTTCTTGTGCATATGCATATAATTAGGAAACAAAGGAAGGATGGACAACTTAAAATTCATGATATGAAATGCAATCTCTATGCACTGACAACAAGCAATTAAAAACCCTACAACCTTCAATTTGCTGGTGATCATATGCATCTCCAGAGACCAACACAAGTTGAAGTCTACACAGTGAATGTGTTCTGACTGTGGATCACATACTTTCCAATATTTTACTATTACCTTTACTAAAAAGTTTTACCTGCCCTTTCTTTTAAGTGGCACAGAGAGACTGCACAATGTTTTAATCATCGAGTGTATCCAGCTGACTTGAGAAGAATGTAACTGCTGTAAGAATCACCCCTCATTTCGGAGGTCTTGGCCCTCAGTGACTGATCTATGATTGTCTCATAGATCTCATGTGAGTACAAGTATATTTTTCAAAGTATGATATGATAACAAATAAAAGAAAACATACGAACGAGTACAGTTTCACAATAATAAGGAAATACTCCACTTCTATTTTATCCTAATTATGTTGTGTTATTGTACTGTGCATCCATGCCCAGGTGCTGGCCACAGGGGCTGCAGGAGGTCTTTGTGAGGAGGGGCAGGGACTGCTCTGGGCTGGACACAGCTGGATCCAGAGGGCTCCAATCCACTCGCTGCAGGGCACGGTGGGGCCCCTCAGCCAGGATAGAGGTGCTCTGGGAAAACAGTAAAGGAAAGGCAAAATACCCGTTCAAAACAGTTATGATCTGACCATAACTCCTCTTTCCCCATCAGTCTTGCATAGCTCAGGGACAGGGAAGAGGTAGAAGAGATGAGAAAGAAGTGATATTGAGACCGGGAATGTGTGTGCATGTGTGTGTGCATGTTTTAGTTTTTGTCACTATCCAAATCTATTTTAATTGGCAGTAACTCAATTTTCCCCTAGTCCCTATTCAAGTTTTTTTTTCCATAATGGTAATTGTTGAGTGATCTCCCTGTCTCTATCTTGACCCATTCACTTCTCTCACTCTGCAAGAAGGATCACATGACTACAGTGACAGTTCTGTGATCTACAAGAAATTTCTCCATCTGACTCAAGTCAGTTTGGCAACAAAAAGGTAAGTGAACTATTCTGATTTGAAATTAGAAAAAAAGAGAGATGTGAGGGGTTTTACGCTTTATTATTTTTGATGACTAAATAATAAAAAATTAAAAACACCATGTATGTCACAAAAATAAAACTGGCCATAGATGACTGAGGTTATCCATATCTAGTCAAGCTCCTTTTCAATGCTTTGCAATTATGTCACGTAGATAAATGTCATAAGTGAAGGATAGTATTTAGAAATTACCTTTGTATCTTAAAAGAAAGCAGAAGGTAACTGTGGTGTGTTGACTTTGGTGGGCTGCCAGACCCTAACAGAACGGCAGCCACTGAGCTCCCAGGGAGGCCTCTTTTTGTTGCACTTTCTTACCCCTCTAATCTATCTGCCCACTGCGAGATGGAAGTATTAGGCCTGAACAAAAAATTTGCAGCTACCAGCACTCCTCCTTTCCTGTTCCTAGGTACACCTTTTTTCATTCCCCTTTCTCTCTCACACAAAGGGAAACTCCCCCTTTCTTTCCCAGCAGGTCCTTCGTATTGAGCCTGTACCCATCACTCACTGCACTCCAGTTGTGTGAGATATCCCACCACATCTGTGTTGCAAGTGTGTGCCGACCTGTAATTCCTCCTTTTGTTCCCTGCACTACGTGCATTAGTGTACAGGCATGTGACAGGGGCACTTGTTCATGCCAGTTTCCCAGAAAAATTGTGAAAGTTTGTCTCATCATGCCATCCTTTTGGCTCTCCCTTATTTATGTGAGTACATTGGGATTTGCCCTTTTCTGTTTTACTTTGTTGGTTATTAAGCCTGTCTTGCCTACATCACCCTGCATCACTTGCTTCTCAACCTGGCTCACAATTATCTCACTCGATTGAAGTCTGACCTCTCCCTTCACTGCAATTTCTACTTTAAAGCTCTCCTTACCTGGCTTGCAAGCCAGCTGGCAAGCATGCTTTTGCCCTGCTTAGAAGTCTTCAGTCCTTCAAGAGGGTCTCATGGTCATAAAAATCAAATGGTTTTATTTCCTAGTGCTATTACTGCATAACTTGTAGTACGAGGTCAAGCATCTGCAAACTAATTAGCCTGATTTTTACTTCCAGCTGAGAGAATCTGCAGCAACAGGCGGCATGCTTTTCCTTTTTGTTTATGCTTCTGTCCAAAATGAGAAGGCAATCATCCCCATTATTTAACAGTACCTAGACACATTATTTGATGTATCTAAACCCTAAACTCTAACACAAGAGTTTAGCTTCTGAAAGGAAGTTTTCCTAGAAGAATCACTGTATGCAGCTTGAGGAAAAATTTTATTGAAATGCATGAAGGCTGTTTGGAATTTTCACAACACTTCACGGTAAGAGGTTCTACTCTACTTGACTACCCACATTTTCCTTTTATGTAGCAAAACCTGTTCAGCAAAACCACACATAATCACCAAGTAGTCAGAGACTCCTAACATCAGTGGCAGACCTGATTCAGTGTGTCACATTGCTGAACCTACTAAATCACTGAGCTGTGCAACAGAGAGATTAAATCTCCCTCAACACTTTCGATAGCGTGTCCTTTCAGTGACAGCCACTATGAAGGGGCCAAGGATCCCACTGTGACAGATGTAACAGGGAGCAGCATCTCTGACATGAGGACTCAGGAGAAGACAAGATGACAGAGAAAACAGAGGCTGAGGTCAGATCTAAATCTATTAAATTTCATTAGTCACAGCATTCTTCACTTCTTTCCTGCCTTGAGGGCTGAGGTGTCCACCTTATTGTGGTTGGCAGGAAAAGTACAGGCTTTTTGTCTAAGTCAGTTAACCTATTTGGGATCCTTAAATCTGTGTTAAAATGAAGATGCATATGATGATTGAAATGATTATGAGGAAATCTTAATTGTAATAAAATTTCACACGAATAGATTAAACCCTTCACAGAAGCATAAACAGATTAATTAAAGATAGAGACTTTAGAAACAAGACATAAACCTAAGAAAAAGATATTAGCCCCTCAGCAAAATATAAACTAACCACTTCTTAAGGAACAAAAATATCCCCTAGTAGTTTGTTGCTTTGGTCAATCATATTTTAATTACTTCAATTTGTATCAAATTATGTTCCCTATAGTAGGAAGCTGTGAGAAAGAGAAAACAGCAGGAAATCTAAATATAGGAAAATGTTAATCAAGATAAATAATAAAATGTTAATAGTAAAGATTGACATAATGAGATGTTTCTTAGTAATCATCACATAAAATACATCGTTCAGGTGGGTGGTACAACTCCAGTTATCTCTAAAGATTGTTTTGAGACTTAACAATATAAGGCTTCCAGAAAAATCTTGTGGTGGACAGTAGCCGTAGCCCTACTCCATGGACATCTAATGGGAACACATCTGAGCACTGCAGCTTTCAGGACTATTTTTGACCTGAAGTCTGTCATCTGAGAAAAACAACAGAGAGATACATACTGAAATATTGAAGCAAGGAGCATTTCAGATATAGTCAAGACTTAAGTCTTTTCACCTGCATCAACCTATTTCCTTTTAATCTTTAAAAGTGATCCTGAAGAACATCTTATTGGACTGTGTTTCATGTTTTAAAATTGCAGTTATGAAGAGCTTGCTTGCTTGCAAGCAGGTTTATATTTCTACAGCAATTTTCTGTGTTATTTTTTAGCTCTGTTCCTCATAGTGTTTGGCTTTTCATACGCTTTGTCAAGAATGCATATCTTGCTCATGGTATTGCACTAACTTACCTGCTGTGTTTTTGAGAGAAAAAGGAGAAGTAAAAGTGAACTACAGCTAATGTTGAGAATAATGGGTTTCAAATTACTTTTATAGTACCCAACTGCTCAAAACAGGGTAATTAAATGTTCAATCTTGTGGAATTACCTGAACAGAACAGATAATACATTGTTTAGGCATTCTGAAAAATCATATAATATGATGTATTACCGTTGTCCTGGAGTTTCCCTTGAAAAATATAACATATGCTGATAAATAACATTGTCTGTAATACTCTAAAAGGCTTTGTTTTTACCCATTCACATTAGTAACTTTAGAGAACCAGAGATATCACTAATGTATCAAGTATTTTAACCTACTGTCAAAAATTAGTTCCAGGTACTAGCATTTACTCAAACCCTCTTATGAAACAAAAAGGAAACATATCTAATATGTAAAGCTAAGTCACATACATTTTTAGTGACATTGAAATCTTAACAGTCTAAGTCCAAATTTTGCTATTTCTGAAAAAAATAGAGTATTGTGGAAAATATCACTAGTAATACAATTACAATTGTTACACTCACTATTTTTAATATATACTCCTTTTTCTACTTTTACACTCACACTTCTAGTGTTTGTGACTGGATCTGAAGGCTGTGGTTTCATCCTGGACGCGTGGAGAAAGGCTTACAGCAAGCTGACTCTTTCCCAAGCCTCTCAAAGGGAAGATCATGATGTTGACAGTTTCTTCCTTTCTTTTTAATACAGGGCATTTTTATACATTAGAGCTGTTTTAAAACGTTTTCTCTCATACTTGCTGTTTCTCTTTCTTCATTGGTCTGCACCTCCATGTTACATCTATATTTGCTAGGTATAGCTGGTCTTAATTATGTGAGATGCTTGTTCTTCATTCTCAAAATCAATTTTACATCATCCTCTGTCTCGTTTTCTCATTTGGTGTTTACATCTCTGTGTTTTCTAGTGTCATCTATGAGTCTCACCTATCCCCTTTAAGTTTTACTCCTCAGCACTGCATTCTGCATCCTCACTTTCAAGGCCTTTGCTGAAATACATGCCTGCATTCTGCACTACGTCCTTATTCTAGAGCTACAAGTATTACATTCCATGCTGAATATTTCATTCTATGCAGAGAAATTTTCTTCTAAAAATATAAGCACATGATTTTACCTCAAAATTCTGTAATGAAAAATAAAACTGATCAGATCTGGTCATTATAAAACGGCCTTTATATCTAAAGAAGTTGAAACAAAATCCCTTGTAGGCCAGAGCAACTTTATCTAAGTCTGGCAAGCCTCATCACTGATCCTATGACCTGTTAAAAGTGATAGCAACACTACATTTACTGGGCTACAGGACTATGTTAATAACTGCCAAGGATTGTTGCTCTCAGAAAATATTCCCGATATATCATTGGGGATGTCCTTGCCTTCAACCTGTCTGTCAAGTTATTTTCTTTGTCTCTTAAATACCTTATATACAGTCCTAGCCTACACCGTTTGTTTTCTGAATACTAGGAGTATCTCTTTCCCTTCTTACTGTATCTGAGGTGCATGAATGACCACATGAAGAATTCAATTTTATCTAAATAGCTTCATCCTTGCACAAAGGTTTATAATAAGTTCATTTTCTGACTGAAGTTCATCCTGGAGAATAATCTGCCTCCAAGTTCTGAAAGGGTGACTTTTGGGGTAAAACACTTGATTGTTCTCAAGCATTTAAGTGTTCAAATGAAAATTGCAGTACTTGCTTTAGCTTCTTTCCAGACAGACAATGATCAGTGTGCCTAAACCACAGTCCCAGCCATCTCAACACTGATTGAAGAGGAGCACCCCGCTGACTTAGCAGCACTTCTGCCTAAAGGGAAGATATGCACAGAGAATGTAAATCGTGTTGGGTTTGTGCCAAATCTAGAGCAAGGTGGCCAGTCCCAGAGACTGTGAATTCCTTCCCTTCATTCTTGTCACTCATCCCTATTATGAAGTTTCCCTTTTCTCCTCTGAGTTGTTTATAAAGACACTTGAGGGGAAAAGAATTCCTCTATCAAATTACAAAAATAAAGGAAAAAGGTGAGAAAACAAGAGTAAATTCTTATGTGGTTACCCCTTCCAAGCATACTGGAAGAACAGATCTGTAACAAAACTAAGATGAGACTGAGACTTAATCCTCTCACCAAAGGATTTAGATCCTGCTTATTCTTCTGTAACAGTGCCACAAGAGCATGACTATTCAAGTTTTCAGCCTGGATAGATCCTCAATTCTTAGGGTGAAGTTCTGGGCTTCCCTTGGTTAAACCCAAAACCTTGTGAGAAATTTTGAGCAGTGCTAAATCCCTCTGCACCTGATGACACACAGAGGATTTCAGTAACTGTTTTATGACCTTCTTCGCCTTTCCATCTAAATATTTTCTTTTACAAAAAGGAAATAAAGACATTATTAATTTATAAATTCATTAGTTAAATGAGTTTCCTTGAGGGCTGAAATTCTGTTTAGTAAGAACCAGTGACCTTGTTTACCACAGAGACTGTGTCCTGTAACACTGAAAACTTGTGGGGTTCATGGGAAAAATGCACTAGCTGACAGACTGTGGGGCCCTGCGGGAAAGGAATACATTAGCTTCAACTGTTTTTTATTAAAAATAGGTTCTCTAGAGAAAGAATGAACTCACTGAACTTTTCTTTACTATGAGTATCACTAAAAATGAATCCATAGTTTGTATTTGGTTATATGTCTGAGATTTTTTAATGAAGGCAAACCTTATCCTGCAGGCATCCTGCATCCTGCAGTCCTTGTCTTCTCTGCAGGCATATAATCGTACGGCTCATAATTCATTAGGTCAGCACATATGGTCATATCCACATTCAAAAAAAAGCTACTGACAGAAGGAGTGACACATCTGAAGGGACTGTGTTTTCTCATCAATATGGAGTCTGAAGAGGACATAAGAGTGAGTATTGCCATTATCAGACCTCTTGCTTATTTGTTATGGAACTATGACATTAGAACTTCTGATAAAGGAAGAAAATTATTGTGAAAATTCAATCTAGGCAAAAAATAATGAAAGAAAATAAACGAGTTTCTGATGTTCATGAGATACAAAACAAAGATATGAAAGTTAATTTTCCTGCCTACAAAACAGAGTTTCCACTTATGTTAATTCATATCCTATATTTATTTAGAAACTCCCAACCAAGTCACATTTTATGTTTTTAATTTATACAACTCATATTCCTGTAGAATATAGGACCATTATCAGACTGCTTTACAAAGGCTACATGATTACTCAAGCTAACAATGACAAAAATAATTATCATTAGATTGTTCAGTATCCCTTCCTAAAATTCTTAACAAGTTTTTAAACAGTACCAAGAGACTGATTCTTGCAGCCAAATTGAGGGCAGAGCCAGAAATAATTGATGTTTCTTTGACAATGACAAATAAAAATTTTAAATTACAAGGGAGGATTTAAATTAATTTGAGAAGAAATTGAATGCCCCGGCAAGAGAGCTTATACATTGTTGCGAGTCAAACCAAACTGTCCTAAGAGAGCCTGTTAAAGGCTAAGAAAATGAACTTTGTTCTAATTTAAAGGCACCCTAATGAAATCAGCTAACAGAGGGAGTTGTATAACTTTTTAATTTTTTAGAGAATTGTGGGAAAAGCTCCCTGCATTACTTCTGGTTTTGCCATTTTCTGTACAACGTAAAGTGAATAACTGCTCCTAGGTCTAGTCCATTTCACTCATCTGAATTCCCAAAGCCTCAGTCTGAAGCCAGATACCATTTTGCTTTTTCCCTTCCTTGACACCATGAATTGGGAATCTAAATCCACTAGCAATGTTTTAGAAAAAATTCTTTTGAGTGCATAAGTAACTACAGCCCCAAGGATAATGCAAGGGCATATTCTAAACATTTTGTTATTATTATTTTCCATTATTTACCATGCTGAAAAGCATATTTTTCTAATCTATAATTCCAGAAACATTGATGAATAGCTGGATGGGTAGATATGTATCTAACAGATATTGTTACCTCTCATTTCAGAGGATGTATTTCAAGTTCTGATGGAGAAGGAAGGTTTGGGATTTTTCACTTTCAGAACTTAATGGCTTCCTAAACTGACAATATGATCAGATTCAGGTCCTTTACCTACTCCCAGTGACGTTATTGTTTATGGGAGTGGGTTAAGATCCATTAAATCTAGATTTAGGAAAAGGATAAATTATTTTTGTCTGGGTTAATTTCTTGCTTTAATCCTGGTCGTTAATTGTACAACATTAGTGATTAGAGGCTTCCAGCATGATGAGCATGGTACCACATGCATACGTGGTAGGACACCACACCTGTTCCAATGAGCCCCTGTTACCCAAAGCAGTAATAAATAATTAGTTACTAATCATCTTCGATTTATTATTTATTCAACAGTGCTGATCAAATTAGAGGGCAAAAATGCATGGAATTCACTGAGAAAATGCATCCAGATCATTCATATTTATAGCATAACTTGTCAAAAGGTTGGTCAGGCAAAAAACTCCTTGGCAATTCAGTAATGCCCACAAAAGCAGCATCCAACAGCTTTGGTTTCAAGTGGAAAAAAATTCCATGGATACTTCTTTGATCTGCCTGCTGGCTGAATCTTCTTTGGGGGCAGCTGCCCCTGGACACCCCGGACAGGCTCAGCTGACCTTCCTTAGGCTGTGGCTGGTTTTGTTCATTTGGGCATTCAGACCTCTCTTTTGCTCTTCCCTAAGTTAGACAGTTCCCATTAATCATTCCTTCTTCTGAAGGAAGCAGCTACAGGATTTGTCGCTATCTACCTGGTAAAACTTTGAGTTGTAGCAAGACATGCAATGGGAGAAAATTTGCTCCTGCATTGATTAAGGCAATTTCCCAAGGAAATGAAGCAGTAAAATGGATGACCCAAGAGAAGATCCCAGAAGGTCTCCTGAGTTTAAGTCTTGTGTTCCCAGTGTGGTAGTAAAACTAGAACACTGTAGCAGACTCTCGATATACCCATTAGTAGAAAGCGGGAAATACAAGGTAGAACAGATCAGTAAATATTCTAAGAAGATAGTCTATGGCTATGTTACACCAAAAGTGAAAGAAAAACTATCCTCCTCTTCCTTTGTCAAGCTTTTTTAATCTAAAAAAAAAAGAGAAAATGCTCCTTATACATCATCTGCCAGAAGTTCCATTGTGTATTAAAAAGTTCACAAAAAATATTTAAAAGAAGTGTAAAGATGTCTAAAGACTTTTAAAATAGCTGAAAACAAGAGAAAGTCTCATAAGTAATCCTTGTTGTCCTCTTCTTTTTCAATTCTACTTTTCTTATGACATTACATCCTAATAAATCAAAATGGTGTCTTTAAGACCCTGCCTCTCTTTTTTCTGCTTTATATCTGGAGGCCATTTATGAAACACATAAGTGTCCCTGAAGTAGAGTTGAGAATCTAGAACTTGTCACAAGGCAGTTGATTATGTGCCCTCATTTTTTTCCCTTCATATGCCCTGGATCTTGATTATTTTCTACACAGTAATAAAGCAGCCACAGGACAAATAGGTGATCCACACTACTTTCTTCCTTCATCTCCAGCTAGATTATTTTGAAACGGTATAGACACAAGGTCCTTATCATTTTAAAATGATGCAGAAAGTGGTCCCCTGATGGATATTGCTTTGTACAGGTTCTAGGTCTAGACAGGCAGTGAGCAGGTGCCAAATGCTACCCTTTTCTCATCCAAATCATTCTGGACAGGTATGCCAATGACCAGGTGGAGGCACTTAAGGATTTTTTTCAGGCCAAAGCTTGGCGATATTGAACTCTTAGCTGTCTCAAGTTTGATGGTTGCAAAGAGTGTTCTATACTAGGCTGCATCAGCCTAGGAAGTTTACCAATGTCCTGCTTTAAAGTACTTAAGAACATTTCAGACCTCATCATTGAAAAGAACCTGTTAACAGAATACGCTTGTCCAATACATATTTTTCAGGAGCTTCCATTCATGGACTGAATTGCAATGAATTCAATGTTCCCCAAAGGATGCTGAAAAATCTGCTCGTGGACCTTGAGTACACCTAGGAATTGTTAAGACACAATACATGGATAGTATTAAAAGTACAGGATAGTAGATGTGGAAGATTAGAGGGATCCAAAGAAAAGAAAAACCTTTAGAAATATCAACCACAGTCAGAATATTCTTGTTCCTATTACTTACTGCTGTATAAAAATTCTGGCATTTAATCATTAAGCACGAGATTTTAAAGATGTGATAAATCTGTACCAGCAATTTGTAGCAGCACTTCAGCCAGAGAGAGATAACTTGGCAAAAACATCTGAGGAAGAGAAATAGACACAGATCTCAATCACAATGTTAATCACACTCTAATTATCGTTGCTCAGATTGACATAAGAATAATCATTAGATATTAAACTGCACTCTTCTCTCTCAAAAATCTAATAAGAAATATGTTCTATCAATATGCAGAATCATTATCCAGATTGACAGAACCATTTTCCCTTTTGTTTAATTGATAGGAAAAAGATTTGCTGTATCGTCAGCAAAACAACAATAACAAAAAGTTCTAGATTCTTAATAAACTTAGATTTGTCAGAAAATATGAAGGAAGAAAAACCACAACTGTTCTAAGCAAGACAATTGAAGAGGAAAAATGTAAAATAAAAATTAATTTTCTTCAAGGAACATGTTTGATTCTGATTAAAGACCTGATAAGGTCTAATAGCTGCCCTTAGTGTTAAAAATGTAACATTATTTTTAGTACCTATTTCATTTCAGTTTTCAATAGCAGGTTCACAATATAATTTTCTTTCCTGCTATCATGTTGAACACCCGTCAGATAATAAACACTTCTTCCATGCAGATTCTGAGTCACTTGATACTAGACAACAGGGATGGGAGTCAAGATACAGAGGTGTCTAAATGTGAGTGTATAAACTCCTGCTCTAGTCAATGAATATCAAAGCAACTGTTTGTGGAATGTAGAAGAGCAGTTCAGCTGACTGGACATGAGCAGTTGGAGTCAATATATTTAAATGTGGATCTCTGCGTGTAGACACTACAGTCAATGGACCCTAGAGAACAATTCAGATCTGCAAAAAGAACATTAGGAGCTCTATACTGTTGCCTAAACATAATCAGTGCTCTTTGGACAACTTACAAACTGAGGCAATGTGAGACAGAGAGGTATGGCATGGCACTTAAAGAAAAGCAGGAAAACGATGTCTTCTGCAGATTCAGGTCAGGAAGGATAATTTCAAGAATCTTAATGTCATTAGGTGCTTGTTACTTAGGTTACTAATTCATTAATAGTGTTGTTGCATTCTGATACTCACTGTTGGTTAAAAAGCAAGAAAAACTTAATTTATTGGAATCTTTTTGTGGTGTAATACTTGCACAGAGAATCAGATCGCCAGTCATCTTCTGTGACCTACCCATCACAATTCATCACTCATACATTTAAAATGCACACAAAACGTCTCCTAAACTTCTACATAGAAAAACTGTCCTATGAAACTATTTCTGCAGGAAGAGTTTCTATTGCCTACGAGCATCTCACCTAGACACAATTCAATCATGTCTGTAGCAGGAATGACCTAGGTGAGCCCTTTGAAGAGTCCACACAGAATGTTAATCAACACAGGCATCCAAACTGAACCAGACAGAGCAGGAGACGCCAAACTGTCCAAAGCTTCCATCTGAAGGGCTTCTAGAACTGTTAGTCAAATATCTTATTGTGAAGGTTTGATCCATCAATCACTTGGTTTCGTGTTGATCCATTGTATCGAGCCTGTCCATTACTTAATTTATGCAGGTGACTGGAATGTTCCTGGACAACCCAAAGAATTAATTATTTATACCTACTGCTGGGCAGAGACCCAAAACCCTGCTGCCCCACAGTTACGACTAAAGAACACATACTTGCAACTCACATATAGCTTATCTCATTGCTCTTGGCAGTGTTTACCAACAAAAATTATAAAAGCATAAATTATTAAAGCTATGTACTTTATAAAAATGGTTTATAAAGGAAGGATAGTCCCTTTGGTATCAACCACAATAACTGATAACGCAGAGCACACAAAGTGCGCAACATCAACTATTTGAATGCTTACTAAAATGACAGAAAAATAATTAATAATACTTACAATAAAGCAATGGAATGAAGCCAAATCCCATTGGATTATACTGCAGAAAAATAACACAAAGGTAACTACAGATATAATACAGTTTTCGTACTTGTGGCTAAAAAAGTTTTGTTTACTGTGTGATTGGACAAACTGAGAGTTAGGCCTCAGCTCTGAAAATATTTATACAATCTTAATTTTCAACTTACATTTTATAATTTATTCTGCTTCTCTAATTATGTCTAATAGTGTGTCTTCTAACAGACTTAGAAATCCTAAATAAAATTTGTTGCATTACTCAACATAAAATAGATTTGCATAATGTTGACAACTAGAAAAATACTTCCTAAGCTTGAATGACTCACATAGTCAACAGTAGTTTGTGAAACATAAAAGCTCAAATAAAACAAGGACTATCAATATTTTAAAATTTATCAGATGTTCAGTTAGTGTCTACTTTTGCAAGTGTTTTTCTAAACACTAATTATATGACATTTTCTAACTATAGGCTGCATATGTATACTATATGAGAACCGAAGAGCAGATTAATTTCTCTGATGGCATAATAAGAACTTTGTTCTTGCCCCCACCGAATTCAATGGGAATTTTGCCATCAGCTTCAATGAAAGCAGGTTGAGGTTTCAGATAGTTGACACAGAACATATTTTAAAGCCACCTGTGCAAATGCAACCACTGAGCCACCTTCTGTTGCTACTGTTCTACAGAATTTTTACTCTCCAATGGTATATTGCTTTCACCTATGAGCATTGGTTAAACTCATCTTCTGCATGTTTTTAACCAGGAATCACACCTTTTACACTTAATCTCTGCTAGAATTAAGAACTCCAATTAAATGATCTTATTTTGAATTTTTCATGTTTTTATCTCAGACAGTGTCCATGAAAGGAATCACATTTATATGAAAAGTTCAGATAAGAAGAAAACCTGTCATGATATAAAAGTATGGCTGTGAAAAAGGTGGGGATTGGGTTTTTTTTAAATGAGGAAACATGTATTTTCAGTTTTCCCATAATTACTTTACAATTGTACTAAGAAGACTCCAAATATTGAGGTTAAGTTCACGTATTTATAAAGGGATAGCAGCCATCCAAATAGCTATACCTTTCAGTTATTTGAATAAATGAAAAAAAAAGTTTCAAATTTTTAAATGTAGGCAGACTGTTTATTATTACTACAAAATAATTAGAGGAATGAGTTCTTGCTTGTCATTACATTTTAATGAAAGTTTAGGTAGTATGTCTTTAACTTTTCAGCCAGGATACTCTTTCCAGCATTCAATCCTCTGTTTCCATTTGGGCTGTCTGAATGCTATTTTTTGCAACAATATCATCTGTTCTCTTGTAAAAATGCTACCTTATTGTACTGTAAGGAGAATTGCAGAAGTATTTGGAAATTATACTGCTCCAATTTTTAATATGAAAGAGTTTTCATGAAGTTTTGATGCAAGGCCTTAGAGAGCAACACCAGGGTTGGGGATGGGGTATGTAGTTTCTTGCTGATATTGACCGATTTGAGTCTGTAGCCAAATCATATAACAGTGGAAATCATTAAAGATTTTTAATACCGTATGGTGCACAGATCTCAGACTTCAGTGAACCCTAAAAAAAAATGTAAATGACAAAATATGTGGGATTTTCAGGTGATCTTTTTGGAATATTTAGTATGTATCGCATTCTAGTAAGGAGGCTGTATTATAGAATTGCATTCCAAACACAAAACTCACTTCAACCCCACTCATGACTACTTAGTGTCTCCGTGAAGAAAGCTTTCATCATAGATACTGAAAAATAATGCTGATAATACTGAAATTAATTGAATTTTTTTGTTTAAAAGCCCCCCAAAACTATTCAGCAGCTGCAAACAAAGGAGGAACGGACAATGGATTGGTTCTCTGAAGTCACAGTATTGATACTGTGGATTTAGAAGAAGGTCATAGGTGAATGTGGACATATGAGACTATTATTTCATCAGCTTTGTTATTTTGCCTCACAGTTTTTAACAGCTAAAATACTTTGAAACTGTTGGACTAAACTATATAATCTGTACACAGTCAATATTCAGTGCAATGTTAAGGGGAATTTAGGAAAGGCAGTCAAAATAGCACAAACTTTTATCAAGGATGCTAATAAATTATAATTAATGATCTGAAAATTTTATTTGCATTATGGAACACTGAATACATAATAATTTTCCCATAAAACAAATTCTCCTGTGATTTGTCATTTCTTAGAGAGAAATTCCAGTGAAGTTAGTGTGGCTCTCTGCAATTTGATACAGAATCAGGACCACTAATTTCAATGACATCTGACATATGAATTTGCCTCTGTGATGGGCTTTTTCTTGTTAATTTTTTTCATCCAGTGCTGTGCCTTGTGATGGAAAAAAAACTCCAAATCAAAAAAACCTCCAAAAAAGACCCAAACAAACAACAGGTAAAAACCCAACAAACATCCAGTGTGACATCAGCTGTATCTTCTTCCATGTATAAATTGTGTACTTATTTACAAATGTGAATAAAATTGCAAACTTTAAAGCCCTTAAGTGACAGGCAGACACAAAATTGTATTGAGTGTTGTATACCCAATATTTAGTCCCTGAATTTCTGCTGGTTGCAATTCTGAGTTACAGCCCTTCTCACTATTTGTAGTGACTAAGGAGTTAAAAAAAATTTATTAATCTGCTAAGTGAAAGGCCACTCCTCTCAGTCAATATAATGTTCGTAGCAGTCGGCTACAGGCTTCACAATGATTTAATTTCAGCCTTGGGACTTACTGATAATTGTCATGTGCAGTTGTGAGTTTGTTTCACCTGTGACTTCAAATCAAGGAAGAGTAAGGCAAGGCTCAGGAGGGTTTTTTCCTGTAGTTTTACACTTTTTCTGCAGTGACTTCTTTTGCTGTAGCTTAATGCTGATTCTGTAATGGTCTAACTATACATGATATAGGTCTAAGAAAAGTGAGGAAGTGCTGCATAATGAACATGTGGGCTAAAAAGGAAAGAAAGAAAGGTCAATAAGTCTTTTTAAGAACACATGAAAATAACTCCAAGCAACTCCAAATAACATGACTGAGCAGGTGGAAGAAAACTCCACCATCAATGTCAGGGAACTTGTGGTAAAGAATAAGGGAACCTGGTGGCTCATCCCTGAACCTCATTCTCATTCATTCTTCTCATTTTTCTTGAAGACTAACCCCATCATCCTTACCACTCAGAGGGACAGTAAAAGTGTGAGCACAAAGGGTAGATAATTTTTTGTACAAGAATTGTAAATATCTTGAAAGGTTTAAGAAACTTTGGATTAGAAGTATTAGTGTTTGTTGTACTTTTGTTGGGCTGTTAAAGCTTAAATTAAGATAATAAGTTCTTGAATCTACATGCAAACTATATTAATTTTTTGCTCTCAACATCATGTTGAGTGGAAAAAACATTATAGAACTATTAACAGAGAAATATAAAGAATGGGGTGATGTCTTAAATTCCACTTCTGGCAGGTGAAATTGTGTGTTATTCAGGAAAATCAGGAGCTTTGTTACAATATGAATCCATATATCTCTCTAAGAAGCAAATTGTGCCAGGTTTAGAATTCATTTAATTATTATATTTATTATTTTAACCTTATTTCTTACAGATTGTATTGTTTATGTGTATTCCCAATGACTAGTTCTGAAATTGAGCAAGGGCTCCACACTGGTCAATGACTATGTTTGCTCAATAGGACTTAGCAAAAATTTTACACAAGAGACCTGTTTCCCAGCCAAAACCCAAGCACAAGTTCAAATGACATATCAAAATTCAAGAACGGTGTTAACAAGGAAGTATGAACAAGCTCAACCCATTCTATTAAGAAAGAGAGGAAAAAAATACATGAATGTGAGCCTTATCCTCGCATTTACCCTCAGAGACACAGAACAGTCCCTGACCTTTTTTAATTGCTAATACATATTTAGCCTGTGCCTTGCCAACCACGCCTACCCAACCATGCCTCCCAACTTTTCTTACTTTTTAAAAAACTAGATGGTAAAAGGCTAGAGACCCTAAAATTGTTATGACTGAGGGGAAAGATTTTAGCTTAATCTCTACTTGTTTAGATTTTTTTTTTAAACTATGCTGTAATATTGGAACATTATGTCCCAATCAAAGGAAAACTTCAGAGATTGCATTTTCATAGACTGTAGAGTCAATCAGCTGCAAAATAAATCCACACTCTTTCTGAGC
This sequence comes from Callaeas wilsoni, assembly GCA_013398955.1. Lineage (NCBI taxonomy): Eukaryota > Metazoa > Chordata > Aves > Passeriformes > Callaeidae > Callaeas > Callaeas wilsoni. The sequence goes on along the minus strand of VWPU01014915.1, from coordinate 285,152 downwards.
TTTAGAACTAATTGTTTCACAGAAACAAAGCAGGATGACCTTCTTTGAAGCACTGTCAGCGATGATGCCGTACAGCTTTCTTCTTATTATAAAATACCTCACTGGCTAACTCATTTCCCAAGAACAGGAGAGACCTAGGGTCAGTGCCAGTTTCTGTCTCAGGGAATACAAACTCTCATCTCTTATCTTCTTGGCAAATGCAATAATCAACAAGATAGTTTATTTACAACAGCAGGAAGTGTCTCTCATCTTGTTGATTCTATATAGAAAAGATTGTCTGGGATAGAGGAAAAGCAAATGACAAGGAAAAATAAGAAGGTGAGAATATGTTATTAAACATTCCCTGTGAAATGGAGGAAGTTGTCAATATCAAGATATACATAAAAGACTGTTAATTCATTTTATTCAGGACTCTTTCTTATAAAACACAAAAAAGATCTTTAGAGCAAAGGTTGGAGCTCAGATATCTCCTCACCAGTAGGTTCTTTGGTGTGATGAAACTTAAGTTCATTTTGCACAGAGGTACAGTTTCAGCAGTTGGGGCTGCAGATTGATAAACCCACACAAAAAAACCCAGCACATGGCTCTTGGGGAGACAAGCCATAGAATAACATTCAGGTTTCATTCTGTCAAGGCACAGCGAGGTGAGGCTGGCCATGCCCTCAGCAATATGTGTAGCTCCACAAGGTCTGGACACAGAGGGCAAAGATGGTCCTGATCAGGCTGGAGATCAGCCTGTAGTGTGCATCCAAGGTGTCTCCAGGGAGAGGGTTGTAGGTAGGGCAGAGCAAGCTATGATGCAGGTCCCAGGATCCCAGCAGGAGAAGAGCCCTGTTCAGGGAGTTGGAGCAGCAGCCAGGCATTCCTACAGCATCGCTGAGGCTGATGGCCCCAGGCTGGTAGGGGCCATGGCTGCATGGTTAGGGATGGGGTCCCAGGAGTGGCTGAGCAGGAAAAGTAAACTCCTCTGGGTGACTAAAGTCCAGGACAGATTTCCATTAGGCTTTTGTGACTGAGATCTACTGTGTCCTGTGTGACCAGTCTAATTTCTGAGCTAAAGCGGAAAAAGGAAAACAACACATTGTTGAGCAGAGCGGTGTTAGGATAGCGTGCTTGGATTTAGCCATCAGAAATCTACCTCACTTCAATGAAGGCTTCTATGTTCTCTTACAAGTAAGGATAATTCCCTGAGGCAATTCTGAACAGTTTCTCCCTGTCCCACAATATCTATAGCTGTAAAACCTGAGCCATTTTTAAATCCTCTAGAATTATGCAGGAAGGTAACATTGTGAGAACTTGGGCTGATTTACCACCTTCCCTGCACACTTATTTCTTCAGGGAACTACTGCTGGGGATAATATCAGACTAGCTTTCTATTGAGGAAATCCCACAAGAGAAAACCCTTTGTAAACTAGAATATATGAAATTTTATCACAAAAAGGTAGACAGTAACATGCTGTTACCACAAAGAATTTCCTCATCTTAAAGTAAAATACAATTTGGTATTCCTTTACATAGCTTTTTATGTCATTGTTTAGCCCTGTTTTTCCCTTCTTTACAGAACACAAGATTCCCTGTTGAAAAAAATAAATGTCCAGTCACAATACTTTATTTAAGCTACTGCCTCAAAGAGGACACTGTAATTTGTTTAATAAAATTCAGCATTTTCATTTTTAATGTACAAAGGATTATTGCCAAAATAAATTTCTTGTTAATGACACATTTTTGGACAGGGTAATTCAAACAGCAAGGTGTTGTTACTAGAGACAGGGATGAAAATCTACCGAAAAGGATCCTGTTTTCCTGCTGACATTTTGGAAGAGAGATTTCTGCACCTCTACCCTGTGAAATGAAGCACTCTTCTAGCATAGACAACAGCCAGTTTCTGAAATGCACATTTCTTGTGTCAATCCACATGAAAATGAAGATCTGTGACACTTCAGCATTTTCAGCTAGTGATACCCCTGAGTAAATCAAAGCACTAAAGATGTCTTTCTTTTATCTGTGTTGCTCAAGACACTCTAAAGTGTCATTCTGCAGTCAGAAAGACTGGAAGATCTCTTCTCTTGCAATCCTAGTAAAAAAGAAGGACTTTACTACTGTCCCCTCTTAAGAGTGACTTTATTCTTTTCCTGTTTATTCTCCTTACACTGTTACTGTTTTTCAATTAGAATTTGTGTATGCATTGTGAATACACAGACAGTACTGCCGTGACTAGAGCATTCCACATATAGAGAAATATTAGACAAGGAACAAGGGTAAGATAATCTTTTTTTAACATTTCAATTAAAAATAAATTAGAAACTACTATCTATTATTAATAGACTGCGTAAGAAATGTCTTGCAGTGATTTTTCCTCTTTCATTTCTCAATTAATAACTGTTCTCTGGCTTGTGCAGGCTGTCTATCATTCACAAGGCTGAAAACAGTTTCAGGGCTCACATGAGCACTTTTAGGCTTATATGTAAATGAGATCAGTTCACTAGCACAGGACACAGAAAAATTCTAAATGGAGTGGGGGAACCTCAAGCAGTTCTGTAAATATGGAGAAACTGTGTTTAATCAGACTACTTAAATACAGATGTGAATAGGACTGTCTGAAACTTGAGACAAGAATTTTCTTATGCAATTTTTCATCTGGTACTTTGTACCTGAAGGAGATGAGGGGAAACAAAAGTTGAGTAGAAATATACTGATGGGGCATCTCTTCATCATTTCAGTAAAAAAGCATAGCCTCATTAGCTGGCTATTCTTTGCACTTTGTTGTCAAGCATGGACAACTCTTTTTCTTGTGTTTTTTTTCATGTACTCACATAAACCTTTATTAAAGATTGTGTTTACTAAAAAGAGAAATACGGAAGCAGATTCATCTGTGTAGTGTGCTGTACAGTTGAATCTTTCATGACTTGTCTTTAAGTACTGTAAAATCACATGCAGAATTTTTGTGGATCTGCTGTTCTAGAAGACCTGAAGTATTCTATAGCTGGTTAGCATAGAAATTTATCGACAGAGAGTGACGATCAGACTGGATATTCAGTTTGTATCCTTTTCATACAGAATGGTGGTTCACTGAGCATAAATATAAATATTACTTGCTTGCCAAATTTCCCTTTTCACTCTGCTGTGGATGGTTGAAGCTAGGAAACTCTAGAGTAATTTTGGTTTCTGTGGGTTGGAAATGAGTCACTATACACAGGTTTAATGGGAAATTTCCAAGTAGGCATTTCTAGTGAAGAGTACACTGACTTAAAAATTATAGCCCTGCTGAAACCGCTATGCAGTGTGTTCTTTTCATCTTCTCCTTAGTGATGCTTCTTAGTGCATTTCCAGTTCTACCTCCTGGACCCGTGTGCTGAAGACAGGATATAGAAAACTACTGCCCATCTTTATTACTAGAATAATCTCTAGCAGTAGTTAGCTTTGTAAGAATGAGGATATTTCTACAGTACACTGAAAACCATAAACACTATATCTATTAGCCAGAGTGATTAGATGAGCTCCCAGTTTTCTTCTGACTTATAGATATTTTACATTTATAGCAAATTTATACTTTTCATTACCTATATAGAAAGGATTAAAATTGTTCAGGTTATATTACACGCAATGCTAAGACCCAGGATTGATTACTTCCAACTATAGCTGCTTAGGTAAATTTATGAACCACCATACAACAATATTCCAGAACTTCAGACAGTGTGCAAGAAAATATAACTGAGGCTTGTTGGCTAATGACATTATGCAGAAAGACTGTTCTCACTTGTCTGGAATTTCAAAGATTAATTAATAATCAATGAGAAGAAGAGAGAAGGTTTCAAGGAGATTCTAGAAATTAATTTCTAATCAGAGAACATGAATGAATTTTTCAATGGAAGAAAAGATATAAAAAGATTGCACCTGTGAGATGCCAATAAATACTGTGAGATGCCTCTTCAAAACTGGTGTGGTGGCTGCTAGCAAGTTACCAGTTTCATATCTCCATATTTTCTATGAAGAGCACTTTCACTCTGGCTTCCTGCCTCAGTCATGACAGGAATACTTTTGCAATATGTATTTGCCATATTTAACTTTGCTAAAAACTGTTTACACAGAAAAGTGACCCAGACTTGAGAATAATGAACCACTCAGAACACAGCCGATCCCAAAGAAAGAAATCATCAAAAGTCAGGCATCATTTTCCATACCTTCCATGGATTTTTCTGATAAATTTCCTCAGAGCAGCCACATTACAAATATCCCAGAAATTCCTTTGGCATATGTTCATTTTCCTTTTGAATAATCACTTTTTGGCTAGATCACTCAATATTTCAAGAGGGATATCAGGAACGCTGACTCAAGTGTCCTCTCCACTCAAAGCAATTCCTTCACACGTGTATCACAGAGTGTCCTCCCCAGACAACATCCTCTGTGGCACAATACGTTTTCTCCCTCCTGATAAAACTGCTCCACTGTGCAATAAATAATGGTAAGCTGTTAGGAAAAATAAAGGAAGAGAAGGCAAACGAAAACTGAAAAAAGAATTTAAAAAGAGAGGAAACTGAAGTATGGCTCTTTAATCTGTTGATTAGGGCACTGAATCATTGCTGCTGTGACTGCCTCAATTTCTTAGATATAAAAGGATGTGAAGTTTTTTGATCTTCATTTCTCAACTCTTCAAATACTTGGTGTTAGTTTCTCAGGAAAAGCTAGCAAGGTAAATCAATCTGGGATATCACTCAACATGTGACATAATTATTATTATTTCTGATATTTCAATCATTACTATATACAGTGAATGTACTGTTATTGCCAAGTCCTTTAACTAAGTTGTGAAATAGTTTGAAATCCCTAATTTAAATTTGGAGACACCTCAGAATGGAATGAGAATATTCTTACCTCACTCTCAATTTAAAAAAAACAACAACAAAAATCGCATACGTATATATGTTTATATTACAACTACATAAATAATTATTTATTGAAGAATTGAAAAATTGAAAATGAGGAACTTTATGTCAAGGTCTGAAGAAAAGCCTTGCATATCCAGTATTGGAGGAATTGTTCAAGAACAGTTCATCCTTCTGAAAATAATTACCTTCATAAAGTTAATTAGCTGCATAAGTGCTGGCTGCATGAGGTAGCACTGCCCAAGGGCAACTTAGCATTCATGAATCAGTGTAATTCATACACGTCCATCTCAGTGCTTTCTACCTTTTTGATGTTTTATGGCCTTGACTAGCCCCTTTCTTAGTACTGCATCATTTGTCATGCGATCATAGTGAGGAATGTGAGTTTTATTGAGCATACCTAGGACTGCTATTTTCTGGGACCTTTCTAAAACAGTTCCAGAGAGGTCTGTTTGTAAATGTTTATCAAGTATTCAAGGTCTTTCCTTGCTAGCCAAAAGTTCTTGCTATTTAAGAGAAGGACAACCAGAGAAGAAAGATAATATGCATTCATACAAGCACACTGGTATGGAAAAATCTGTCATGAAATAATAACTTATCAGCCTTTTCCATATGGAATAAATTCAGACGCAGTAATCAAATAAAATTATTTTGTCAAAATCCATTCTTTGTCAAGAACTTGCTTTAGGTTTTATAGAATGCAGTAATGGTTTCTTTTGACATTAAGAGATGAAATTTTAATTTAAAAAATATTTAAATTCCCAAAAAAATCTTTGAAGTCAGACTCTATTTGAGTGTCTGTTGTTCTAAAGGCTGACTTTTCAGTGGCTGAGGAGCCTAAGTTACTTGTAAAAAGCACTGGTCACTAGGCACAACCATTTGCAAATGGACATGGAGTAGAGCAGCCCTATGGAAAGTGTCCTGGAGAAAAAGGTCAGGATTTCATGAGACAACATTAGCTGTTGAGTGGGAACATTAGCATTGCAAACTTGATCTTCCAGACTCTGTCACTGGAAAAGAAACTGGTACCTTCAGAAAATAGCTAATATCTGAAAACTGAAGTATTTTACTTCAAAGAGAAAATGCAAAAAGGGAAGGAGCTTTAAAATGAGACTGCATAATAAATAATACAAATCTAAATACAAATTTAAAAATTAAAAATTAAAATAATAAAGCTTTTAAGATTTAAAATATATATAATAATTAAAATAATCAAATATAGATAAATAAGGTATAGCAATTAAATAATAAACAGTTAATAACAAAAATTATATGGTTTCTAAGGTGCCCTTTGTGACTGCACATAGCGAAAGAAACTTTTTATTTTAGAGTTTATACTGTTTCATTTTAGAGTAATTTCAAAATTAATGATGGTGCATTCAATATTTGAGGAGTAACTCCTCCCTTTTCAAAGCTGTTTCATTAAGACTTGGCATTTATGAAAATATTGTCCTAAAAATGAAAAAAGTGAAGTCTGTATGACTATAGTAATTATACAAATTAATAGCTTACTAAAGCATTGTGATTGAACACTTATTTGTGACGTTGATAATCACACTTCATATCACAGTATTGCTATACACAGTCATGGTAACACTCAAAGGTTTTTCCTGTGGCAGTAATTTCATTATCATGCCTGTTTTATACGACTTTGGGCTTCAATGGACATGATTTTTTATAATACCTTCTGCCTTTTCATAGTTTTTGTAATACTTGACCATGAGGTATAAATCCATGTTGACTCCGCAACTTTACCTAGCCTACCTTATAGCATGTGTGTGAAATACTGGAACACAGGCAGGATCTTCTAGACACTCGAATTTCAGAATCTGGTGTGTTTTCTCTTCAGTTAATGCCTTCTGGATTACACTAAGATTAAAACCTGCTAGTCCTTTCTCTCAAGAGTTTGATGAATTAATAAATTGATCAGGAGAGTAGTTCACAATAAGGCTTTAAAGGTTTATGAACATTATCAGTGAGTAATTTCAGAATGGCTGATGCCCATTGGCTTAGACAGATGGAGTCTTCCTCTGCCCAGACAGTAAACAAAACGTGTCAACCATAATTTGAACTTTCTTATTAAGTATTAAGAAAAATTCTTTTTGGAAACAATAGTCCTCGATACTGATAGAGCACATTTTAAAAATGTCAAAATCATGATCCACAGAAGTTTGTATTTGTAAAAACTATGGTTTGTGCAAATAGAACAATGTGTATGAACCCTACTGTCACTTGATCAAGGCTAGACAGGAAGAGAACAACATCACTTTGGAAATGCAGTAACTCTGAAATTAATCCTTCTAACAACTTAACACTCAATTGGAATGCTATGTCACCTCAACCTGTTAGTGATCCTACAGCAGACAGAGTAATACAGACTGTTCTGACAGTCAACATTAAATTTTGCTGGTCAATGAATGTAAATATGAACAACAAATATGTATCAGAAAGAGGTATTCTTCTCTACTATAATCTAGCGTTTGGAAAATTTAGAAAGCAAGCTTCCAAGGTTGAGAAGGCTCATGACTGATGGTGAATCAGAAAAGTGCTCCATTAAGTCATTGGCACAGCAACATGGAGGGAGGAGGGCAAGATGCTCTTAACCCGTCCTGTTGACCCTTGTGTGGACCACACAAAATTAATGGGCTTATTAAGACAGACAAAAACAGAAGGGGCTGTCAGAGAGCTGTAGAGACCAAACCAGAGAAAACTGCAGAGCTCCAGCCCTGAAGTCGGGGAATGCATTGCAAATGCTGTCTTTGAAGATGACTGTTACCTGACTTATTGAAAAGATCTTTTGAATTCTATTCTCAGGTGACTAATTTATCTGACATATTCTGCAAATCAATTGTGTGTCCATGTCATCTTTAAATTTTTCTCTTGGACATGAGTGCTTAAAAGTAAGGCATGGTAATGCCATCTTTAATATAGTTCTCTGTCTTGCTTCTACATCCAAAGTCAAGCACCCATTCAGACAGCTTTGCCTTATAAAGAGTCATAGAATCGTTTGGCTTGGAAGGGATCTTGAAGATCATCTAGTTCCAATCCCCTTGCCATGTGCAGTGACACCTTTCACTAGATCAGGTTGCTGGGGGCCCCATCTAAACTGGCCTCAAAAACTTCAAGGGATGGAGCACCCACAACTTCTCTGGACAACCTGTTCCGGTGCTTCACCATCCTCTAAGTAAAGAATTTCTTCATAATATCTAATATAAATCTCCCCCTTTTTGCTTTAAAACCATTGTTAAGCCACTATCTGCCCATATAAAAATTCCCTTTCCCTCTCTCTTATATGTCCCCTTATGGTACTGGTCGGCCACAAGGTCTTCCCAAATTGTTCTCTTTGCCAGGTTAAACAACCCCAGCTCTCTCAGTCTGTCACCACGGCAGACGTGCTCCAGCCCTGTGAACATCTCTGTGCCCTCCTCTGGACCTGCTCTAGCAGGAGCACATCTTTCTTCTGCTGAGGACCCCAGACCTGGACACAGCACTCCAGGTGAGGTCGCACAAGGGCAAACAGAGGGGAAGAAACACCTACTGGCACAGGAGACATCACTCCTCCTGATGTCTCAAACTTACCTCAAACCCATAAAAATCTGTGACGTTTGATTAGGCCCCTAGAACGGCATGAGGAACTGAAGGGAAAGAGATATTGCAGTTATCAGAACTCTGAGAAATCATCTATGTCATTTGATATCTTGAAAAATTATTTTAATGCTTGACACATTTGAAGATGCTATTCTTCCGCTTAAAAATTTTGACTTAGAAAGTAAACTTCTGTTACCCAGTCCTGATTATAAGGATGGAAGAGGTATATATTGGTTAACTGTCTGTCACTGTACTGTATTCTCTTGTGTTGTATTTACAAAGAAGCAAGAATTGTGTTGGTGCAGAAGAGATCAATAAGAAGTCTGTTATCAATCTACTAGCAAACTTTGAAGTTAGAAAAAAGGAGAACTATATTGCTTTCAAACATCCTTGACAGTTTAACAAAGATGCAGCAAAGAGAGAAAGAGATGGGGAGGAGCTGTAATGACTGCCCTTGGTAGCAAAGAAAAGAAGAATGACTCAGGTGCTGAAGAGTTACACGAATCATAGTTTCATCCTTCAGAGGTTGAAAAGTTCAAGGCTATTAGCTATTTTCTTCTACTGACAATGAACAAAAGAACAAAGCAAGAAACACAATATCTGTCCAAACAGGCTTTCCACATTTATTGGCCTAACAGCTTTACTTTCATCTAAGAAATCTTGAAATAATAGAGCAAGGAGTCATGAAACATGCAATCTTTAGCCTTGAAAAAGAGCTTTGTTAAGCCTTTAAAGCAAAATCTCTTGATTTTTTTAAACATGCAAGCCACATAGACAGCAAAACACATTACAGTGTAATATAAGATTGAAACACACATATGTATGTTTTTCTCAAGATCTCATGCAGCATTAAACAGTTCCCTCCAATAAGTGAATTTTGTAAGACACAGAATTGTCTTTACTATTAGGATTTAATCCATTTTAACCCTTTAAAGAAAGAAGATATCTAGTAACTACATGATTAAAATAAGGAGGTAGCTAAGCAGTTCACAAGGAGGGCCAAAGTATTTTACTGTCTCTTACACAGTGCCTCCATGGGTTATTATTAGATGTTCTGGCATTTCATATGTGCTTTATGGTCTCTTTGCTGGAAACTCTTCTGACCACCACGTGATACTGAGATTAGCAGCAATGCAGGTCTTTTCCTCTGGGAAAGACTTTCTGTCCCACTGAAGAAGTTCCTGCATATTTTTAATCAAAGATACACCTTATATTTCTTGTGTTCTCCCCTGGCTCGATATGAACATGTCTGAAAAAGCAGGAAACTCAACATCTGTGATAGTTTCCCTACTTAGAAAGAACACGCAGTATGAGCTCTGCATTTCATTATGAACATGAATAGTTAATTTAAGTTCATAACCATGGAAAATATAAGACCTTGAAAGATGAGGTTGTATTTCTAGTCTCCATGTTTCCAGAGGGATGAGAATGTGTATCTCCGTGTGTGAGGTTGGATCCTTCAGGTTTACAGCACCATTTGGGGGAGCTGTTTCTCTGTGGTTCTTGGCTGTGAGCACGAAGCTCCAGTTTGACCACTGCTGTCCGTGATAAAGAATCAGCAGTACAGATGAGGTGGAAAGAGTTAGTGTGACTGAACTGATGAAACTGGACACAATAAGGCCTAACCTTGGGGATTTATATCAGATGATTTGGGGGGTGAAGGGAAGAGGTAAATGGACAATTTCAACGGAGGAAGAAGGAAATCCTCAGTAGCACTCAGAAGGAAAGTCAGAGTTGGAGTTGCTGCTTGACTGCTGCTGCTCTAGGACCTGTCCTGAATGAGGAAAACATCATCAGGAAGGAGATTAATGGACATGTGTGAGTCCAGAGCAAAAGGAGGCCCTGAAGCGACATGTGTGTGTTGGGGGGTTGTGGGGATACACTATGGAGCTCAGGAGAAAAGGATGAATTTGATGTGACAGATGTGTAAATAAGGTACCCACTTTATACATGAATTTTTTCATTATTTTTCCCCCTCTAGGTCTACAGTTATATCAGGAGAAGGCTTCAAATTGTAGGCTGAGAAGAACAAATGCCTTTTCCTTTTGTTAGCTAAATAACTGAGACACTAGGAAAAAAACCCAAAAACCATAAACCCACATCCAAAAGATAAACACATAAACAAAACAAAACAAATCTTCTACAAAAACAAAAACAAAACAAAAAACACTCCTCCCCCCAAAAAAAACCCAAAAACCCAAGCCAAAAGTAAACAACAGAAAACCCAATCAAACAAATCCCAAGCAGAAGAATTGATACAAGTGGGACTGGAGCTCTGACTGAAAGCATGTAAGGATAAATACACTCTAACCAGACAACAAATAGTAATTTCTCCAAACATAAGCTGACTATGCAACAATTGTGTCTTTATATTAAAAGAGGAAATGAAATTAATTTGCCTGTTAAGGGTGATTCATATGTCTTTCTTCTCTCCTACCTTCTCTCTCCCAGCTTCTACAAAACCACTGGATCAGTACTCTTTTTTCACCATGTTATTTCTTGTCTCTCATTAGGGCCTTTAAAGTTTCTGCTGCAGACACTGAGTGAGAATGCAGGCCATTAATTTACTAGTGAATTATTGTAAAAGCACAGAGAACATCCTCCTCCCCTTCATTGAGCTTATGTGAAAGCAAAAGGTATTTTGCTTGCTACCAGAGGTCACATGGAGAAGTGCTGTGACCTGTATTTTTACTGGTAAATGGAATAAAAAACCCAAACAACAAAACCTCTTTTTCCCTTACATTAGCTTAGAATCCAAGTTCCCTGATTGTTTTGTGCCACAGTGAATTCCACAATAAATGTAAGATTATGTACCAAAATGAAGCACATGATTTATATTGCAGCATACTTGTACAGCTACCTCGTTGCCTTAAAAATTCTCTTTGAAGAATTTCATTGTAAATTAGCCTGCCTGTGACTTAGAAGCAGTGCCTACACTAAACTTAAACCTTCTTGCCTTCTTTGGAATATGTTTTACTTCACTTATAGCTATATCGTGCAACATAAATTTTGCAGACACGACTTCAAACTCCAGTTGCCTTTAATGTATGCTTATTTTTAAATCAAATATGGTCCATTTAATTTTATAATCTACTGCCACTATCTGGCCTTATTTTATTTCTTAAAAATTAGATTATTTTCTTACAATGATAGCTTTAAAGTTGCAGAAACTCAAATTAATTAGGTGGGAAAAGTTGGCCAAAGTTTCATTTTTATTTACTTTTCTTTTTAGGCATGATTTCAGCTTCTATAATTCCCTAAATCTTTATTTCCTTAGAGCGACTATCACAGGAAGTTAATCCACAAGCTGCACCAGCTTCTTAGGATGCATTTTAAAACAGAGCTAAATAATGGTTCTTGCTGTTCATTCCTGTTCCTCTGCCAACAGAATGCAATGGCACAGCAAGGTGACTTGAGGACCAGCTGATTGCTCCATTTCCAGTATATCTAGGTGAAACAATCACTGTAGTGTTCCAAGGCACTTTTCAAGGAATTAAATAGAAAAACTGTATTCTGACATTGAATGGTAGCTGAGTGAATATTTTTGTCAACAGTATTCCCAGAACTACTGAAGAAATTGTAGTGCATTCCACGTTTCAGCTTAATTGAGTCTTGAAATAGAAAATGGTAACCTGAGTCTAAAAAAAAAACAAAGGTGGAAACCACAGGGACCAATCTTCAGTAGTCTAAAGGAAGTGGAAACCTGGAAAGAAGAAAAAATGAAAAGAAACCTCATCTCTGCAATCCTTAGGCAGAAATCAGTAAAAATTTCCAATGATCAAGCAAAGTAGGATTGGACTCTAAATCTGTATATATCTTCTCATATGCCAGTTAAATTATTCATGAAGAATCATCTCCTTCTAATCCCCTTTTTTTTTCCTTCCTGTTGTCTAAACAAGCAATACTGGATGGCTATTAATTCAACTAGTTATCACTTTCAGTAAATAATTCCCTTCACAAATCTGACAGGGATGTCACTACTTTTTCAGACTCTCAAGTCAAATTAAAGACTCACTTGTTTTCCCTTTGCTTTTCATTTTTATCTCCTTGTAACAGACTGCACCATATAATTAGTAGAGACATAATTTTTTTTTTTAAAATGTTGTGGTACGATGAGAGAACCAACTTGGATCTTTCTATTGTTGAGGGAACATCACAATTCAAAAGGCAAAATGTTTTTCATGAAAGAAGGAGAAATTTTGATCAAGCACAATGCAGGTTTTCATAGAATCCAGGCAATTTGGTTTTTTAGCAACATGTTGCAGTGGACAGTGGTCTAAACTCTTGCGTAAATATAAATGTGGGCAAGAAGTTCAACTATTAAATGAGTTTTTGAGGAAATGAGAATATTTGAAAGTGAAAATAGAAGTACCCCAACTTCAGCAAAGTTTTTCACCATACTGAGATATTTTAAGAATTCTTAGTAATTCTAATACCTTTCTCATCTCTTATCACCAGAACTGCTTTACCTATTAACATACTTTATGGCAATCAAGGAAATAAAGAGATTAGAAGATTTGGTGGAACACATCTGATATTTTGCTAGTGATGCTTAGTTTGCTTGTGCTAATGACAGCTGCTATCAGGGAATGAACATAAGAATACGGACATAATATCAGCACTGAAAATTTTGCCTATTTCCAACTCTGTCTGTGGCTGAAGGTCAGAGAGTCTACTGCCCGGAACAGTGCAAGGAGGAAGTCCAGGAAGAGTCTGGGATGACCATGACCTCATTCATGCTGCTGGAACAAACCTCTGAAACCAAGTTTGCTGAAGGGGACGTGAGACAAAAAGAAGATCCCTACAGCATAACAGCATTTCATTTTTGGTAAGCATCAGTTAAGACAATAGAAGCTTGTAGACTTCTCCTGCATACTTGTTAATATTCTTTTAATTATTCACTAAAGTCGTTATGCAATATACTGATTATGGAATAAATAAACTGCAATAGACATAGGAGCCTAAAACATGATATAGGGTTCATAGTTGAGGTCTTCACATGCCATAGACACCTGTTTCCCTCTTCTCTATGTTTCATGCCAGAACTGGCAGTAGAAGTTCAGAAAGGGTTCATGACTTTCAGAAACTGAAAGATCTGGTTTCTCATTTCTTGAGTGAGTTCTCTAACTACTCAAAGTAATGAGAAACTCTCTCCCATACATTAATATTATAAAATTAAAAAGCTACAAATGCTTTTGCTTTCAGACCCAGTCCTGTCATCTTCTGAAATGTGTGTGCTAATATGACTTGGTTAGAAATCATGGTGGGTCTCAAGTTTAGACAGTTTTTCAGCTGAATAGGAAAAGGCCTTGCAAACGTTGGGCAATTCAGATTGAACAACTGTGGCACTGAGCAAGGAATGAAGCAACCACTGAGATCCATTTGGGACTTGGCTGCCTGAACTCATCATGAATACTATGGAATGAAATCTTCAAGCTTTTTAGTGCCTGGCTACACTGTCCCGTCACATTTCCTACTAGTTCTCCTGATGACATTATTTCCATATATCAGATAGTGTGTTCTTAGGAATATGGAATTAAAAAATAATAAATTGCTGTTCCACTATTTTTTTATTTTTTACAGCATTGATTCATTATGTTTGTTTCGGGGTTTTTTTTAAGATACTCTGTTCCACATCTATATTCATTTGGAAAGTTTTTTTTCTTCTCAATAGGTCTAGAAAATGAAGTAAGCAATATCTCAGCAGCCTATTTTAATTGAAGTGAAAAATGATTTTTATAAGTCCATCCTACTGCTTTTATAACTTTGGCAGTAAAAAGAAGTTATTATTAGAATATTCTTGTTGCATACCAACAGCCCTTGTCAATAGTACTTGCAAGGACAAAACAAAAACATAAAGATAAAAGATGAAGCATCTTTTACATATTAAAAAGGCATCTGTCTAGTTCCTGAGTCTACTGGTATAGATTACTTATTCAGTTGCTTTTAATTGTAGCTGAATGAGGAACAATTCCACAAGTGTTCTCAAGTAATTTCTTCCCTTTTATGAAATTAGCAACAACCAATCACATAGTGTAGTTACTAAGATTTGCCTGAGAATGCTAGAATGACTGAAAAAAATAAAACCTTTTGGCAGAATCTGCTGTAACAAATAGTGGGGCACATACAGTTTATGTGAAACACTTTCAGGTTACAAGAATTCCCACTTTTATTACCTTTTATAACATACTTCTGCAAACTATGGGCTCCATATTCCAAACTCCCATACTTACCATCGATCTTTGTCCCATTTCATGTGTCAGACTCCTTGTGATGTCCATAAACCACCCACTTGTACCTACCCTGACATGGTTAATGATGCTTAGTTGCATTTCTTTAACATACTATTGAAAGACCATATGCTCCCACATGTTTTGTTAATTTTCATTGCATGAAATAATTCTATTTAAAGTATCAGAGAGAATTCTAAATAAGGCCTGGAAAAACTGGCAAACCTGTGAACTTGATCATAAATTTCGCTGATGCTCTTCCAAAGGAAAGTTAGGCAGATTTTCCTTGGATGTCTTAAAGCTTTCTGACTCCAAAGTTAGCTGCATGGTGTGATGGAAAGTACATACACTTAATATTCCTTGGTGACTGGGTGATGGGTAGAAAAGGGAGAAGGGCAAAAAGTGGTTGAGATCTAGACTTTTCACCTTCTGCTATATGGAAAACACAAGTTATAGCATATCCCTGCTAAAGAATTTAGCAGGGATATGCTATAACTGAAAGTGCAGTACTAAATAGCATTGTTTGAAGAAGGTGTGCTGCAGAATGATTTTTTCCTAAAGATACTCATTATTTTATGAAGCAACACATTTATTTACACTAATAGAATTAAGGTACTATTCTAGGTTTAAAATAGTGAAGTAGAAAAGCACCTTCCATTATAATTGCAACTGCAGTTCTAGCAATACAGAAGTTTTCAATAGTGCATATTGACTACTGGTGGAAGGCATGAGCAAGAGATCCTAAAAAGATTTTGATTTATAAGTTACCCATTTTTTAAATGACTGCTAACCCCACATTTAAAAGTTAAAATGCAGCAGAGAGTTGATGAGATAGGAGCAAATAAAAGTAGATCTTGAGCTGCTGATCATTTTAATAATTTCCCATTCATACTAACAATAATTTCATAATAATTGGAAAGCCTAGTGCAGTATGAGTCTATGTCAAAAGATAGGCATTCCTGAAATGCTCTGCAGCAATCTATGTTTTAATACATTCAGTGATATGAATTTTCACTTTCTAGAAGTCTGAACAGCGAACTTTCATCAAGAAACCAATTAAGCAAACAAAGAATACAAAACCAGATGGCAAACACAGGATAAGAGTGATATTAAACTTGATTCATCAACTTGTTCCTAGTGTTAGTAGAAATGACCTTAAAAATGTATTTTAGTATCTAGGCTTAAAACCAATTAAGGAAGAACCTATGTAAATCAGAGCAGTGTGAAAATAAGATATGTAAACTGAACTAAGATTATATTTTTGAAATAAATTTTTATGGAAATTATGTTCATAGCATTATTTCTGTGCAGTTAGATCTGTAATATGAGCTAAATACAACGTTCCGAATGGCACCCAAGTTTTATAAAATGTATATTTCTAACATTAGCAAAGGAAAGGAAAAAAAAATCTTTCTAATAGATTATATACGAGGCAAGAAGACTGACCCTAATACATTTTTTACTTAAAACTAAAGGGGAAATTATCAGTTTTAGTTTTCTCCCAATAAATGGTTTAACTTCCATTCCATTTAAGGCGAACATATAGTCACAAAAAATGTATTTTCAGTTGGCTTTCAGTACAGTTATGAGTCTGAAAAAGCAATAAACAAAAATATTTAGGTTTAATGGTGGTTTATTTTTGGGTTTTTTTCTTGCTTAAATGACAGGAGAAAAGAGTTCTTAACTACATATATTATCACATTAGAAAGAAATTATTTCATATCAATTGTCAAAAGGAAGCTGAAGGTGACAAAGTCTTGCCTTTCCATGACAAGTGTGCTGGTTTGAAAGCAAAACCAGTGAGAAACTCCAAGTCAGAAGTACAATTTAATAGGAAAAACTAAAATAAATGCAATAGTATAAAAAAAGAAACCACTGACAGAGTCAGGATACAACCTGACACCCTGTCAGTCAGGGTGTTGGTAGCAGTCCAATAAAATGGTGGCTGCAGTCCTCCAGAGTTCTGCTGAAGATGGTCCTGTTGAAGCAGTGATCCTGTAGAAAAGGTCTGGTCTTCACCTGAAGGTCCAGTGGTAGCTCTTGTCCTCTGGGAATCCAGTAGGTAAGGGCTGCCTCTGGTGTTCGGAATCTTAGCTTATATCCAGGATGGGATGCTTGGTTCCTCCCTCTGGGCAGAGCATCTCACAATGGGAGGATGTAATTTTATCAGTCATGTGGTGAGACTAGATAGCCCATTAACAGGAGATATCTCCCCTAAAGGGAGGATGGGTCATGGGAGAGATAAGGAACGCTGCCCCACCCGGTTCCCACAGCTGGCCTATTAACAGAAGATAGTCCAGACAGAGGAGGCAAGGGACACAGCCCCACCTAGTTTTAACAGCTCCTGAAGATGGTAATAGAATACACTGCAACCCAGGACATTCAAGATAAACTGAATTTTCCTCCTCTCCTTGTCTCTGAAAAAGTAGCATTAAGTATATTCACTAGACTAGGACAGTCATTTTCCCCCCCAAATACCTGGATCTGGATCTGAATCTGTCTCTTCGGAAACTTTCTTAAATGTCATTAATGTGGAGAAAAAAAAAAAAAAAAGCTGGTTTATTTGGGTTGGGAAACAGATCACCTTCATTGGAGCAGAAACTAGACAAGTTTCCTCACATCCTAGTGTCCTTTGGAATCTGCTGGGTGTTTATATACCCCCTGAATCTGACAGCAGATGAGTTTGATTGATAGAGAACCTAAGAGATGACAGGACAGAATTGGTCTTGAGCAGGTAGATGGCCATCCAGATGGAGCTATCCAGAAAGCGATTAGGTCTTGTAGTAAACATCCTATCAAAGGATAGAGCCATTTCATTTGTATGGGACTATTAAAGTATTTTATAGGTATTGGAATAGCTCCAGCAAAGAGAGTTCTTCTGCAGGAAACTTGAGACCCTGGTGTGTAAAAGCTTCACCTGTGAGTTAAGGAATCAAAGTTCAAATCTTTGCCCTGAAGCAGGAATAAAATGAATTTGAGGTCATTTCTCATACCTCTTAAGCAGGTATCTTAATCAAAGGGACATGACGTACTCTAAAGAAGCATTGCCTCATGCTGTAGCTAATGGAGTTAATTAATGTTTGCTGCAGCTCCATAAGCATTAAGTAGTGTCATCAATCCTTAGCTAAAGCAGATTTCAGTAGCTTCCTGACTATCAGGTTATCTGACCTGTCGCTAGTTCCCTCTTCCTGAATAATGCTATGTATTCATTAATATGCAACTGAGTAAAAATAGATTGTTTTCTTTCATGTGCCCAGGAATATAGAATTGGAATGGTAGATTACCCATGGTCAGAGAGCATTGAACAAAAATTCGATAATATATGGCATAGAAGGTTTCTATCTATGACTACAATCACAGGAGAACAATAGAGCCTTTTCCATCTGAGGGCAAGTATCAGTTTAAAGATATAGTATCTGATCTCCAAGTTTTTCTAATAAAGGGTGTCACAGAGGTAAGACTTACTACTATGATCCCAGAATGGCTGGTATGTGTAAGTTAGGATCTTGCAGTGCTACCACAAATGTGCCATCCAAATGTAAGGCAGGTACATGGCCAGATGAAAACAACCTGTCAAACTTTAGACTAGATGCAAACACGAGTAAGAAAGCCAAAGAATTTGGCAACCAGAAAGAAACTATGTCTTTGTCCTCTAACAGGAGAGTATAGAATCCTGCATCACATAACTAAAACAGTATAGGATTTTGCAGCCCACAGCTCACAAGTTAGGTTTGCCATTACTTGCAGTACTTAAATAGAGAGAGAAATACTAGCAGAGATGGCAGGAAAAGGAATTTTCTGTCTAAGATAAACTTTAAAAATATTAATAGTCTTGTTAGTTGTTATTTGTGGTACTAGCTGCTAAGCTTTGATCATTTTGCTTTTTTGTATTTTATACTACTACATCTTCATTTAGAAAGTGACAGGCAGTGATAGAAGCCTGAAATAGATCTTTCGTGATTTGGAGAACTGCAGACATTTTATGAAACATGCAAGTACTGTAAAAAAACCTTTCTGTCATTTACAAAATCATATCAGAATAAATTTTTATTGCTAGTGTCAAGGTTTATTATTCTTGGTTGTACCAACACAAAGTAAAGGACTACACAGGCTGATTTTTTTATCAATAATTAAAAAGTGCCATTTAATACTAGAATTTCTTTAAAAGAATACAAATTAATATAAATGCAGAAATAAAATGTTAAGACTTGGTTATTTCAATAAAGTTTACAAGAGAGGTAAATTCTTGTAATTTTTTTCTTCTAAGTATTTTAATTTTTTTCTTCTGTTTTCTTACATGCTTACAGAAATGAATCACAGAAATGACATTACCTATTTTTGCCTCAAACTGTAAAATAAAGATTTTAGATTTTATAATTTTTTAATTCTATTTTTTGTTACTGATTTCAGAGATTAAGATTATAAGTGAAATACCTGACCATAACCTATCAAATTTACATAAAAGGAATAGCTTTCTTAATTTTAAAAAGACAGTAATCTTAATAAAGGATTTTTAGTTCAAAATACATATTTTATAATTATTGAACGCAAAATCATGAAATATCCACAGGTAGATTAGCAGGAGCACTATAAATGTTCAGTGTTTTCCTGATTCATACAAAAAATCAGTTAATACCTACAATATCTATTTTATGTTTGTGTATTTTTCTCGATGATCCTGCAAGAATAGTGCCACTGAGATTTGTCAAACATTTATGCCAGCAACAGTAAGTAGCCATTTCTTTGTGGCATTGGAGAAATAGGATTGAAATGAAGGGTTTTTCTTCATCATTTACAACTTTATGTATGACTTGCATATTAATTTCATTTATCATAAACTGAATTTACATTGCATTAGTTATTGATAATCTAGATAAGAAATAAAGGATCAAAAATTTTGATTACAGCACACAGTAATAGCTTAACAGTCAGACTAATGGAATTTAGATGCATGATCAAAGTAATTGTACTTTGGTAAAAAAAAAGTGATGGTAATGAAACACTGGAAAATCTATGAAATGTTAGAGGGTGTACCCAAGGAATGAACTGTATGATCTTCCCCTGCACACTGTAGTATGAATTATCTCTGAAGAGTGGAGGTCTGCTGGAGAAAGACCTTACTAGATGTCTGCTGGAAATGCAATAGAGCAGAGAGGAAAACAGCTGGGAGGCTTCTGAAGCGTGTGGAAGAAAACTTCCTGACACAGCTGGTGTGTGAGCCAATTAGCAAAGGTGCCCTGCTGGACCTGTTTGTTGTGGGCAGGGAAGGACTTGTGGGTGATGTGATGGCTGGAGGCCATCCTGGGCATGGTGATTCTGAAACACATTCTTCATTGCTCCGAGTGTGAAACTTTTAATTCTTCCACAACTTTGCACCTAGAGCATGTAATCCTATCTCTTATTTCCAGAGCTCAGATGGGTCATTATTTAAACTCCTTGGTTTATCTATACCCCTCATTTTGTAAAGCTGCCTGACTTGATTTGCAATTTCTTGCACTGCCAGAGCTTTTTTATGAAACAATACTGTCTGGAAAACCCGGAAAACAAACCATGTAATAATTAAACATCTAACTGTTCTCTCTCTGTCATACAGTTTCTCACTTTAGCTGAGACTTTTCAGGATAGCAATTTATTTTTGTCTAGTCTACACTCTTCCTTAAAAAAATGTAGTGAGATGATGAATCATCATCAACAAAAGTCCTTTGAGTTCCTCACAAAAATAGGCATGAAAATAAAAAAAAAATCACTGGCCATCTTTGTCAAGGAGTTAGGAGATTAATTCTGCTGACAGTGATGTGTGATACATTTTCAAAAAAGAAAGATTTAGGATTAAGTTGCAAGACTCATAAGTAATATCTTGGGAAGGTAGTTTTCTTTTTCTTTTTTTATTTTTTTTTTAAATAAACAAGGCTCTACATAGAGTAGCATGTTTTTTCTAAAACCCAGTTCCTAGGAGAAAATACCAGCTAAATGCTCTTCCTTCTCCATTCACAGAAGTACTGATCATAGTAGAGGAAAAAGCAAAAATGTACCTAAACTGCCTGTGTATCCAGTAATTCTTTATTTCCAACCTGGACATTTCATTATATAGAGAACAGATTTAATGTTTTTAGCACAGGTAAATAGAAACATTTAATCGAAGTACACCTTTGCTGTCTTCTTAGAGTGTGACTATGAGGAAACACATTTTTTTTAAATAAAAATAAAGAAAAATGGATTTCTAAAGAATTATCTATTACGCTGCCATAAGTATACCTGTACTAACAGCATTTCAGCACTTTCTTCTAGCTATAATGCCTTTGAAATATTTGAAATCTTGTAATACTGTAATATAAATGCAGTGCATATTCTGCTCCTAGAGAAATGTTGAAAATGTAATTGCTTTTATATAACTGAAATTCAAGATTGAAAATATTTCAAAAGCACCACTGTAGGAAGAAAATATTGAAATACTGTAGGAGAAGAACTGGAAAAAGAAAAAGAAATCAAGTTTGGAAGGGAAAGATTAAGCATGTTAGTCAATAAGCTGGCAGAGTCAATAAGACAGATTTCTCAAAGTATACTGAGGATGAAAAAAGTGTTAATTGCATACCAGAGCATGTTTATGAGGGAATACAAATAGATTTGAGAAAACATGTACATAACAACAGACCATTTGATATAGGAAATATTCCTGTGACCATGGTGGACCTTATACTGAATAATAAATGAGAAGGCAACAAACATCATGAACCCTGGAAGACCAAAGACACCATGGGTTAGAGTTGTTATTATTCTCTGTGCTCCAAAGTTCAGTATTTCACAAAGAAATCTGTTCCATAAACCAGCGTACAATATCAGATCCAGCTTTCTGGATGGAAAGAAACAGTTTATTTAAAAAACAATTAACTATAAAATAAATACATTAGGTTTTAGGTAAAAGACTGAGATGCTTCTAAGTGTTGAGATTTAAATATTTTGAAATGAAAAAGTTAATTAGTTTATTTATTTATTTGTTTATTTATTGTCTTCCTGAAATATATTCTAAATGTATAATATTCTAATGACTTTTTAACCCACACTTATAAAGTATTATCGGAATTATTAGGCATCTTAAAAGTCTTCCATTAATTTTTTTATAGTGTTTCAGGTACATTAGAAAAGAAAACAATCAGCTTTATGGCTTTTTGATAACTTCAGAATTAAAATCACACTGAGTTTTCTGAAGTTTTCATAAGGCATAGAATTGAGCAACTAATGTGTCATTATAGCTTGATTCTAATAAATAACTTCATTATCTTTGAAATATTAGACTAACCTAGACATTAACTGCGGGAGTTTTATTTTTTTTTTCCAGAGACAACCAAATAGGGCTATTTAGGTTTATTTTATCATAAGTTTCCATGTTAAAAAAGAGTAGAGAGGTATACAGTCCTCCAATAGCTACTGGCATATAAAAATCTGATTGGTCGCCTAACTTTACTAGGTCTAAAATTCAGGTTTATTGGATTCTAATGTCTTGAACAAATATTATACATATTTTAATTCAAGAGTGAATAATTATACATAATTTGAAACTGTTCTACATGCCATCACAATTTTTTTTATTAATGCTTTTCCATTCATTATTGTTTTAGTCAAATCATATATGTCTCAAGATCCATGACACAGGCAGAAAAACATAAACTTTATCCAGCTCCTGAAACTCCAGCTGAACCTGCTGCCCACACTGAGAAAAACCCGCCAGGTTCTTTGGCAGTACTTCCAACAGAAGCCCACAAAACCATAAAATATTTAATACAGTGAAAATCTGTTCTACTCACATCATGAATTATAACTTGGAATCAAACTACAGAGTCATGAGTGGGCATCTGTTCAGTAATTATCCTTAATTCAATATAAGCAAACCCAATAAATATTAAACAATAACTTACCCTACATCTTTTTGATCAGTACTGTTGATGCAAAATGAACATTTAAAGTGACTGATCTTGCTATAGGAGAGTTTCTTATGCTGTTTTCTCTCCCTTTTTCTTTTCACACAAATTGAATTTAATCCTATTTGTCCATAATTGTGATCTTGGGGTATTTCTGGTCCATCGAAAATATGTATTTATTACTCAGCACTAAATTACATTTTGTTACTGGCCTAAATACTTGAGATTTAATTTTGATCCTAATATCCACTATTCCATTTACTGGATCCAGGAAAAGGTAGATATTATCAAGAGAGTTGATGCAGAGACTGAACACTTTTAGCAATAACAAAGTAAGATAAAATGGAAACCGTGTGAAAACTCATGGATAAAAAAGAAATGCTACAGAAGGTGAGCGGGAAACTTTTACCAGCTGTTGTTTACCTTTAGTTAGTATTTGAGGATAGAGTAGAGAATACTGGGCAAGACAGCAGCAGAAAGTTTCACAATTTGATAAAAGGACAGTGGCTGCAGGCAGAGCCTGAAGGCAGAACGTTCGGTTGTGTGGCCCAAAGGTCAATAGGGATGGATAAGGAAAATCACCTAATATAGGAAGGAAACAACACTTCCCAGAGGGGATCTCACAGGAGAGGCTTGATTCCTGATTATCTCTGCTCTGGTCTTATTAACTAATCACTTTCATTTGGTAAGTAAAAGTCAAAATACTCTTGTGCTAGCTTCATTGTCAGGACAGAGAAGTTGACATACTTCCTAAGGTTTTTAAGCTCCTTTAATTAATCTGGAAAATCTCTAAGAGATCAATTACTGTGTTATTCTAAAACATTTTCAAATCAGAATTGTTAAAAAACACCCAGAATATTATGGGTTTACATCTTCGTAGCATATTTAAAGTCACTTTAGAAAGAAGAATATTTTCTCAGTTTCACAGATGGGGAGCTGGCATGATAAGTGCCTATGTGCTTTACTTATATTACTCATTTTGTCAAAGACCAAGCTGAGAAAAAAAAGAAATTCCTTACTGTCCTTTGCTCCACAGTAGTACCTTGTTTATCCAAGTAGAGGGAGGATAGGATGGAAAGAAGACATCTGATGCTAATATTAGGCGTTTTGGGAATGTTCAGCTACTGACAATGTACTCCAGCTCCCCAAACTGGCAGTCGGTATGAATAGTGCAATTGTGTCAGTTCAGTGGTCCTTCCTTCTTATCTTTGGAACCCGTGGCAGGCTCTGGACACAGAATGAGGCTCACTCCTATGTGCTTTGGAGCTATAGTAGACACTATATAAGGCACTCCTTGAAACAAACTATTGTTGGTATTTGTGTCTGAGCAAGAGTAATTAATGTCTGGTATGACATACAGTTCAATGAATGACTGAGAACCTACCTGAGCTGAAAAAGCATTTTTATCAATTTAAACACTGCCTTACTTTGCAAGTAATTTCACTGTGATTTGCAAGGTCCTGGGCCCCTCACTTCAAGAAACACATTGAGGTGCTGGGGCATGTCCAGAGAGGGCAGCGAAACAGGGGAAAGGTCTGCAGCACAGGTCTTGTGAGGAGCAGCTGAGGGAGCTGGGGGTGTTTAACCTGGAGAAAAGGAGGCTCAGAGGACCGTATTGTTCTCTACAACCACCTGAAAGGAGGTTGTAGCCACGTGGTCTCTTCTCCCAGGCAACTGGTGAGAAGATGAGACAATATAGCCTTCAAGCTGTCCTAGAGGAGGTTCAGGTTGGACATCAGGAGGAATTTCTTAATGTAGAGTGTTGCTAAACATTGAAATGGACTTGCCAGGGAGGTGGTGGAGGTGTTCAAGAAATGACTGGACATTGCAATTAGTGCCATGATCTAATTAACAAGTGCTGATAAAAGGTTGGACTCAATGATCTCAGAAGCATTTTCCAACATAAATAAATCTGTAATTCTATTAAGTAATTGAATAATTTGGCACACAATTAATAGTGTTCTGGTGTCAGATAATGCAGACATCAAGTTGCTGTGGCAATGGAACACACATGGATACTCTGAAGGACCCTTCCATGTCTAGAAATCACCATAACAGTGAGCTTCCTTCAGTGATTCAGGATTTTCTAAACATCCGGGAGAAAACCCCATCAAGTTTCAGAATTTTCCTCCTTAATTTTCAGTAATGCATTTGGTAACATGAACATCTTCAATTCTTTTGAGCTATGGTGTTCTATTTTGAGCTATGATGTTCTATTCTGAGGTTAATTTTTGAGAGCCGTATAGTAGTGCTTTATTTAAATTTAGACATTTTGAACATATATATTTCTTTTACATGTTTGCAAGTTTTATTTCTACCTCCTTCAATAAGGAAGAAATGCCCTTTTAACAGATCCTTGGAATGAAGACAGGTTGATTTTAATCTTACTTATTTCTCTTTTCCCCTTTCTAGAGGCATTCATATTCATCCCCATCAAGTCAAGAAAGGAGATATTAGAACATTTCAAAAGGGAAATTCCATGGAAGATCTATGAAACAAAAATTTGTGTTTGTGGTCTTACGTAGTATGGCTGTATGATTCTAAACATTAATACATATTAGGTATTGCTGTGATTTTACTTTTCCTGGTGCTGTTTTCCCCTACTCATTATAGAACTGCTATGACAATATGCTTGAGCCTGTTTCAAAAGTGGTGAAGCACTCGTTAAGACAGTGAAAGAATAGAAGAGAAACATTCAAGGTTTATAGTATTTTCTGCTGCTGAACAGGGCGTTAGGTCCTTTTTCTCCAGAAACCCTGTGAACCTGATAATAAATGCAATGACGCAAGAAACAAAAGGAAGAGGTACAAGAAAAGCCAATAGTATTTTGATAGAATTTTCATAATACGTTTCTTAGGAGCGTAAAAGAAGTGCTACAATCTCTCCTTGACCACGGTTCCTTTTTGACTTTCTTTTAGGTGACTACTCTGAGACAGTAAAGAGAAGCCACACGCCACTGACGAAGTTCTCAGTCTATGAATGGTTGGAGGTTAGGAGAATGCATAGAAAATATATTAAAGTGTTTTGCTCTGTTTCTGTAGTCTTTCCTGGGTATTTGCTTGCTTTTACCATACCAGACAGAAAACTGGTGTAGAAATAGCTTTGGTCCAACCTTCCAACCTGGTGTGGTGGCTTTTATATTCCCTTTCTCACAGCTTCCATAAAAAGTACTGGAGAAGAGAATAATACATCTTCTATGTCCCTTCTCAAACAAATCAGTACGTGAATAAAGAATTTTGAAGCTTCTTACAATTTGATGTTGAATAGACAAAATTCTGAAGGAGTAATTTGAGACAATCTATAAATATATATTTTTTTTCTATATAGAAATATATAGAAATAATGTTAGATATCATTACCAAGAGGATAAATACCCTCACTGTGAACCCAGAACTATCTTAAAAATCTCCCACAGCACAGTAACATAACATGACTTTATGAAGACTTTAAGTTTGTCCACAAATTTACATGAGAACACCGCAGATCAATTGCCAGAAATATAATCTTTAGGACAAACTATAAATTTCAACTCCAAGACAGTGCTGGAATGTGTGGATGTAGTTGTGTTGGGCTTGCCTTTCCATCAGTCTTGTTGTAAGAGCACGGTGTTGAGCATCAGGAAGAGGATAAGATGCAGTTGTATCAGTTACAGTTGTAAGTACAGCTGTCTTACAGTAGACATTTAAAGTCCTTGAAGTCATTGGTCCTTGACCAAGACATTTATAGTCTGTACACAGAAAATTAAAATTTAAGAAAAAAAAGAGAAAATTTTATGGAACTTTATGTGGTTCAAGTTCAGTCTATGCATAAATATAAGGACTCATAAATATTAGCATAAATATTATAGTGCTAAAAATACTGTTAAAAGAAAAAAACCTGCTCCTATCACTGTAACTCTCAGAACCGTGTTTTTTTTCCAATATACCAATATGCATAACTGCTGTTTTATATAACTGTATCCAAATAAAGAGCATTATCAATATATCAGCCTGGGTAAAAATGTCAAACCTATGCCTAATACAGATCTATCTCCACAGGGAGATATGAAGATCTATGAGGGGTTTAAATGCAAGGGGGGAATGAGCTATTTAGCAGCAACAAACAAACATTTTGTTGAAAGAAGCCTTGCATTTGTACAAGCATTCTGACAGTGCTGGGTCAAATCCTCTTTATCACCATTCCTCACCTTTTTCTAATGGCAGTAGGAGATCTCACAAACTAACTTACTTCATCCCTTGGAAATTTTTGTAATTTTAAAATTTGAAATTTGAAACTTAAATCTTTACCATAAAAAATACTCAGAAAATGTCTCAAACATTTGTTTGTTAAACACTGTTAAACAGATTCCCAGTATTACACCTCTTTTGCATAATCTCAGATAACAAGAGGCTGGAGGGGTCCTCACTCTTATTGACTGGAAAGTACGATGTTCCTAAACTAAACAAAAACAAGTAGATGAACAAAAAATATTTCTGATATTTGGGAAAACAGAATGAACATACATGAAATGCTCTTCTTTTGTTAATATGTTAAGTAAGAGTTCCAGTTTTCTGTATTTTATTTGGAAGCAGTATATGAGGTTTTAGGATTGCGGAAGTGTTGTGGAGATTGATACTATACCTTTGCTTTCACAACTATTTATTTTTGTGACTGGCCATGTTGTTAACTTCCTGTCCTTAAAAATAATTGTGTTAGAGCATGAACATCTGAGCGAAGGGCAAAAGAGCTGTGCTGGTTTTGGCTGGTGTAGAGCTAATACTCTTCACAATAGCTGGTGTGGGTTATGTTTTGGATTTGTGCTGAAAACAGTATCGATAATGCAAAGATATTTTCAATATTGCTGAGCAATGTTTACACAGAGTCGAGGCTCTTTCTGATTCTTACATCACTCCACCAGTGAGTAGGTTGGGGATGTACAAGAATTTGGAAGTGACAGTGGTACAGCTGACCCTAACTCAGCCAGGGGATATTCCATACCATATGGTGTCATGCTCAGTGTATAAAGCTGGAGGAAGAAGAAGAAAGGGGGAATGCTCAGAGTGATGGCATTTGTCTTCCCAGGTCACCATTACACCTGATGGAGCCTTGTCTGCCCATGGGATATGGTGAGTTAATTCCTTGGTTTGCTTTGCTTATGCAAGTGGCTTTTGCTTTACCTTTTAAACTGTATTTATCTCAACCCACAGGTTTGCTCGCTTTTACCCTTCTGATCCTCTCACATCCCACTGGAGCAGGAAGTGAGCGAGAGTCTGTGTGTGGCCTAGCTGCTGGCTGGGATTAAATCACAACAGGACACAACTCTGTAGCCTGCCAGAGACTGTTTTTGGGAAGGATTCTGTACAAAGGAAAGAAAAAGTAGCAGAAACAGAAAGAGGAAATGAGATGCAGCAGACAAAACTGTTCTGGCTAAAGACGAGCCAAGCACCTGTGAAACGCAATAATCTTCAAACCTATGAGCAGCAGAGATATTAACCTTTCCTGTCTGGACTCATTCTCTCAAGACATTTCAGAGCAGAACTAATTTAAAAAGAAAAAACTTGTTCTCATCACCAGTGAATCTCTAATTTAAAAAGAGCTTGTCAACAAAAAACAGTTTACATTTGACTACAAAGGTTGTTAGAAGCCCTGCTTGGTTTTTATTCTGCAACACAGTGACCCATTTTAGACTGTCAGACAAAAGGAACACTGGACTTCCCAAACTTAGAACTGGACAACTCATGACAGAGAGTACACAACGAGAATTTAAGGATAAAAGTCAGTATGACATACTGCCAATTTTATCTCAATCAAAGTTTATAAGACAAATATATTTAAATATAACTCTGTTGCTTCCTAGAGTCATGTTTTTTTCACTTAATTAGTCACAGTGGTAAGGACTAGAATAGGTATATAGGAAGCAGTTAGATAGAGGCCTGTATCCCACATGCTCTCTCTGATGAGACACAAAAGGGGGTGCTTCAGAAAGAAATGAAATTTGCAGAACAAGCATAGGTAATACCTTGACAATTTTTTAGTCTTCAGGTTGATCTCCTGAGATAAGGTTATGTCTTTAGATTGAATAATCTTAAGAATTTTTTTTTTAATCTGGCACATTTTACAGCATTCCTGACAATGAGTTACATAGTTATATTTTTTTCTTGATGAAAACACAATCTTTTTATCCTAGTTAGAGGCATCTAGTAATTTCATTTGATGTTCTCTGGTTCGTGTCTTGTTATAAAGGCTGAAGAAAAACGCTTCTTTCTAGGTCACTCATATGGCAAACACAACTTCAGTTTCCTCTTCCATACAGTGTTGAGTACAGGTGTGAGAAGCAGCTCCTCACATTCCATAGGGGGGTCCCTCCCAGTCAGTCTCCATGCTCCGGATCCAAGCTGGAGGGGGGATGGGGATGGCTGCTGGGCCAAATAACTGACCAATAAAAAACTGTTTTTGCAAGCAAGGATGTACCAGAGGCTCAGTAACTAGAGCCAGCTGCAAAAAGAAAACCAAAAAAACCCACAACAATAAAAAAACCCCTCAAACACCACAAAAACTGAACAAAAAAATCAAACTCACAGCAGTACCCTGAACTGATTCTGAGAGATTCCGCTATGCCCTTCAGCAAGCTCCTCTCCCTGACACTTCTCTCTTAGAGGATTTTTCCTCTTGGATTGTTTATTCATGAACCCAGAAGTGTCTCTCTCACTCATGGCTCTGTAGTCCCTCCTTCAGAGCCAGCTGACATTTCCAAAATGAAGGAATGACTTTCAGTCCACAAATTAGGCAACGCAAAATACTCCTTGGCTTAGAAAAAATGAACACATTCTTGCTGACTGGATTGTAACTTCACATCTAGCTATTGTGCACTTCGCTAATCGTCTTGAAAGACCAAAGAAAAGCACTGAACACTGAAAAACAGATTTCATTTACCTTAAAGGCATCGAGTTTATTTGTTGACAGAACATTTTAATCTTACTAAAAATGAGAATTAACAAAGAAAACTAGGAACAGAGGAATTTTGACCTTGAGTACAGACTAGGAAGTCTATTTATCTTGGAACTGCTAAAAGCATTTCTTATCTTAGACTTCAGAGATATTCCTCCTAGGGAGCTGGAGAGCAGTACAGGCACGGTGTCTTTATTCCTTGATGTATTGTATCCAATCACTTTTTATTTCACAGTTCATTATCAAAAAACATTAACTTCAGTAAGAATGAAACTGAGTTTCCATGAAAGCTTGCTTACACTGAAAAGATAATTCAGATGAAGAATTACATGTATGATTTTTTATTCCCTGTGCATTTTGGCTGGAGATTTCAAAGAAAATTGAAATAAAAAGAAACAATATCAGAGACATAAAAGCAAAGGGAAGGAGTTTGCTTGTCTGTCAGAGACTGGTTTATCATCTAGCTTTGCTGTTTAAATAGATAAGTTTCAACTGTTGAGTTAAAAAAACTTATTTCTGTTGGTAATCCAAATGATTTTAATAAGAATACTTGAGGACATTTTAATAATAATACTTTAGGGCTATGTACTACTACACATAAGGAATTCTGGAATCAGAATATCAGTTGCTAAATGTAATTCCCATATGAGCAAACACCATTCACATTTTCTAAATAAGTTTGGATCATAGGTTTTAAAGACCTAGGGTGCCTAAATACATGATTTCAAAGAGCTGTCTATGATGATTAATACAGGAGAGAATTTTAGAAGACTTTCTTAGTTTGAAGGCTCTATATCAGGCTGTGGAACAGTTCTAGGATACATACAAGAGAGAAAAAGATAAGGAAGTAAAATCAGATATTGTGTTGGTATCCAGACAAATTAGCACAATATAGAGTGCCAGAGTTTGGCCACAGTTGCCAAGTTTCTAAAATGCTTTTTAAAATTATTGGCATAATAGCACTAGAGGTGTGATGGTGTAGTCTTCACCTTTTTCCTAGTAGAGATATATCTAGATACATAGATATAGATACAGATATAGATATAGATACACTCCTTGCCAAAAATATAGTGAGAATACCTAATATAGGACTGTAAATCTTCTATTCAGCCTTATCCTAAATGTACAGAGACTTGATCTCTGAATAACAAATTGAGATTTTCTGTTTTCAAATGAAAATCCTGAGATAATTTTGTAGCAATACACAATCTATATCATTATTATTCAATGAAGATGTGAGGTACTAGAAGTACTCTTTTATTGACTACTGTATTTAAAGATTCTTCGAGACTTCAGTACAGCAATTATGAAAACAGAATGGACATTGGCAGAGTCAGGAAGTCAGAAAGCATCTCCTCATTTTAAACTGAGACAGTATGAGACAGAGCAGGTGTTATTTTATGGGTATGTATTCTTAAATATTGCATGGAATGTGTAATGCATCATTCTAACAATGAAGGATATGCTTGTCTGCAGAGAAGAATGTGTAGAATTAAAGTAACCAGTATGAGCATAATTTCTTTATTGTTTGCAACTTAATGACAAAAGAAGCAGCAGCTGCTGAATTGAGCCTTCTTTTATCCCCCAGCATGAGGAGAGGGAATGAGGAGAATGCAGATTTTGGGTTGAATTCTGCACACAAGCAAGTGATAATATCCAGTGTAGAAACAGAGTATCAGAAGAAGGCTTTCATACAATTATCATCTTTGGTGCCCCCTCAGAAGTGCATGACAGCTACTGCAGAAAAACAGCTGCAGATCTTCACTCTGTGATCAGATTAGTTATTTCAGTCAATAATGCAAATATAACCCAGCACGCAGAAAGTTGCCTTGGGAAAGTGGAAACATTCCAGGGTTAAGCACCCTCTCTTCCAAAAGGGCCCAAGTTAAAATGCTGGGTTTGACACCAATTTTCTGTAGGACTTCAGGCTATTCATGTACTTCATCTGCTCTGACTGTAATATCTATGAAAAAAGAGAGAATACTGACTCACCTACCTCAAAGGCAAACTAAAGATTAATTAGTTTGTGCTTGTGTAGAGCTTTGAAAATGTCAAGGCTATATAACTACTGTTAAATAAATGGCAAAAGTCAGATTGGACAAGTACAGAGCAGGACTGCAAGGGTTTATCACTGTATTTTAGCAATTATCTTTAACACTATCCAGAAAAGATTTCTTATAGTAGATATAGGTAGTTAGAAGAAAAGTATGGAGCTGTTTCACAGAAGTATTTCTTCAGTGAATGTAAAAAGAAATGAAAAAGCGAGGACAAATTTTAGCTTTTCTGAACTTTTAAATTCAGCAGGGCAGTATGTCAGTGCTCTATGTCAATTGGTTCATCTTTTACTGAAGTAGTATTCAAATACTCCTGTATAATACATCTGGAAAGGTCCTGTCCACTTGGATGGGAAATAAAAAATAATATAAAATATCCCTCTGACAAAGACTAGGGCCACAGGGCCGAATGCAGTTAATTTGCTTCCATTCTAATTTATACAATGAGGAACATCACCATTGTATGTCCTGATTTTGTCTGAGAAAACTGCAGTAATCAATGTCCCAAGATGACAGTTTAAATGTGTTGTATTTTATTCATGGTGGAGTGATTACTTAGAAACTGCATGAGAAGATCTACCTTTCCTCCCCATCCCATCCCAAGTAGTGCACAAAATTTCCTAAATATTATCATTGACTCTCACAAAAATTCCCTTAAGTTTCCCATTATTTTACCATCAAAATTCATGCTGTTCTTATTTTTAAGTTTCCACTGTCCATCATTGCAGACATCAGATTATTTGAATTTGTTGGCACAGGATCACTAGTCATTTAAAAGCTGCTCTTTTCTGCCAGTGCCTATTGCCCACTTCTTAATATTCTGGTATTTAGAAATACATCAGTCAACTTCATTGGGGCTCTCAAGTAATTTCACCCTGCATCAGGGGGATCATACAAACAAGATGGAAACAAAAGGATCTTACTTTTATTGTGTTTATCTGGATTTCAACGTATAAGCACTTTTGTCCAAGACTAAACATTACCATGTAAAGTTACAATGCTGCAGATATTTAAAGAAAAACAGAAAGGATGAAACTCAAATTAGAAACTGAAGTTATTGCAAAAGTTACATTTAGAGCGCTGCTAGCAGGATTTTGTTTGGGAAGGCAACATAAGATTTGTGAAAGAATACAAGTTCTTCAAAAATAAAAATCAAGCCATGCTTTTCCATTTAAAATTGTTGGTTGTGCAGAACTATGACCTCTGTACCACTATGATGAATTATGAACTGAATTATGTGTAAGAATGACTTCCGAGGGGTATCACCTCTCACATAATCCAGACAAAGTTCTTGCATTTTAGAGTTTTCTGTATATAATCACACCCCTACACACAAACAGTGGCAGTGTGTAGATTTACAGTGTAAGTAGACAATTCACGTGATTAATTAGTGTCACATGAGAGGGAGCCTAAAACAAAATAAACTTATTTTTGCTAAATGTTCATTCTACCATTTAATATAGACTCACATGGTCTTTGCAAACTGATATTGAAGTTCTCCATATCTACAGATTTTCAAAGTTAAAACCTTACAAAGGGCAAAAATCAACAGCAACATATCTAAGACTGGCAGGAGAGCTGAATGATAGCATGACAACAACGTAGAAGTAATAACTGTGGAGTGGAGCAGGGAGCATAACACACTCCCACAAATGCACCCGATGCCACAGAGTCATCACTCCAAACACTACAACCACTGACACTTACCCCATGATTATCTTCTCAGGTTATATTCCTCCCAAGCATCTTGAATATTTGATTTATTTGCACTATTAATATATCCATCCCACCTGTGTTCCCTTAGATATTTAATTGATTGCCCTTAATTGATCTGGCCATCTGTGGTATCTTAGTCATTTAATTGATTGTTTTTATTGATCTAAACACCTTGCAGCTTTACTGTCACCTAGATGAATCAAAAGTCACTGGCTGGTATCATTTATATCTCCTAATTCTTAGTATGCATCTATGCACTTTCATTTTCTGAGGGAGATGGGGCGGAGGAGGACAACAAACACCTGATGTCTCATTATGTTCTAACATGTCTGGCCAGGAGTAGGGTCACATAAACCCCACTGATTTCAGTGACACTTTTCGTAGCTACTTGGGCATGGGGCACTCATCCTCTTCCTGGAACACAGGCTTTATTCAAATAAAACACGAACAATAAAAGAAAATTAAAAGAAAATAATTGTGCAAAACAACAAGATTTGCAGTACAGTGGTAATTCTCCCTTTTATTCTGACCTGCAATGCAAGTGAATTCCATTGAGTTCTCTTTTAAGAAAACGTCATTCCAGCAGTCAAGCACTACTGACAAGGAAAGCGTCATTGCTGATTTTAGCTCTCACAAAACAGAGGGACTGCTACAAATAGTGGGTGTCATAATGGTATTCTGAATGATGAAT
Source organism: Callaeas wilsoni (assembly GCA_013398955.1). NCBI lineage: Eukaryota > Metazoa > Chordata > Aves > Passeriformes > Callaeidae > Callaeas > Callaeas wilsoni. Next base: position 251,147 of record VWPU01014915.1, on the reverse strand, counting down.
GGCATAAAGGGTAGCTTTTTCACTTATTAAGCCTTTGGGCACAGAATTAAAGGCATAGGAGATTATACCTGATATAGCAAATTAGATGCAAAAGTGAATTTTTATGTAAAATTATGTAAAATATATGTAAAATAGATGAAAATCTTGTTCTGGCTGGGACACTTAGATATAATAAATAAAATGTGACAGCTCTGGTGGAGGCAGACGAAATTTGTAGGAATTAGAAAAGGACTTGATGGTTTCCTTTAATAAGAAAGTATTTGATGTACTCTACATCAAATACTGTCTATTTCCTAATTATAGCAGTTCATAATCTAGCAGTTAGTAAAGTAATGGAGATAAAGAAGAGAAGGAATTAGCTAATAGTAATCTTTCACTTGCTCTGCTCCATGCTTGGAGCCTCAAATCAGCAGGACCTGCAAGTAAACAAATAGAGCAAGGACACAAGCAATGCAGAAAACAGAGAGGAAGAATTGAAATAGGCTCACAATGATGGAAAGCAATCCCCCCAAAATAAGGAAAAACACAAGAGAGAAGGGAAAGTAGTGGGTGCAGACATAAAGCTGAGTCAGTAAAACTGTAGTGGAGATCTCAAAAGCAAGGAAAATCAGAAAAATAAAAAATAGAGAGTCTGTACTCAGAGTAGCACAGATAAAGTCGGTGACAAGACACATAAAAATTATTATCTTCCATCTGACTCATGATTCACAAATTCCGTAGTGCAAGTCTGACACTGACCAGCACTGGAAACCTCACTGGAAGAAGTAAAGCCAGAAGAGAGAAAAAAGAGTTCTTATCTTCCTAGCTGCTAGCCGTGCCTGAAAACTCTCTATCTTGATAATAGTCTTTTCTGTTTTTATTATTTTTCCTCTTCAAATACCATTACTGTGCTGGCAGGTATCCTGCATTCCACAGAATAATAACATATTTTTTGACAAAATTATCTTTCCTTTAACTTTGATTTTTTTGTGTGTGTTTGCCAGTATTTTCTAACTAGAAATCCGCAACTAAAACTTGCTAATATACCTATTTCAGAACAATTGCATTTCCTATTTTTATCTCTGAAATTTTCTCTTTTTACTGGTGCATAGCCAGACTGAAATTGGTTTATCTTGACCACACAAATGTACTGCCACCACAAGCATTCAAAGCATAAAAAAGTATGCTTGCTGACAGTGCTCTAACAAGTACTTAACAATATACATGTTCAAGAAAAATTGGTAAAACATATTAAAAAGAAAAATAAGATCAAACCCCTAGTAAAATCAGATACTTAATTTTACACAGTTTTCTGTGTAGGAAGATGGAAGAAAGAATCTACCTGAGCAGTGTTCACCACATTGTCACATCATATAGTTTATCTCTGAGGAAATAATATAATTTAACACAGAGGTAAGAGCCAAATAATTAAAAATAATCCATTCAACTGATAAAAGAAAAGTCTGTCTATACTTTTCATCCTGGATCTGTGCACTCATTAACAGCATAAGCTGTATAATATACATGCTTCAGTGCATTTCATCCTTCAATAACCTCTGTAACAACTCCTTCCTGTCTTTGGAGCGCTGTCCTTCTGCATGGGACTCCATTTCTGACTTGGCTGTTGAGTGTCATGCGGCATTCCTGCGAAGGCGTGAGGAATAGGTGGTAGCAGATTGCACAAAGTGTCCAAAACTGTTCAACATGCTTACTTTAGTTTCATTCTATTCTAAAAGCATAAATCAAACCAGTCAGTTTCTTCGCAATTCCACTGAAGGGACATCTCCCTGCAAGCTGCCACAGCTGCCTTCAAAATTCCCCTTGCTGCTGGCAGTGTAACTTCTTTGGTATGTGTCCAGCACTGCAGCACTTAATGAGATTGGCTCTTACCAAAGACATATTGAGTTGCTGAGAAACAAACAGCTCCTCAAGTGCCCAGTGAGCATAATCCCACAGTGCTTTGAGGCCCACCTGCACATCCAAGCCTGGTCATGATGGGCCTGCCACCTAAGTGGTTTTCCAGAACACTATCCTGTGGACCACTGCTACGAATAAAGTGGCCACTGTGACCAAGAACACCTGTCTGACTTGTCTTATCCAAGGAAAAGTGAATTTCAAAAGCTATAGTATGGTTTCCCAGCAACTGGAAAAATACACTGCATCTAGGTCCATACCATAATGGCCAAAATTGACATATGGAACTGAGTCCTTTCCCTCTAAGACCTGAATCTTGTCTCAAGGTTGCCTGGACTCAGGTTTGATTTAAGTTTGGCAGTTCTGATTCATATGTGAATAGCAGCTTGCAGTCACATGCAACAGACAATACCTTACTGCAGCTACTGATGTTGACATTTCATTGTGACACAACATCTGATATGTAGCAGTCCTGGATGTGACTTCTGGCCAATGTAAAACACATTTTACTCTGTTAATGAATTTTTAATTCATAATTCTAGTACCTACCTGGCAATGGTCACAGAAAAAAAGGAAACCAAACTCATAAAAATTTATATTTTGTCATCTTTCTTGGTTATATCATTTTTCCTCGGACAGCAGAAAAAAACTCCAACTGTTTGAAACATAAACATTTGTTTACCTCTACGTCACAGGTTTATTCTCTTGGTTTTCTCATCCACATTGTCCTCTGTCTTTCAATTCCTAGATTTAATCTCCAGTTTAAGCACCATGAAATGTTATTTGGTGGTGAATTGGTTCTCATTATTTTAATTACAAATTAGTGGGTTAATGGTTATTGGAGAAAAACATTATAAGAGCAGGAAAGATGGTTAACAGAGTCACACTGCTACCAATCTATCAAAAGCTAGTTTGTGCCATAAGAAAAGTTAAATTTAAAGAAAAGCTTTTGAAAAGGCCAGGAGTTGAGAGCTCAGTGTTTTCAGGGAAGAATGATCTTGGAGACAGACAGCAGAGTAAACTACTCTGTGGATTAACCAACACTCTGCACTCTGCCTATTGTCTTCAGGGACGATTTATCAGACTCATATAAGCTTCATCTGTTTTTTCCTTCAGGGAGAAGATCAAGTATAGTGATAATTAAATCCTCAACAAAGCTTTAAATTGTCTTTGTTACAAATAAAATGGTGGTTCTGTCCTTCATCCTTATTCAGCAGACTTACCTGCTAGGCTCAAATCCAGATCTCCCAAAAGCAATTTTTTTTTCATTTTATGTGATTAGTCAATTTTCTTGACAAGACTTACATTTATATGAGGAAACATAGTGATATATTTAAATATGTTTTTGAGTAAAAATACCTAAATTCAGCTTTTCTCATAACATTCCAATTTTCATAGCTATTGCTTAGAAACTGAATTTCAGCTAAGAAACAAGGACGCATAAATTGCAAAATAAAAATATTTTTTAAAAATTCCTCTTTGGAGAAATATTATTTCAATCCACTGGCCACCTCTAACAGAAATTGAATTTCTATTTGCTTTAACTTTACTCCACTTATTCCATAATGTACATATCCCAGGCAGGTCTGCTATACATCTTCATATCTTTTAATCTCCCTCTCTTCTTCTCTGCCTATATTGTGACTTAGAATGTCAAGATGTTAAAGTCACATACTTTATTAATCTATATTTCAAATAATACAGTTTTTTCTTTGTCCTGCCTCTTAGGCTTTATAAGACAAAAGCAGGAGTGAATATTACTTTATAGAAAGGAAATAATTTACATTTGAAGCCATGTACTGGAAACGTTACAGTGGAAGCCTTGGACTGATTAGATTGTTTCAAAGCTTTTCTGTGACTTTGATTGATTGAATTTGCCCATGGCTCTCCTAGTGGTAATGATACTGTGATTATTTACGCAGCAAGTAACTTAAGGATAGGCTGAGCATGTTAACTTTGAATTTCCTAGCTTTCAGCATTTTGCATTTTCCACAGTTTCTATTCAAGAATAGTGCAGTATGCACGGTGTGGTATTTACTGCAGCTGTCATTCACTCACTTTTCTTGTTTGAATTTTGCTGCACATTTTTGTGGAAATGTGTAAGCTCTTTCCATGAGTAAGGCCTCAAACAACTCATTCGACAAGGCTTTAAAAAGGCTTTTGGTTGCTCATATACTCTGAGTTAGACACACGAGAGAAATATCAACAAGATATTCTTAAGAGGTCAAAGCAACAAAAAGGACTTTACTGGCAACTTTAGTAAATCAGAGAACTTTGGAAAAAGGTTTAGAGCAGCAATCAATCAACATGAAACACTTCCACAAAGCATTAACTGAACCCATTCAACTTAGCAAACTCTAAATCCTTTGGATTTTAAGTTCCTCAAAAATTCTGAGAAGAAGGAAATAGAAGAAGAAAGCAAGAAAGACAGAAAAGAACAGATATTGCTACTAACTCCCAGGATCCAGCAGTGTTCAGCTGATAGAAATTCCAAAAGGAGGTAGGATTAGGACATGTATTTGCCTTGTATTGAGGTATTCAGCTTTAAATACTTCTTGGCCTTGCTGGCCTTTCCCCCCAGGTGGAACGTCTGGTCATTTGGCCAGTTAGGAGCTGAGTTAGAGGCTCCAGGGGCAGGTGTGGCTCTCTGGTATGCCCGTGATTGGCAGCCACTGCCAGGCAAGAATGCTGGCTCTAGGGAGGTGGGGTGTGTGGGGCGATGCACTGCCTTGCCAGGGCAAGGCCAGACATGCCCCTTCACCCACATGAGTGCACCCCAAAATGTCTCCAGAGATCAGTCTTTCCAGTCTCTCACACCATGCTGGGTATGTGATATGTACGCCAAGGCAGTTTTAATGGTACTGGCACACTCTGGAGCAGACAGGCCTCCGTGCCTCCCTTCCCCAGAAGAAATTATCAGACAGCAGACAGCTATGGCTACTTGTGAGGAAATAGGATAAGGAGGGGTCTTGCAGTCTCTGAACGAATAGCTGAACAGTCTGCGGGGCTTGCCACAGCTTTACAATACTGTGTCTTGTCCTTTTATAGTGTCACACAAGTCGCTCACGGTAACAGAGTATTTCCCCTCTTCAGGCAGTACCTTTCCTATGTCCATATGACATGTTCTTTGCTTCTTCTGGGGGATCCAGCAGGTTGGCAGAAGGACAGGAACCAGTATGCGCCTTTCCTTTGGGCTAACTGCCTCACAGCCCAGTGCGTTTGCTTTGCCCTTGCCCTTCATTCTCTCCTTTCGCCTACAAGCTCTTACTTTCTTAGTCATCCCGGTTCCTTCGCACCATTAAGAGACAGTAACCTTTTACTTCTGTGATACTACACTGGTTTTATTTCTATTTGTAGCGCTCCTTTTATAACTGTCTTCACTTGCATCCCACACACAGACATCTCTTCTCTTGTATTCAGCAGAGTGCAAATAATAATTTCCTGTCAAGCATTTTCTACTTGAATGCATTTTTTTTCCAGTTTAAAAAATAAAAAGTATATAAATATCTTCAATTTTATTTTAAAAATCTAAAGGACAAAGTTATTTTTAATTATTTCTGAAAAATACATTACGTTTGGGACTAAGGGCAGTTGATGTGAATTCTTGTATCATTGAAGAAGACCATGAAGAATGTGAACAAATACTTTTCTGAAGCCGTAAGATTTTAAACATGACTTTTACACTTGTTTTTTCTACCCCTCGCCTTTAAGACACTTGCAACACGTGGCCACATGGGTGCACTGCCTATGTGGCCATGAAAGCCAATGGCATCCTGGCCTGCACCAGGAACAGTGTGGCCGGCAGGACCAGGGAAGTCATTCTTCCCCTGTACTTGACACAGATGTGGCCACACCTTGGGTGCTGTGCTCAGTTCTGGGCCCCTCAATTTAGGAAGGCCATTGAGATGATGGAGTGTGTCCAGAGATGGGCAACAAAGCTGGTGAAGGGTTTGGAACACAAGTCCTGTGAGGAGCAGCTGAGGGAGCTGGGGCCGTTTAGTCTGGAGTAGGGGAGGCTCAGGGGAGATCTTATCACTCTCTACAACTCCTCAGAAGGAGGCTGTAGCCAGGTGAGAGTAGGTCTCTTCTCCCAGGCAACTAGCAACAGAACAAGAAGACACAGCTTAAGTGTGCCGGGGGAGGTTTAGGTTGGACATTAGGAAGAAGATCTTCAAAGAAATGGGCTGCCCAGGGAGATGGTGTCTGTCCCTGGCGGTGTTTAAGAAAAGAGCGCACGTGGCACTCAGTGCCATGGTCCAGTTGACAAGGTGCTGTTCATATGCTGCACTTGATCATCTCAGAGGTCTTTTCCAACCAAGTTAATTCCACGATTCTCTGATTCTGTAACACACTTGTTTCTGGAAGTGTCTTTCAGAGACTTCTGCTCTCTTTGGTTTCAGAAGGAGGCAGAAATATTTGCAGCTTCCCTACAAAGATGCTAGTTTTTATTTTCGTTTTCTAGTTTGTGTTTAATCAGGTATTACAGGAGTTTTTGGCAATTTAACTGGATAGAAGACATGCTATTGCACTATGAGGATATATAAAGTCTAAAGTAGTTTAATATCAGAGGCTACAAACATAAGTTGTTAAAAGGCCATGGGACATGGCACTAAAGGGAAAGTATATTTTAAGGAGAATTAGAGCTTGGTAAGGAATTGGCTTACATTCATCGTCTTAAAATTCAAATCTAAATTTATACTACCAGTTCAGCAGTTTGCTGGCTACAATTTAAATGCACAAAACAAAGATTAAATTGCTTACAAGAATACTTTAGATTTTAGTTTACTCTTGGAAATAACAGAAAATATCAGAATGTAAATACTATGAGAATACTCAGAATCTTATGGAACTATTAAGAAAAAAGATGAAATACAAAATCATAATTATGACAAGAGAAGAACACGATCTTTTTATGGGAAAAATCCCCTTCCTGACTTTTTACTAACCGTATACAAAATGGCTATATCTTACCCAGGCTAACAGGAAAAAAACCTTTTTTATAAGGTAAACTTCTTGATGAATTAGCTGCTTTTAATAGCAGAACTCTCTCATGTTTTATCCTGAAACTGGCTGTTCCAGAGACAGGTGCATAATATGTGATGCTGCAAATCACGTAAAAAACATTCTAATGACCATGACAGTCCATTCTTTTGCTTTCCTGTCTCAAAGTTACAGAAGAAGCAAAGAGGAAAGATCATTCTTTCCTCTCTGTGTATATGTATGGGAGACAGGCATCAAAGCCACATGGATGATATACTAAAACATATCTTAGATGTGTAGAAAAATATACCGGGATTATTTGAGGTGAAACTCACCAAAACACAAATTTAGAAATCTGTATGTATTAAAGAAACAGAAGATAGGATTTGCTGTTTCAACGGTAAAGCATTTTCTACTGAAGTTTCATGAGAAATCTTAGTGATTTAGCTGCTTTGTGGAGTGTTTAGCAGATACAGTTCCAGAATCATGATTCTTCATTTTGCATTGACAACAGCTGATTACATATCATTAGCTTTAAATGCAGATGTGAAGATTTTCTAGATTTCAGGTTTGGTGATACAAAGTCATAATAACTCCACTTGAAGTGGAACTTCAAGTATAAGTTATGAGAGTACTCAGCTCCTCCAGTGCCAATGTCTTTGCCATGTGCATTTTATTTAGGTTCATTCTTTGTAAATCGACATCATAAAGAGGGTTTTTAATGTGGCTATTTAAAATTAAATCCTAGGATACAGAGTGGGATAATTTTCATTGATTTCCATGAAAGAAGTACTAAGTACCATGTGAAAGCAGAGTTTTAGAGAGTGTGAAAAAGCGGAATTAGTAATAATGGAAGATACAGGAGAATTAACATCATAAATTCAATAGCTCCTTCATCTTAATCATAGTCTGTTATCTAAAAGTATAATAGAAACTTATTAAACATATATCGTGTGTTATATTTATGAAAAATATTTTTGAGAACATTTTTTACCAGATTAATGTGTCCTTGTAGTCTGTGAAACAAGTGCTTCTTCTGTGAGTCTAATAAGATACTTAAAGATCTCCAGTTTCATATGCATTCAGAGTTCTGTGTGATGGACTGACAAAACAAGCATTTACACTATGTATTTTAGCTCCAAAACAGAAAGTCTGGAATCTTAATATGAAATTTCTCCAAGGCTACAGATTTGTACACCAGGTTTAAAATTACTGACTTAGAAGCACTCCCAGCAAAATTAAAAAATAAATTTAAAAAAATAATAAAATTGAAAAAATAAGTCAAATCTACTACTGCTGCTGAGATAGCAATAATTGCACTCTTACATTGGGTATGTGTATTTCTGCATATCAGGAGTACTTGAATTGGCATGTTTCAAAATGATCTTCATGGCCATTGTTCCCAATGCGAGGTTTTCAAAATGGCACATTCATCTGCAACATTGTCTCCTTTGTCTCCTTCAAATAATACAAAAAATTTTCTTATTTTTAACTTGTAGTAACTACTTACCTGAACAACTCAAAATCCTATATTTTTGGAGATATTTAAAACAGCATTTCACTGCTAATAATATCACAAAGATATTGCCAGCTAGGTCTGAAAGCCAGACCTCATGCACAGCAGGAGTTATGTTTGATTATGTAAAATTGTTTTTCTTGCCAATAGAAACTACACGAAAGTTTCCAGAATGACTTTGCTATCAAGTAGAAATGATGAAACATCTGTTTTCTTGCATTAACTGGTTTTATTTTCCAGCAGAATTTGATTTACTTTTAAGAACTAAAGGAGAAAATTTATAACCAAAGTTTCAAGCATTTGAAAAAACCATCATTCTGTACGAGTAAATGAGATACGTCACACGAAATTATATATGTCTTAAGCGTTTGACACTTGTGATAAAAACTGGTAAAACAGTCCCCTGAAGCTTTACTACATGTAGCCTGTGGGGTAATTTTAAAGAACAACAACAATTAAATACATGCCACACAAAAAAACAACCTGACACAATACTAACCAAAACTCATAAGCTCTGTTTGTGATAAAATATATGCATGTACTTTGTAAAGTAAAGCATGCAAAATAAGCCTTTTTACACTTGGTGCAAAGAAAACCTAAACTGAACAGCACAGGCAGACTCACTTTCCTGGAGTATGTAAAATAGTAGGGACAAAAATACCGTTCACATGAGCAAATATTTCAAATATAGGTAGTCATTACATGTTTTAAAAGACATCATTGGTATTTCAGAATACAACCAGAAAGAATTTAACTAAATTATTGCAAAAAAATATATATTTACATGCAGATTTCTTAGGTGTTTTCTTATGGTAGAAATCTGAGCAAGTTGCAAATGATTCTGAAACATTATTTATTTATTTAGGTGATAAAAGCAGTAATTACACAACTATCATTATCTTCCAGTAACAGTGAAAAGAATGCAAGATAATCTAAGAAGCTATTTTCGTTTTATTTTTGCTCTAGACATCCTTCTAATCTTTCACTGTTAGTTTTCTGCTCTGCACCTGGTGAAATTGATAAGATGCACTGTTGAGCAGGCAGATAAATACATACTGTATGAAAATAGAGTAGAAACACATTTGAATTTCCAAGATGTTTGTCTTATATGTAGGTTTAAAAATTAATCCATAATCATTTCCTTGGATACTTATGTGATTTAACATTGCATTTAAGTAGATTCTTAAAATGTAACACTAGAATTGCAATAAATGCCTTTTGTCCACAAAAGCAGGCTTTGATGTCTGCAAAATTAGGTAAAACAAAAATAATCTCAAAGATTTAATCAAATCAGAATTTAGTCTAGAGGATTTATTAGGAATTGGAAAAACATCTATAAATCTCTTGTCATGGCTGTTGCTTTAGAGCAGATGATAATGGATGTAAACATAGGTAAAAACAATATGCATGAAAAAACTCCACAAATTTTCACTATTGAATTTATGTTTTAGAGTATGAATTCTGACCAATGTAGTTAGGGCCATGAAAATAATGTACAGTCTTACTTCTCATAAATGTTCAACATTTTAAACTCTACAAATTGACTATTTGATGTGCATGAAACTTGATATGTTAAATCTGACTGTAGTATTTCACATTATAAAGCTGTGTGTCATCAGAGATATATGTTAAACTCAGGAATTTGGCTTAGATTTTGTTATAGTCAGGAAGTAAGGTTTCATTTTCTTTTGCACACATTGAAGGGACACATCCTACAAAATCAGAAACTAGTGTTAGAAGCTGTGACTCAAAAAGTATTTAGTTACCTTAGGTTTTGGTTGCCCTGTATCTCAATGACAGGCCCAGCCTCAGTGCTAATACAAAGCTTTAATTTAGACTGAAAAAAACCATAAAATGGGGGACTTGGGCCCTGGAAATCAAAGGGCTTTTAAACTAAAAGTGCTGCAAGTTTCAGCAGCTTTATAAAAGTTTCTTACCTTCTGTCTTGAATTGCCTTGAAGAAAAAAAAAAAAATAAATACAGCTCAAGTAATGCTTTTTTATGACTTCAAAAGCACAAAATTGTTTCACTTTAAGTAGGAAAGAAAAGGTTGTTCTTGATCTACCCTGTGCTTTCCAAGTTTGGGAATGCATAAAAAGACATCTGCATTGTGCTTTTTATTTCTAGAGCACAACACTGAGATGTGCTGAGGGTCCTCATATGCATCTTTCCTGGGAATCATTCTAGAGAGCAACTGCCTTCCTGGGCTTGTCTCTGCCTTTGGTCAAGGGAGGGAGAACGAGGAAACACAGGTCCCTGGAGTAAACAAATGTGCATCTCTTTTAAGTCCTATCCCCAACTCAAAGTCTGCCTGTGTGAGTATGTACCAAACATCAGGAAGAAAATAAGAGGTTGGGGACTGAAAAAAATGTATGGCCTCATGCCTGTGTTCAACAAGTGGGATATATGATGCTCAAACACTCAATTGACATACTTACCTGTGGAATCAGCCTGGAGATTCTGATTCCAAGTTCTTCCTGGTTGCAAGGAGCATGGATGGTGCACACCAGACCCAAGCCTACTGTCATGTGCCTAGATTCAGGATGACCTGGACTGGTACACTGGAAGAAGCAGTGTACTGAGTCTTCCGGGTAAAATCCTCACCAGGCAAAAAATATCAGAGCCCCATCATGATACTGCCTCCAAACATGTTTTGATATGAAGAAAAAGAGAGGGAAAAAAAGCAAGTAAAAAAAAAAAAAACCATAACAAAAATCACAGTTCTTGGCTGGATACCAGACTTTGCTAAGAATGGTGCAGTCCATGATAAGCATAAGGAATCATCTGGGATAAATGACTGATAAAACGTACATGAGAGCAAAAGCCATTGGGGACAGTAATCACTGGGAAGTGGAAGTGCCAAAACAGTCAGGTGGATGACTCAAGAGCTGAAAAAAGCAAGAATTCCATTCAGTAAGGAATATTTACTGATGATCCTTGTGGGTCCTTTCCAACTCAGAATATTCTGTGAATCTGTGAAGGGGGAAAGAGGAAATTAGGGCAATACCTAAATAAAGGCATTGCCTGATTCCAAGACATGTATACAATTTTAAATGTCTCACATGCATTTTCAAGGAGACAGTTTGAGTGAGTTTGGGGGAGATTTTGGTGTTGAGGTCTTTTTGATAGGTGTCGCTGTTATTGCATTGGTTAGCTGATGGTGTGCTCAGTAGCATCATGGACATACAAGCTGATTTTTCACTAGGCAGCCATTAATAAAATTCTCTAGCATGAATAGACCTGTAGCAATGATTGCAGTCTGCAAAAAAAAAACACCTCTCAATTTTTTCACAACCTTGAATGCAGAAAAGTGTCATTTCCAAGGAAAAATGATGTTTTACAATGTGTATTTAATGCATTTTCCAGTATGTTTTTTATAACCATTCAATTCAACACAGCCACCTTTGTCTTCAATTCAGAACTTGAAAGTGGGAGTCTCATAGCAAAATCTCTCCCTGTATTAAAAAAACCCACAAATCTTTATTCTCTTTGTTTTGAAAATGCAACTACAGGCAGGTAGGCATGTCATTTTGAAATCTGATATTTCCATTAAAATGCAAAATTTCTAGGATAAAATTACACTAACAAAGTGACAAGCTAAAATATGTAGCGTTACATTGCAAAGCAAGTCCTCCTGTCATATCTGGCAGAGGCCTTGGCATCCATTCTGCTTTCGTCTGCATTTCTCATCCCATCATCAATGAAGCTTACAACAGCCACTGAAATCATAGAGTAAAAGCATTTGTAAATCTGAATTCATAGATAAACTGCATCCAAAATATTTACAAACTGAAAGATATGTATAAAACTTGTACATATATGTTTTAGTACCCAGGTACAACTATGACAGATACCTGAGAAATTCTGTTAGTGATTTAACATTGTAATATCAAACTGAGAGTAGAATCCTATTTTTAAACAAAGTAAAAAAATCTCAGTGGTCTCAAAAGGAATAGATCCTGACTACAGATTACAAACCACATCTTTATTGAGACAGGAGGAAAGATGAGCAACCATGCACACATGTGGTGACTCACCCAATCGCTGGTAGCAAGCAGAAGACCACAAGCAATGCCACGGCTCCAGGGGACTGCCAGGGACTCAGGGTGTCCAGATCACCTGGAAGGAACAGCTAATGGTGCAGCCAATGGTACCTTTTAAATGTAAGAATTGAGCTGTCCCTTGTGTCTCCCAGAGGTGGTGGGATCCCAGAGAAGTGTACACCGCATCGGTTCTGTGAGGGGCACGCTGCCTGTGGCGCTGCTGTTGGACAAGGACAGCCTATGCTGCCAACACCATTCAAGGGGCAGTGTCAGGATGTAGGGCTTCAGTAGGGCTTCAGTAGGGCTTCAGTCTCTCAATTCAGTATTTCCACCTCTAGTAAATACAAATTTTTCAAAAGTCAAGCACTGAACCCACTAAATACCTAAAAAAAATGCTACGCTATCCCAGCACATGGTATGAATTGGTAATATCTGAACTTTCAGGGTGGTTTCATGCTATCCAGAGTCCTGTGTTACAAATATGTCTGGAAATATTATGGCCTTTGTTGAACAAAGGACTTCAATCTATATCCAGTACTGAATTGTGTTTTCCAAACTGTGACGATTCATGTTTGCAAAATTTAAATCACTTTCTTAAATGCTCTGCTGAAGAAGATTCTATACAGAAAATCCCACAAGAATTAAATATTAACTAGTAAAACTCACAGGTACTCAATCTCCATGCAGTCTTCAGCAGCTGGTAAGCAGGATTTTAGTGCCCATTAGGTAGCAAAATAGAGTCCACCCACTATTTACCCCTTCTGTCCACTTTCTCCTGCCATATCCTTTATTTAAGCATGAAATCTACTTACATCTTTTCAAAAGATCTTTTGCAATGATTGAAATCCTTTATAGCCTTCATTTTTTCCAGGTAGTACCTGATGCTCAGTCTGCCTTTTCTGAGAAATGTTGATGAAAAGATAATGAGACTACAACATGGCGAAACCTTAGGCTTCTTGGATGACCCTCAGAGGTTTGAGAGCAATTCCTGGCAAAAATAAAGAAAACAACCGAGATGACCATTGATCTTTTGCCAGGACAACTATATTGAAGCTTGTGTGTCTTGGCAATGGAACTTGATCTTTGATAACATTTAGATATAAAGTTCTGTTGACACCATTGTGAGACCTGGAAAAATGCCACTCAAAAATTGATATGGTTCTTTTCTCTCAAGTCAAAACTGTTAGTCAACAGCCTTCTACCTCAAGCAAATTGGACTAGAGAGTCCCACAGGGTTCAATCCTGTAACTTATTCTCTTCCAAAGTCTTTTTCTCAATAGCCGGAGATCTGAGGAAATTCTGACATATTAACACCCATTGATATGTTAATATTAACATATTAACAAGCATATTTTTGTTTGACCCATATAGTGTTTTTTTACTCAGGCTCTTTTCAGGCTGGCAGAGTTAAGGCCTGGATGCTACCCAGTTGGCTGAAATTCAATCCAATTAAAGCCCCTATTGTAGCAAGTAGTGGAGGGAAATATTTCCAGTTTCACTGGCAATGTACTAAACTTCTCAATCAGATCAGGGTTCATGTCCAATCAGTGTCAAAGTATCCCAGTGCTGTGTGGGAGGCCTTGCTGAACGACTATATCTTCCACATTACTGCTTTGACCCTGTGATCCATTCAATCCTTATTTTTAATGCTTGACTTCCTTCTACTGGTGGCCTGATTCAGCTCCTGTGAGTCTTTTGGCTGCTTTCACTGAGGACTGGATCAGGATCCATCCAGAGAGCTCCTTCCTTTAGTCTGATTTAGCTGATACCTCTTGCATGAGTTTGGGAAGAGAGACAATATTCCACTGGGCTATGCAATGTTTGCAGTGTACGAAGGTGTGCACGTAAAGTTCAAAATGCTAACCACACTCTAAAAGCCATAGTTACCCTAAAAAATATTCTGGGCTTGACTTTCTATCACATTGGAGGTGGTTATCTCAGAATAAAAAATCATCAGAGATGGAAAAGCTGGGCACTCTCTGGAACTCACCTGAAACAGAAACATACTCACCTATGACCATGTCTAGACCTAGAGAGAGTTGCAAATGACTTCTCTTTGCTCTGGCTTTCTGCTGATGGTGAACTGTAATACCCAAGGCATTTATCCAACTGCTCACTTCTTTCAGTGTTCTCTCTTTGCTTGAAACTTCGTACACAGATGAGAGCATGGAACCTTGCCTTTTCAATAAAAAGTATTACGGCACAATTTCAGACATATAAAACTACACCTAACTACAACACATAATAAGTAGAATATTTGTCTTCAAAATTATTTTTTCAGAAGTTTTAAGGCAACCTATAAAAAATTTGGATTGCACTATTTATTGTACTAAGTTATGAAGATACTTTTAACCTTTTTTTTAAAGGAAAATCCTGCTATCACTTTTTTAACAGTATTATTTCTTTCCCTTACTTTCCTGTACATCATGCTACCACAGAAAAATTAATTCAGCTCACTAAACAAAAGGTATGCAGTGTGATTTGAGATGTTGTACAACACTGAAGTGTCTACATGAGACTGGCAGATATGATTGAAGACTTCTGAGAGGTGTATTTGCTTCTTGAAGGCTGAAGAACAAAATTACTACTGTGACATTGAAAACGTATATGACAAAAATTGAACCAATTCAAAAAATTAGGCAAATGGATGCCTTCTGATACCTTTATTTTAAACTTTGAATCATATTAAATTTTAAAACAGAATAATCAAAATGGTGATGGCTTGTTGAATAACAATTATCAGACTTGTTTCAAGAATGTTTTTAGGATGAAAAGAATAATTCTTTACATCATACCATGGTATTATTGCCTTTTTCTCTCTTTCCACCCCAAACTGTCCCTTAATCCTATCAAATAGATAATCAGTGATGGAATATCTGATACAATTGTCCTGAATGTGAATTTGAAATTCTGACAAAACAAAGAGACTGAGATATTCAGTGCTGTCCTTAGAATAGAAGAGCAAGTTTTCTCAAAGTAGAGGAAAAATCAAAGAAGAAAGATCCAGAGATCAGTATTAGGCATATTTTGGAAATATCAAGCTGTGACCCTTCCTTCTACTTGTATGCCTTGCAAAATTCCTGACATTACCTTTTCATGCTGCCCTGGTATTTTGATTTGCTTTTCTTTTTTTCCTTTAGTGTAATTATTTTTTCAAGAATTCACCAATGGTCTTACCGAAAGATTCTTTCAGTTCCAAAACGGTGTTTCTTCCTAACCAAAAAAATACTTGAAATGGATTTATGCTGTGTGTTTGACTGGATGAGATTCCTTGTGTAGAAACTGTATATATTTTTCCCATGTATGTATGTGAGCACTGTACCAAAAATATTTAATGGTGAGGTAATAATGGTGGTTTGCAAAATGTTAATCTTTTGTGCTACATGAAAGCAAAAATTCTTCCACTAGGTGAAGCTACATTTTATCATATCTTTCTGGAAAAAAGAAAAGCCATTTTCATTCCAGTTTATGACTGTATTGGCAAGAAGATCAAAAACCTAAAAAGACATACATGCTACTTCTTCTTTTTTATTCCAGGCAGTCAGAATGAAGAGATAACTGCAGAGCTATCAAAACTTGTCAGTTTGATTTGTTTGAGTTTGGTTTGGTTTTCTGATTTATTTTTTTTTTTAATAATTTTGTTATTACTGTTTTTTTTTCTTTTTAATCCTCACATGAAGTGGCCCTAAACATCAGAGCACTGTAGAAGAGATTTTTCTCCTGTCCTCTGAGGGAACTGGAAATCTAGAGATACTAGTCTTGCTATCTCTTCAATCTATCTTCTGACATGGGATTTAGAGATCTCTAGAGTAATGTAATACTGTTTCAGCAGTAAAACCCAGTTGATTATTATCCTCCACTGTACAGTTAGCCTTCAAAGCAGGATGGGTTTGAATAAGAACAAAAGACTCGACAGAAATCTAACACAGAGACACCTTTTGCTACTGAGTTGCATATTGGGAGACTGGGGTGGTGACACAGTACTGCAGCTGGCACAGCTCCTACGGAAGACAGCTACCGTGTCTGAAGTGCACCTTTTGCTCCTAGTGACTATTTTTGTCTTCTGTTTGTTGTTGTTGTTTCTCATACTGTTAAGTACTGCTAAATCTCCCAGATGCTCTATTGTGTGATCAACTGTGCTAACAAACAGTACTGTTGGAAGGCTATGTTTCTTAAGCTGCCAACTTCAAGTGTGACTGCAGCTCATAGTATGTGGTAAGTGTAGAGAGGTTCTTGGAAGCTCTAAAGGAGATTAACTGCTGCCTCCTCCTTCAGCACATTAGTCAAAAGTAATCTTAAAAATATTCCAGGCAGCCTAACATCTAGCTTCTGCTCTCATGGATGAAGCATTGCTGGTAGTATTTCACTTGGTAAGCTTGATAGTGTTTGCTGTCAGAGTTTCCTGTTTATTTCTCTCATAAACCTATTTCATATCTTATCTATCTCCATAACTAATTTTTATAGCAACAAACTCACCAAAAAAGTGAAGAAATCACATCTACAACTTAAAGCATGTCACTGCAGTAGTACATACAATATTTCTGAGAACGGATAGAAGGCAAGCAAAGACAGGCACGACTGCAAATAAAGGAGGCCCTAATGAGGAAGATGAAGCTTGGATTCTGATCTATTTCTGACACAGCTTTTCTATTTTCTCTTAAACCTGAACTGAACAGAATCGAGAATATTACAAAAGTAATCCATGTCATTGAAAAAAGTCTTCCAAAGTAATCATCATGATTTTGCTTTCCCATTACACACCTTGATTTCCTTCATGTGCCCTTTGTGAGAGAGCTTGCTGCAGGACTGTTTACAAAGCCAACTGCAGCAGGAGTGACAGAATGTGAGATGGAGTACCAAACTATTCAGCAGTGTCTCATGTCAGTATGTCTAAATGTAAAACATTTAATTATTCACAGAGTTTGGTGATATGCAAGTTATGATATTTTTGGTATGTCTAAATTTTGGAATTCAAGATATGTTCACAGGTGAACATGAACAGAAATTTTTAGCTCACTGTATTTTATCTACTTCTCTCGTATCTACAAGGAAATCTTGGGGATGGAACCTCTGGTTCACTTGTCTTGCTGACAACCTCAGTAAAATACAGTTTGGTATCAGAAAGGATCTGTTTCTGTACTGTTCTGTTATCCTGTCACTCCCTCTTTGCTGATGGCCCTCAGCCCTTCCAGCTAGTAATTCTCTTACATACCCAACATTGAATGAGAATAAAAAAGACACTCACCTTTAAAAATTAAACTACTCTTTTATCAAGACAATAATTTCCTTTTATGCACTTTCTGTGAGCAAAATCTAGCTTATCTATGTAACTCTGGCCATCTCTGAAATTACATGATATTCATCTTCAATTTCTTCAATGTTTTCACATTATTTAATCTTTTCCATTGTGACCAAATAGGTCTCAGTGGGGAGAGCATTCTGTTACTTAATTGTTCCTGCAAAATCTTTTATTCTCCTCAGGAATGATACAATGAATTACAAACTGAGGTACTGGTCATATCATGTCTTGGCAGTCAAAGACATGATAAATTAGTATCCATGAAGAATACTAACAATTTGAAAGATAGAATGAAGTCTTGATCTTTGAATCCTCAAGTATATCATTCTTTTCATTCCACGGACCTGAAAAATTAAGAAGTATTTACACTAGATGTAAGGGTGTTAATGAGTCAACATCCTATTTGTCAACTTATTTAAAACACATTGATCAATGTAAAAACTTAAATCACTGCACATAAAAATTAAAGCATTTTAGAGCCTCTATTATTTTTTAAATTTTCATAAATCCATTGATTACTTTTATATACTATATGCATGTATTTAAACCAATGATACTTTAACTTCAGATTTTTTTTAAAGCAAATGAGAAAGCATTATAAGATGCCTTTAACTGAGTTCAAATGGTTGACTGGACATAAAATTATGTCAAATGAAATTTTAGTCTACAGCTAAGTAGGTTTTTATTTGGCTGTAAACCAAATTGGTTCAAACTGTTAAAAGTTGGATATCAAAACAAGTGAAGGTGAAAATAAAAAGCAAATTAGATGCTTCTGGAGTGTGAATTCACATTTTTAGCTGTTGTTTGTACTGCACTTTTTGATAATATTAGTACAATGAACTTATTAAAAATATCCTAGATGAGAAAATAGATTTATGATCATAATAATAGAGTGATTTTAGGTGTAGTGAAGTATAAGCTTCTTAAGAGTAAGTATATTAACACCTACATAATATTGATATTGTGCTCTGAACCCTTGATATTGTTTCTTACACAATAAACACTACAGATTATGGAGGTGAGGAAGAAAATTTAAGAATTACTGTTTCATCTAAGTAACCTATCATTGGGATAAATCTGCATTAGTACATAAAACAGCACTCTATCAGATTGTTCTGAAATCATATCTGCTGAAAATATTTTAAAATGTTAGTTGTTCTGCGCTTTGCACATTCAGTGGTGCTTACACCTGCACAAATTAAGAGTGACAAGTAAATGATAGTTAGGAAGATGTGAAACTGTGGAGATAAGAGTGGCTTTTCCTATCCTTGATCAAACAGTGCTTTCTTTCTAATATGTGAGAGAACAAGGAAGGCCACATCACTGCTAAAACATAGCTCTTGCTTTCCCAAGGGGCACACTGTAACACTTAGTATCCCATACCCACTTCTGTGGAGTACCCTGTCAAGCAGATAACCTGGAGATTTTGCTGTTCTTAAAAAAAACCCAAAAATCCGTGAAAGTTTGGATTTTATTCCAAACTGAAAATTTAGAAATATGCAAATAATCTGAAAATAATGTTCTCCATACTGTGAAAGGATCATGGGCCTTTATAAACTCAGCTGGTTTTAGTTGTTAGAAGGCTACTCAATTTCTGGCTTCACAACATTAAAACAAATATCAAATAAAATAAATAAAATTAAAAGTGCTTTGGTAGTGTGAATTATTAGACTTCTCTTTCTTAGCATTAGAAAAATTTAGACTGCAGTGCCCAATGCAATTTCATACAGATTCATTAAAGAATTTATGAAAAGGGAGCTCAGGTTTTTTTCAGTAATAGGCAGTCTTGTCAGAACCTCCCCTGCTATGCGCACGTGATTCCAAGTGCATTCCTTTCTGTAGCACACAAACACAGCAGCAGCCTGTTTCTCTGAGCAGGCAGCCTCTGGCATGCCATGCACTTCAATCCCCTGCTCTAAGCCACGCTAAGGTGACCTTGTCTACCTCGGTGAAACACCTCTGCCTCCACCGACTCACTGATCCTTGCCAGCACCTTGGGAGAAGAGGTCGCACACAGAGGATGCTTGCAAAGGCTTCCTAGGAGAATGCAGCATCGTGTGCTCTAAAGAAAAGTTTTATAGTTAACTGAAATATAGCTTACATATTAAACAGAGAACAAATTCAGGCTGCCTCTGAGGATGACTGAGATGTCAGACGTCAAATTTAAGGATCATTCTAGCTCAAAGCTACTCCCAGGACTGGGCAGCTTTGTTAAAATCTATGAGTAACTCATCAAGAACATACTTTAAAACACATAAATACATTTTTTTTGTATTCTGTGGACTGTATTTGGAGTGTACTTCCCATGTATATTAGAAATTCCAGTTTTTCAGAATGATACTTGAAAAAACTGGAAATTTTTTTAGCTTAGGAAATTTTTGTTATGTTGTGTGTGGTCATTTTATTATTGAAAGCCCATTTTATAAATTTGTGAAAAGGTTAAAATTGATGCATTTATGACAGCATAAAAGGAATTGGTTTTATTAAAGTGCAATTTCATTCAGTAGAAGTGTTTTTTTATTAGAACATGCATTGTAACTCATTTTATAAAAATTAATATGCAAAAATGATATAATAATTTATGTAACCACAAAAGTGCATTTCCAAGCTATAGCAATAATAGTTGCAAATTTTTAAATATTTATTGCAACAGCTCTGCTCGTGGCACTGAAATATGTGTTTTATTGCTCTTTCTTCTATAACAACTCTATAATTTCAGAAGTTTATGAACCAGTCATAAAACCTCTGCTTCTTCTTTTCTTGAAGCATGTAGCTCAAACTGAATTAAGGAAAGCAAAGCAAAGAAAAACTTATTAGATCTGGTTTGGCAGCCTTTGATACAAAAGCTTTTTCTTAACACAATCAATAGTCCTCAGTGCTGGAGGAATGATTGAATAAAACGCTACCTGTAATTGTGTATGTATAGGCTCTGGCCTTGATGAATGGTGTGGGTTATAAATGCAGTCTATAGCGGCACAGTCAGTTTCTTATTTTTGATCTTACTGTCTGTAATTTGGGAATTTAGACATTATCTGAATTTAAATAATTTGTGCTTTTGGTCTGAGCAGTTAACAAGCATTTTTGAATTTTAACTAGAAGTTACAAACTGATAATATTTCCTTATCTACGAAAAGCACATGGAAGTCCATTTATCTGGTAAGTGGAATCACAAACGTAGGAGGTAATATCTGTTCCCACAACTGGAAACCATTCACTTTTAGGATTTTTCCAAGATTTTGGGTTGTTTTGTTTCTGTAGGTGCTTATATCGCACATGATATACTATACAAGCTTTTTTTCCCCGCCCCATGTTTCTTACAGCTGTCTTAAATTTAATGCCAAATTCTGCTGCATTTTTCTTATTTGATAGCCTTAAAAAGAAGAGATTTTTCCTTTTTTTTCTGGCCCAAACCTGGATCTGGAATTTTCAAAATTAAAAATTAAAACTATATTTTTCTTTTATTTATTTATTTTTTTTTAAAAAATACATATTTACCAATCTATCTTTTTTTTTTTCTAAATTGATTGTTCTACCTTGCTGTTAAGAACTTCATGTTAAACTAAACTCCTATGTGCCTACAGTGAATTGTAAAGAAAATAATTCCCATATTCAGAGAAACTAGAGAACATAACCATATAAATTCACATAGCTTTCTGTGATTAAAATTACTGATTTTTCAAATTAAATTAAATTATTGGTAATAAAATACAAATAACAAAAATTTTACTAAAAACATAATTTTTTTCTACAATAGTAATTTAAGGAAAAGTATGTGTGTCAAACTCTGAGGTTGAATAACTTCAAAACCAGTTATAGAACTTCAAAACCAGACTTTATTTTTCAGGGAAAAAAAAAAATTATTTGCATTACAGATTTGAAAGTATTTTAGAAAAAAGTGTAAGAAAATCTTCCTGCTCATAAGCGAAACTATTGATTTTATATGATAATAAACTGAAAGAAGCAAGCAGATATAAAGAGTTTCAGTAGGAAAGGATTTATAAATTAAGCTCTATTTTTCAACATTTGAATACAAGTTGAGATCTAGACAAACCAACCCATTGTAAGAGTTGGCACTTTTGGACCAATGCTTCTCATAAGCAAACATACCACACATGAAAATCCACTTGGGACTCAAAAACAAAGTTGTCTGGCAAATGACCAATTCCATGCAAAGAAAATTACTGCTGTACATCAAATCAGAATGTATTTCTAAGTAAAAGGATGCAGTAATTCAGGCTGAAATTTATATGACAATAAATTGTTCAGTGTTGTCACTACCATGTGTACTTAATATTTTTAAAGCTAATAACTCCATTACTGTGCTTTTCAAACCTAAGTGAGCCAGAGAATCTTCACATTTAGGAAAAGATGACCACATATACACCTGGTCATGGTTTTGTTGTTGAAATATGGTTGCAAACTTCAGTGTCGAATTTGGATTTTGCTTAATCAGTTCCATTCTGTGCTATTTTCTTAAATTTTGACTTTAACAATACTTCACATTGTCAACTTCCTCTGTGTTTAATGTCATAATCTTGCAATTCTTTTTTCTCCAAATACCAGAGAACTAATGCAGGTAGTTTCTTTGGTTTCTGCTCTAAGCTTCACTCTATCTAAAAATTTATTATGGTTTTCAAAATAATAGACACGCATGGTACAGTTAAATTTTATTGAATTGCATTAAATTGGCATAGTTACTGCCCTATAACTTAGCAAAACCCCATTCACTTACTGGTAATAGCTCATTTACAAGCACAGTAACCAAACAGTACTGTAGTGGACAAACCTTCAGAGAAGAAGAAATCATTACACTCTCTATTTTCAAGGTCAGCTTCTGGTCACCCACTTCATATTCACCGTGACAAAGGTTAGTCCTCTCTTCAGCTTTACATGATGGAGCATGGACTTGGTAGAGCCTTCTGGCTTCCAAGATATTTTTCTATGATCCATAGCATGTTTTTCATAAGCATATTTGATTTCATGTTATTTTAGATGTTAGAATGTTTGCTCTTGAGACACTGTCAGTATGTTACTCTGAAACCTATTAGATTGATGCTAAGAAATTTTAATAAAAAAGAATTGCTCACTGTAAAGCTTTGCAATGTCTGCGATAAGAGAATACTTGACAGGAACCATGAATTGGAGGGCATTGTGACTTTGACAAATATTCTAATTTGTATAGAAAAACCTTTCTCAAGCCAAATGTCCCAGATTTTCTAGTGTACAATTCTAAAAAATAGAAACAGAGGCAAGGAGAGGTGAATTTCAATCCGAAAAGGGCCATCTGTGGAGGCCCTAGCCAGACACTCATCTGAGTGGGATTTCAGTATATATAGCTGCTATAAAAATGGATCATTAGATAACTTTGCATGCATCCCAGGCTTGTATTTACTACTTCAGACATTTGAGAAGCTGTATGGATGGAATGCAGCCAGACACATATTTAACCAGATTTATCTCCTTCCCATTTGTGATATGATCCTTCTTCTGGTGTTCTTTAAGGAGAGGGATCTAAATACACAAGGAGAGAGACACAATTGTCCAAAAATAGCACAGAAAAGTAGAGAAACGACATTGGCATATTATTCTGTCTTGACCAGTAGAGTGAAAAAATATTCACAGTTTTTCTTACAGCTGATGAATTTTCTTATTGATGAAGAAATCCACTTATAATCTTCCTTTTAAGTATTATCAAGTTGCTCATCCCATAATGAGATTCTTAATTTTCAAGGAAGAAAGGAGAAATTTTTTACAAACTATGATATAACATGTGTGGAAATTGAAGTGCATCAAATCAGTTCGGCTTCTTCCTCATTTATTACCTATATAAATTTAGGTGATATTTTTCCTGCCCCAAAACATTTTAATTTGGCTAGCATCCTGATAGATATAGCAACTTGCTGAACAATTTAATACTTAAATTATATAGATATTAAAATACTCCTTCAAGGCATGAATAATAAGTATACATTTTGTGCACCTTAGAACATAAATGTAAATCTAGCATTTCATTATCTCTTTAACTAAGAAGTTATTTTTATTTTTCATGCTAATATATTCCACTATTTCAGTTAAAAATACTAGAAAAATATCATGCCAAATTTTTCCAGTTAATTAGCAAGCAGAAATCTTGATGAACAGCAGGTATTTTTATGTTACCCATGAATAGTTCTATCTACCATGCATGCTTATTTCTATTATCTTCCAAAAAATCTATGAGCAGAAACCAGCTGCATACTGGGTTATTGACTGGATTAAAGGAAGCACACAGATAAAAGAAAACAATATGCTTGGGGAAATAAATCTTTTTGCCTATAAAATATAAATAACATATTCATAATTGGAAAGTGCTTTGGGATTTCTGTTCTTCCTACACTATATAAATATCTGCAGTGCTACTGGATTTTGTGAATGAAATGGAGAAGAATAAAGTGTTTTTAAAACATGTGTAAGAATATATTCTTGATTTTTCCTTTACTTTGCCTCTATGTGTTACAATATCACCGATATACTGTTCTTGCCCCTTTAAGCAAGTTCTGTAATGACAGAATTTCATGAACTTTTCCAAGTATCATCAAAGAGGCAGTAGTGCATCTTGTCAGACACACTGAGCCAAGTTACAGCTGTGCAGATCCCCCTAGAAAAAACAACAAAGCTATTTGTTTCATTTCTCATACAAGTATTTAATAATTTATTTGTTGACATTTATAACAGCACTCATTAAAAACAAAATTTTCTTCCCTCAGCATCCAGCTAGGGAATTAGCAGTCAAGCTAATATTGACTCAGTAACTTCATGGACGTAGTTTGAGACAATCATTGGGAAAAATGTGAATTAAACACACCTAACAAGAGCATCTAGATTCTGGCTCTTCCTGGGTGCCTCCTATAATCTGCGAACAAAGTTGTCACTATTCTCAGTTTCCCTCTTTTACTGGGAAAGTTGTGCATACTTCTCTGCAGAGCTCGACAGCTCTGAAGAGAGCTGCTGACTCACTATGCTGGGGTTGTGGGCAGCGTGCTGGGGAGGGCACTGAGGAATGTTGGGTTCAATTCTTTCAAACAGAAGGGGGAAATGAACTTAGATCTCATCTATTTTGGGATAGCGTTTCAACTGGTAAAGCATAATGTACAAGCTCTGCAGAGCTATCACAGCCACTCAGTGCCTGCTGTGCTTTAGATGGGTAGGTCCATCTGAGATTTCAGAAAAAAAAGAAAAAGCTCAGCTGCATTCCTTTGAAAGAGGGATCTGAAGGAGATGCAGCCATTAGACAAGTAAGCCTATGAAAAGATGGACAGCAGTTAAGACCCAATCCTGTCATTGGCGTGTCCCTGCTGGATGGCTGTAAGCAGATCCCCTTTCAGAAGCTTCATTTCTCTGGGGACAATTCTGTCACCTATGAAATTTTCTGTGTATTGTGTATGGATCCTGTGATTCCAGCCCAGGGCTCTGCATGCCAGACACCTCATATGGAAACTGTAGGCATTTGCATCCCTGATATTGTGGTGCTTACCTCCCTCTTTAGAAGTAACACAAAGACCTAACTTTAAGAACTCCTCCCTTATTATTTTTTTCTTTTTATCTGTGCCTTTTTTTTCAGATGTCCATCTTTTGAGTAAGTTTTCACTGTGGAAACATGATTCAGTTCCACATTTTTAGAAATATATCAGTATTTTCATAAAAAATAAAACATGACTTTGAGTGGCTTATAACATGATTTCTAAATATGAGTTTTAGTAGAATCATGATATATATATATATATGTGGTCTGCTTGGCCCAAGGAGAACACAATATTCACTAACGCAGCATGAATTTTTTCCTTCATAGAATGTGTTTAGGTGTATGTGGCAAACTTTTTGAGGTTATAAAAAATGGAACAGTACATATGAGCAGAATGCCTAATAAGTCTATCCACCATCATTTGTTGATACTTTCAACCTTGGCCTAAAATAGTTCAGGTCATTTTCCTAACAAAGCTACTCAGTAGTGCAAAATAATCCAAATTTTATGTTGTACTCTGTAATGGATGAATTTAATGAACTGTTCACTGAGCTCGCTAAATATATGTGACCTTGAACGGATTTTATATAAGTAATCTAAAGCAGAAAAATAACTAGACGGAAATAAAATGCAGTATGTTGCCATATCAGACTGGATCAGTTCTGGTCATTACTGATGAATTTAGGATTCTGCAGGGCAATGGATCCCGGCAACCTGGAAAGTCCAACATAGACCAGAATACACCCTATCCTTTACAACTCATCAAAAAACCACAGGACAATACAAAGATGAGTTAATCTACCCGTGCTTTGTCTTTCCTGCAGCTTCATACTGCCTGCACTTTGACATCATCTTACTCAATGTGCTTAAACACTGTAAAAATTTACATGAAGGACTGCTTCTTGTTTTAAACCCCAAAGCAAAATCCTCAGATTTATCAGCTTAGATTGATTTTAAAAAATAGGCAATTAATATTATTTCATAAACATATCAATACTAATCTTAGTGTAATCCTTGCATAACTTTTACTTGTAGTAATTTGAGTATATTGCAAATGCTACGACAGCCCGTGTGTTCATCTGTACAGCTGGCTGATTACCGCTCCTTCTGATTTTTCAGAAATTTTTGCTTACATATTTAACAATCCTGCTTGTGTGATAATAAATGAAACTTGGCTGAGGTGATGCTGTTCTTAGTGGTTTAATGTTACCTCCCTGATTCTCACCAGCACCAGTTTCTTGCCATGTCCCCTCTTGTACTTTTCACATTTAGAAATCTCCCAAAGAGCACTGTAAGGTACCAGCCAGTGCGGATTGAGCAGGAGCAGGCAGAATATAAATGTCTGTGTAAATATCATTATATTATATTATATTATATTATATTATATTATATTATATTATATTATATTATATTATGTTATATTATAGATTATATATAATATATATTTAATATATTATTTATGTGTATATTGATGTAATATTTATAACCTTAGGATGACAAAATACCTGATTTTTCAAATTCAGACACTCAGATGAAATCCATGCTTTCTCTCTGACTCCATAATAACTCCAGCTCTTGAAGTCTTCTAGAGCTGGAGTAAAGGGACTGCACTGCTGGCATGCCATTGCTCCTTGCTGCTTTAAATAAAATATTCGAATTCCTATTTATGCCTGGTTGTTGGTAGCAGGGGGCCACAGAGGTGGCTTCTGTGAGCAGCAGCTGGAACATTCCCCTGTGTTCAGCAGAGCCAATCCCCGATGGCTCTGAAGATGGACAGGCTGCTGGCCAACACTGGGCCAATGAGAGAGGTTGGTAATGCCTCTGTGATAACAGATTTAAGAAGAAATGAAAACAAAGGTGATGGTGCAGTTTTAATTCCAGGCAGAGAAGAGGAGGAGGTGAGAACATGTGAGGGAAAACAACACGGCGACACCACTGTCAGTGGAGAAGGAGGGGGAGGAGGTGCTCCAGGTGCCAGAGCCGAGATTCCTCTGCAGGCCGTGGTGAGGACCACGGTGACGACGCTGTGCCCCTGCAGCCCACGGGAATCCACGGGGAATGCAGAGCTCCACCCGCAGCCCGTGGGGGAGGTGCCCATGCCGGAGAGGGTGGATGCCTGGAGGAGGCTGGGATCCAGTGGGAGACCCGGAGGAGAGAGGGGGCCCGGCTTCCAGGCTGGAGCAGCCTGTCCTTGGAGGACTGCACCCCGTGGAAAGAGAGACCCACGCCGCTGCAGTTTTGGGAGGACTGTGTGTCCGTGGGAGGGACTCATGTTGCAGCAGGTTTGGGAGGACTGCTGCTCGTGAGATTGGAACCACGCTGGAGAGGCTTGTGGAGAACTGTCTCCTGTGGAAAGGAACCCCACAGTCTCACAGGAGAATGATGTCTCAGTTAACATAGTTGTCTTTTTTTGGCAAGCGCGGGTCTCTTTTTCCTCCTCCAAAATGGTGCTGCCTGTCCCTGTTTGGACACCAAAATGACCGTAGCAGATTGACCTTGGCTGAGTGCAAGCTGCCCACTAAGCTGCTCTGTCACCCCCTTTCCCAGCGGGACAGAGGAGACAATAAGATGGAGAACAACCAGTGGGTGAGATAAGGCAGTTTATTACAGTGAGCGAAAGAAGTGGGAGTTTTGTGCAAAGGGAGAAGTCAATCTCTACTTCCCTTTGGAAAGTGGTGTTTGCACACCTCCTGGGAAGCAGGGCCTCAGCACCTGTAGTGGTTTCTCCGGAAGGCAAATATTGACGAGTCATGAATGCCACCCCTTCCTCCTCTCTCCCTTAGCTTTTATATCTGAGTTGACATTATACGGTATGGAATATCCCTTTGGCTAATTTGGGTCAGCTGGCCTGGTTGTCCCCCCACCAGGATCTTGCCCACTGCCAGCCCCTTGAAGAAGGAAGGAAGGTCAGAGGGACAGCGCTGCTTGGCAGTAGCCGGAACACTGGTGTGTTACCAACACCTTTTCAGCTACCACTGCAAAGCACTGCACTGTGAGGGCTGTGAACTACCTCAGTCAGACCCAGTACAAGCATACAGAAACAAAAAAAAATCCTCTTTATATTGGTAAAGTGAATTCAGAAAAAGAATTCAATGTTTGAGGCATTTGAACAATGCCCTCAATGAAATGCTTTAATGTTATTAATTACTAATCACTACTACTAATTAATTAATTATTGCTAATAACCTTTAGTCATCCCTGAAGTACTAAGGCAGTTGGACTAGATAATCACTGTAGGTACTTTCCAAAAGAAATCATTCTATTCTATCAAGTCTGTTCTTTTCTGTTTGTTCTTTCCTGTTCTGTACCTGTTCTGTGAATTTCTTCTGTACTTGAAGTACACTCTGTAACTACCACAACAGTCCTATTTTATTAATAGTACCAACATGGAAGTGTAAATCTAATTCATCTTTATAATAAAGGTCAACATACACATATGAAATACATACATGATATGTAACAATTGTCATTTTCAAAATGTCCAGACTACGCTAGTATTTCTAAAACGATATAGATTTTTTCTCAGACAAAATTATTTGCAGAATTTCTCTGAGGTTTCTGGTGAGTTTCTGGATGACCAAAATCGACTTTTCTGGAAAGTGAATTATTAATTAAAACCTATTAATTCAATCATGCTTATAATGAAGATCTTAACTGGTATACAGTCTCCAATATTCTTGAAAACAATAGTTTTCAAGCTGCACAAAATATAATCCTGTCTTTATTTTTTAGTGACAGTTACGTTTTTTTCTTAGAAGTCACCTTCCACATTTTTAATTTTTTTTAAGAATTGTTTACTGGTGCACAGCTGTGTTCATTTCATGTTGCTGGAATAATGTGTAATTTACAGGCATGCTGTTGCTAAATGGACTTATGGTTTCATACACCCAATTTTTGCTATCAGTAAGTCACAAATTGCCAACTGTTACCACGTCATAAAATCCCAGAGAGATATACTATGCTAAATGCAGTCAAATGGCTCTGGTATCTAAGATACCACTGCATGATAACTTTTGGCAGATACTAAGAGTTTAATAGCTCTCAAAAATCCCAATAATTATTACTTAGCCTGCTATCACAATTGATAACCCTGGTGGCAGGGAAAAGAAACCAAAATCAAGGTAGTAATGCAATCCAAAGTAACCCCATATAAAGTCAACGAATTTAATCAGTTTCAAAAAAAAACAAAAAAGAAAAACCGTCATAGGAAACATGGCATCCAATTATCGACATCTCTGTCTAAATGTAGTATCCTGTGACATACAGAATGTGTCTCCTCAACAGATGCTCTAGGTCTGCATCTGGCAGAAAAGTAAAGTATAAAGGACTATTGGCAGTCACAGAGAATCCTTAAAATTTGTATACATATGTAACAGTAGATTTAAACAGGACATCCATTCATCCTACCTTTCTAATGGAGTCAGTTCCCATATCGAGGTTTGCTAAACATTTTAGGTGTCAGCTCCTGAAACTTCACAATATTCAATATGTAATACCAGGGTAAAAAGATTTGAGATGGTTCATTTCAGGCTGGCTGAAATGTGGGGCGGTGAGGATTTGTTTCATGGGCCATCCAACCAGTCATCCTGTGGGGACAACAGACTGTTGTCGATGCAGTTGGAGGCAGACATGAAGCAGTTGTGCTGCTGGCGTCCCCTTTTTGTCTGTGATCACATAAATCTGAGCTTTGCTCTTTAGAGAAGTTATGCTGTTCTTTAACTACGCCAGCATTGCAGGTGCTTAGGAAAACAATGCTAATATGTGGACCATTATTTCTCATCAAGACAAGCTCATAATTTCTGTAACTCCGTTGTATCCAAGGGAATCATGCCTGCAAGTAATTCGTCTATTCCATTCAGTTCAATTCAAGGTCTAAAAACTACAAAGAGAAGGGGTAGATTAGATATACTGGGGTTCAGTGTTGTCTGGAGTTAAAAATGAATAAGGGACAAAGATTATCAACCCAAACCAAGATGAATACAATTTGGTTTTAAGGATATGTGATGGAAACTCTTCTAGCAAAGAAATCTATGTAATCCTTAAAAACTGTTCTAAGAATGAAGACAGCAAAGCAGGAAGAATTATTGGTATGTCAGTCTTCAAGTGTTTTATTTGAAGACAATTCCAAGACAATGAAGACATATTTACAGGTGGATTTTGACTAACTTTAGTTTTATGCATGGAGGTATATAACTAAAAAATATCACTTACCAAAATGGGAGTGAGCAACTGCAGACCAGCAAATTTCTTTACTCTTAGAAGTCACACATCTTGCTTGAGCATTAGCCTGGGGTCTTTAGAGAAACCATACAGTAGCAATTGCAGACGCAACGGAAGTCCCTTTTACATCATCCTTCCACCCCTGTCTCAAGTATGAAACTGAAAAGGAAAGGAGATCAGTGTTCACCAGCATATTACACCATCAAGAAATCCCACCAGCAAAGGACGTATTTCTTGTTATTTTTCATGCTCCTGACACTTCGCAAGCAGTAGATGAAGAAAAAAACTGAATTAGAAACCTTACAGAGCATGTTCTCACCATGAAAAGACATGGTATATGATTCAGCTCTTCTTATTTAGCATAAAATACCAGTCAGGTAGGGCTAGAAATTGTAGTTAACCTGTGAGCTTTTGTGAATGGCTTTGTCTTTGCTATGGTTTTACCTTGAATTGGTTAGCTGTCATTCAAAAATGCTACTGTGGGTTTTATGATTAGACAGCAACATAGACTCCAGCTACATAAAAAATCTCATGCTCTTAAAAGAAGATTTGGTTTTTGAAAGCAAATCGCCAGTTTTGTACATAATTCTTGCACTGTAGTAGAGATTTTAATAAAGAAAAATAGCCTACGAAGTGGACGAAAAAGTTGTTATTTTCTTCCTACATGATTCTACAGGTTTTTCCTCTATTTAATTGCATGCAACTTCTCTACAAGACCATCTTTGACTTAGCTTTATACCATCATTTGGATAATTACCTTTATTTATGGTATTGTTTAGAGCACTGCAGAAATGCTGGAGGCATTGCAGGTTTGCCAAGCATTGTGACTATCCTCTATTTTTATTTTTGTTGCTATTCTGTTAAATCATTTTGCTGCAGAATAGTTTCATAGTTTCCATGTTATGTGGCATTTCACAATGCTGTTAAAATGCTAACACATCCCTGGAATATTATGTCGGGATAAGACATATTATGTTCACATAACAGTCAGTAGCAATTCTGTCTATATAGCAAATATTTTACTGCTGGATAATCATTAGTTACATGGTTGCATGGTATGACTTCTTTTAATCGTGTGCCTTTACTGCATATAATCTGAGTCTCACACCCAATGTTGTTCGTTCTGTTTCTAAAAATATTAATATCTGAAAAAGTTTGGACTCTGCCCACAGCACTCTGCTGTGAACAAAGCTGTTCACTTTGCAGGTGAACAGCTGACTGAAAGAATGTGACAGTGGACCCTAAGGCGCCAACAAAAGGACATGCATTCATGGATGTGGAGTGCTCAGTTGATTTCACATTAATTTCCCACTCTATTACTGTTAGAAGTTTATGCCACAGTTTCACTGGGAGCAGGTGTTTCTCCTACGCTTTCAGAACAAGTGGCTATGCACATTTCAGTCAGAGTATGTGTGCATGAAGAGAGAAAAAAGGGTTTGAAAAGTATTTCACTTCAGTCATACTACGTCTTTCAGTCACAGATTATATTATGTGCTTTAAGACAAGTTTTTGCTGAAATGTCAATGTGCCTTTATATATCTATCTATCTATCTATTGAACCATAGAACCACAGAATCATTTAGATTAGAAAAGACCTTTAAGATCATCAAGACCAGCCATTAACATGGCACTGCCAAGTCCACCACTAAACTATGTCCTTAAGTACCACATCCACACACCTTTTAATTATCTTCAAGAATCATGACTTGACCACTTCCCTGGGCAGCCCCTTCCAATGCTTAACAATCTATTCAGTGAAGAATTTTTTCCTAATATCCAGCCTAAATTTCCCCTGTCAGAACTTGAGGCCATTTCCTCTTGTCCCATCTCCTGCTACTTGGCAGAGGAGAGCAACCTCCACCTGGCTACAGCCTCTTTTCAGGTAGTCATAGAGAAAAATAAGTTCCCCTCGAGCCTCCTTTTCTTCGGGCTAAACACCCCTAGCTCCCTCAGCTGATCCTCATAGGATCTGTGCTCCAGACCCTTCACTTGCTTCATTGCCCTTCTCTGGACACTCTCCAGCACCTCAATGTCTTTCTTGTTGTTAGGGGCTGAAAACTGAACACAGGATTTGGGGTGTGATTTCACAAGTGCTGAATACAGGGGACAGTCACTGACCACACAGCTGCTGATCCAGGCCAGGATGCCATTGGCACTCTTGGCCACCTGGGCACACACTGGCTCATGCTCAGCTGGCTGTTAACCAGCACCCCCAGGTGCTTTTCCAACAGCTTTTCAGCCACTCTTCCCCAACCCTTGGGGGGATCCAATCTGGCCCCATAGACCTGTGTGTGTCTAAGTAGCATATCATGCCACTGACCTTTCCACTTTAGGTTATGAAGGTTTTCATTCTGGTCCCCATCTTCCAGCTCAATTAGCTGGGTACATATAGAACAACCGGTCTTGCTGTTAAAAACTGAGATAAAGAAGGCATTAACCTTTCCCTCATTCTTTGTCACTATGTTTACCCACACATACTATAAAGGACGGAGATCCTCCTTTGCCCTCACTGTTTTGCTAAAATATCAATATTAATTTTTTTATTGTCTTTTATGACAGTAACCAGAGTAAGTTCTTATTTTGCTTTGGTACTTTTAATTTTCTCCCTGCATAAGCTCACAACATCCTGCTAGTACTCCTGAGTTGTCTGCCCCTTCTTCTAAAGGTGATACACTCCCCTTTTTTTTCCTGAGTTTGAGCCAAAACTCTTTGTTCACCCAGGCCTCTCTTCTTCCCTGCCAGATCATCTTTTCGCATACAGGTACGGCCTGCTCCTGTACCTTTTAGATTTTCTCCTTGAAAATTTTCATGGTTTCCTGGGTTCCTTTGACCTTCAGCACTTTCTCCCAAGACACTCTCTCAACCTAAATAGGCCAAAGTCTCTTGTCTCAAGAATTCTGAAATAGCAGTTCTGCTGAGCTTCCAGCCCTTCAGGACTACTCCCCAAGGGATTTTGCCAACCAGGCCCTATCTATCTGTCTACTCATGATTCTATGATTCTATCTATCTATCTATCTATCTATCTGTCTATCTATCTATCTATCTATCTATCTATCTTTGTCTCACAGGCAGAATTGCTTGAAGCCAAGTTCTGCATACCTATGGGAGCAGAGAACCAGTCAATTCCTATCTCCATAATGTTCTGCAAGAAAACTCCAGGAGGAGAATCTAGAGCTTATGCAGCACAGATCTCATGGAAATCCTATTTCTCTGCAAGGAAACTGTTCTTTGAGCTAAAAATAATTACAGTGCCAAAGTACTAAATTACTGTAGCATTTTTAGCAACTAAAACCAAATCAGCTAAGTATTCTCGATCAATTTTTCAAAATTTATCTCCCATATAAATTCACTCAACAAATTCCTACATCCTGTAAAGCCGTAAGCAGAGAGCGTAGTCTGTTAAATGAAGACAGGCAGACAACAAATCTTCAGCTATGGATTATATTCAAAAGCTGACAAGTAAAACACCATTTTAAGGGATAAATGTTATATTTCCTGTATTGAGTTTTAAGCCAGGTCAGACAAATAGACTTAATCTTATTCTACTAAATTTCTATCAAGTACTTCCTTAAATGTGATTATTCTGGCTTTTCAGTGGAATGCACCAGGATAAGGAGAAGCTTTAATATCATCTCCACACATCATTATCCTTCCTTCTGGCAACTGGTAGTTGTATAGAACCAAAATAGTGCAAAACCAGCAAAAACTGTTACAGGATGCTGAGAATCTTCTTTCTTAAAGATGAAAATAGGAAATGATCTGTGCTCTCATTTTATGCAGGAGATTATTGTAAACAGAAACTTCTATCCCTTCATTAGAAGAATTTTAGTGTGGAGACAAAGATTTAGAAAATGTTCTTGTCATTTTTATCATTTAGTTTTGATAACTCTTCCCGAACACAAGCAAAATTTACTATTGTGTCATTGACTGATTTATATCTCTGAAGCTTTACCTGTGTTTTTCATAACCTTCTATAATCTTGTGTTTTGCAGTTATCTCCCTCTTTCTCTCTTGTTTTCTTCCCCATCTACTTCCTACTTTCCTCCATGACTTTCTCTGCAGACTTGTCAGTTCTCTTCTTCCATTTTGTGTGGGAAGAGAAATTCCAAAGAGGTGACACCTGAAAGTCACCAAGAACTTTATATGTTGGTAGACTATAACTCTTTTTTCCCAAGAGTATCATCCATACACAAAACATGAATGTGTGCAATTGGCTGACAATAAAAAATAAAGCAATATAGAAAACTCAAATATGTTTCCTAATCAATGTAGATTTATTATTTTATTATTTTATTTATCTCTTTGACTAATTGTTTGTATCAAGCATTAATGGTTAGGTTACTTGAAAGTAGAAAACTGCATAGTCTACCATAATCTTTCTGTGCTATTTAAGCGATAAAGGGCACCTGCAAGTTTTAGCTGAATGTATTTTGGCATTCTGTAGCTAGAATGGCAACATAAAATAAATTATCTACATACTCTTCTTATTTAAGTTGGTCCAAATGCACTTCAGAGTAAGAACACACTGTAATGCACAGGTGAAGGCAAGAGATGTTCATGAAATTAAGCCATTAAAAAGCATCAAAAGAGTATTTTCTACAAAATGCTGTTTTTAAGGTAACAAATATCTCCATGAATTATTTTATTATATGCATATTATACCTGCTATCTACCTATTAGTGTAATATAAATGTATATGTATATGTACGTGTGTGTGTTCACACGGGTTAAAGGAGAAACGTATGAAGAGTCTTTATTTTATTTAAAGGCTAATGAAAATAATGAATCAGTAGAGCATCTGGGCTTTCCTAATACATGTTTTAAAAGAAGAAACATCCCAAATCTCTTTCTATTCAAATATATTTTTAAAACGTAGAGGAAAAAAAATCCATCTTTGGTGTTATCTCATTAATTAATACCTGGGGATAATCTGGTTCCTAAGAAAGGACAATTATTCAAAAGTAAGAGAAATAATTACTTCTTGAAAGTTCAGGGAGTGATGGTATAAATATCTGTAGAGAAATTGCCTGTCCACACTGTTTATGGATGTGAGGCTAGAAAACCTCCTTCATTTTCCACTTTGCTTTTCTGTTCATGACTCAGTCCTTTAATTAGGATGTTTCTGGCGGCATTAGCAGTACCAGGAAGCCAGTGACGTGATAAATCACATGGAACAGAGAGATAGAAGCAAGAGAAGAGATAAATAATTTGGAAAAAAGCATAGCAACCACATATGTCCTATAAATCACTGGAAGGTAGAAACCTGAGCTTTGAGGGGAAGGAAAGGGCAGCAGCAGTCATAGTCCTTCCCCTTAATTCACATGGATTATAGGGATATTATTATACACTTGGACAAAGATTTTTAATGAAACAATATTACAGAAGCTTCTCAAAAGCAAAGATTATAATTTTTCATATCCCCAAGTAATATCATAAAATCACAAAATCACAGAACTATCTGTGCTGGAAGGGACCTTCCTAGGGAAGATCAGCTAGTCGTAACCTCTGCCATGGGCAGGGACACCTTCCACTAGACCAGGTTGTGCCCCATCCAACCCTGACCTTGAAAACTTCTAAGGATGGAACATCTTCAGCTCCTCTGGACAGCTTTTTTCTACTGCCCCACTAACCTTTGAGTAGTGGATTCCTTCCAAATATCTGATTTAAATCTCTCGTTCTCCTCGTCCTATCACTACATGTCCTTGTACAAAGTTGCTCTCGCTCTTTTTTATAAGCCCCCTTCAAGTACTGGAAGGCTGCAATGAGGTCTCTCAAGAGTCTTCTCCAGTCTTAAGAACCCCAGCTATCTGGTCTTCCTAGGAGAGGTGCTCCAGCCCTCTTGTGTCTTCATGACCTTCTTGTAGACTCACTCTAACCAGTTTAAGTCCTTTTTGTGCTAAAGTCTCCAGACAAGTATACAGGTCTCCAGGTGGGGTCTCATGAGAGTGGAGCAGAGGACCAGAATCACCCCTCTCGACCTGCTGACCAGTCTGCTTTTCAGGCAGCCCAGGACACTGTTCATTTTCTGTGGTGTGAGTGCACAGTGTTGGCTCATGTCCAGCATTTCATCCACCAGAACCCCCAAGTCCTGCTCCACAGGGCTGCTCTCAGAGAGTTCTTCTCCCCGACTGTACTCATGTCCGGAATTCCCCTGCCCCAGAAGCAGCACTTTGTACTTGAAACTTGTTGAACGTCATTACTTTCTCATGGATCCAACTCAAGCTTTTCCAGCATCCCTTCTTTCTGCTATGTCAGCTTGTAGCAGCTTCATATGATCTGCAAATTTGTTGAGGGTGCATTTGATCTCATTGTCTGCGTCATTGATAAATATGTTAAAGAGCACTAAAGACAGAGCCCTGAGGGGCATCACTCAACGCAGCCTCAATCTGGACATAGAGCCATTGATCTCAATGGTCTGGCTGTGTCCATCCAGTCAATTCCTTATCCACTCCAGAGTTCACCCTTCAAATCCACGTTTCTCCAATTTGAAGATAAGGATGTCATGTCGGACTGTGTTGAACACCTTACAGAGCTCTAGGTAGAGGGTATCAGACAGTCTTCCCTTATCAGCTGTTGCAGTCACTCCACCAGAAAAGACTGTAGTGCTTAAAGTGGAGTAACTTAATACCAGGTTAAAATCCTTTCATCCTACAAGATGTGAATACACTGTACATCCAGCAGTAAGATTGCAAGTTGTTGTCAAGTAGGACCTGTATTTGCATATGTTTTCATACTGGTTGTGCTCTCTTTAAAATTAGTTGGGTTTGTAATAGTTGCCAGTTCATAGTATTTGTAAAACATGTGACATGCTACCTTGCAACATGAATGAAGATGTTATTATAAATGAATATCTTTATTTATTTCCATCTGTACAGCACTTTTGTCTAAGTGAATATCCATTATCTCCTATCCTGAATCAACTTCATCTTCTCTGACTTTAGGCACCTGCAGACATTCCTAAATTAGGCTCTTGGTTGCCGTAGGGTCTTTACTTATGATACTGATGAAAAAGAAAGGCATCCCCAGAGGAAAATACCTTGTCTATGATCTGAACCTCCCCCTGGATATTCCTTTCTGGGGAGCATCCATTACCTATGCTTTTAAGTGCAATGCCTGGAGATAGGTGGAATGAATCAGGACCCCTGAGCCTTTTGTTTCACTGTTATGGTGAAACAATTCACTTTATCTATTCGCTCTACTTAATCAAAAATTCTCTGCAGAAAGGACTGTATCTTCTGTCTTTTCATATCAAATAGCCTGGAAAAATGTATTTAAAAGACAACTTTTTCTTAAAAAAATGCATTTTGGGGTTGTATGAGTTACAGAGACACCATTTTCATGTGAACTTATCAATAAGCCTGTACTTTGAGAAACACATTCTCCATTTACCTTATAGTCTTGACTTAAAACCTTTCAATGACTTTAGTCAGAACAAGACTGGACACTTTTTCATTACATGAACATTTTATTCAATCAGCTGTGGAATTGTTGTAATTTTGGTTTATTAGATTTGGTGAAGCTGAATTGGAAAAGGATGACAAAGCAAGCTGAATTTTATGTGTGTTTTTACACTCATTACTTGCAATAACTCTTGTCGTAGAAACATTACAATATTTGAGGATCTGAGATATCATCAACCATTTACACCTGGAGTCTTTGTTTGACAATGCTTGATTAAAAAATACCCAACCAAAACAAACAGAATGATTACAATATACAGTATTTTAGAAAGAAAATCTAAATTAGAGACATATTTTTAATATATATCCTTTTACTACTATTTACATTCATCAGGTTTTGCAACCTGATTTCTCAAGTGGAACGGCATTGATCCCATCTGTAGGTCATTGCTGTATTTATGGTACAGCAGAGCTTTTCCATCCTAATATAGAGGTGTGAATCAACACTTTTAAAATTCGAAACAGTAATTCAGACACTAAGTTATATCCTACTCTTCTCAACAAGGTGTTCTTTTTGAACAAAAATCTTTTTAGATGAAATTTGCATGGAAACAGTTTGATCTTTATGGAACACTAGGGTATTCACCAGTGTATTTTACAAAAATGTCATAAAGGTGAAAATGTTCCAACCACTTGCAGTGATTTGCTATATATTTAAATTTTTCTTAGAGGCTGCCATGTAGTCCCGTTAGTGCTGTCACCCATAATTAAAATGTGTGATGAGGTTTGAACTCTAAATTCCACCAAATATGTTATATAAGCCTGAATTCAAAAGGCTCTTTATCATGGTCAAAGAGATAATCAGGTATCAGTTCATAGGAGAACTCTTGCTGGAGCAAGCTGGATAATTTTGTAGAGTAATCTCTAAAGGCCACGTAAAATTTAAGTCTTTAACAATCTTGAAGGAACTTGTTTTTTTCTGATAGCAAATACCTGGGATTTTTTAAAGTCCATTAAAAGAGTTGTTTAACTTGTCTTGATGACATTATTTTACTCTGCCCTGTTATAAATTCCACAAAGACCCCAGAGACTGATTTACATTTTTAAGGTTATCTTGAAACCAGATTAGAAACTTTTTTAAAACAACTTCTTAAATTCTGAATTATGTTTGGTAATCTCTCCACAAAGGTTTTAACACATCTTTAACACATCCAGCATGAATATCTCACCAGTCAAAAATTTTTAAATAAGAAGAGCTAAGGAGATATTTGTTTGAAACCTACTATCAAAGGCATAAATATGGACTTTCTGCATCCAAGACAAAACAAGAGGGGACAGTGAATTCATAACGGGCCTTAGCATATGCGCTCCTCTAAAATAAAAAAGCCTAATTCTACATTACCAAAGCACAGAAGACCTGAGAACTTGAAATATGGTTTTGTTTTTAACAAAAGATTGCATTCTGAAGAATGCAGCCAGTTCAAACTGAAAAGTCTAAGTCTATCACCTAAAAAGATGTACATTGCTAGACAATGGCTTTGTGGTTGCTGTGTTTTTTATTATAGCAATAATAAAATTATTATTAATCTTCATGCAGATTTTATCACATCCTCTAGAATTTAGGAAGTCAATGAAAATTTTAGAGTGGCCAGCCCAGGTGGCTGCAAAATCAGCCTGGAGAATGTAAAAAGGTGTGGGTGTGGGTGGGTGTGTGTGGGTGTGTGTGGGTGTGTGTGGGTGTGTGTGGGTGTCAAATTTTCAAGTTGATGGAGAGTGAGGCTTACATAATATAATTAAAATATAGCTTGAAAACAGCAGGAAAGTAATATGAATGCGCTAAAGAAAGATGCAGTTGGAAGAAGAATGTTAGAGTGGAAGAAACAGAGTCAGTTCACAGCCTCTTGTCTTGGGCTCCCACCCAGAGTTGAATCTGCATCTCAGTCTGCTTCTTGCACTGCAGCTTCAAATCGAGCTACCATCACCAGGTCTATTCCTCTCAATGACAAATTTGGGAGTATTCACTGAATCTTGGTAGACTATTGTCAGTTCATAAAAACCCCTTATTTTTAAAATGTAGTAATGCATTTTGGAGTCAGGATGAGGAGGCAGCACTCAGAATTTTGCATACTAATGCAAAAATACTGCAGTTCAAAGCAACTTAAGGTGAAGAATTAATATCAGTTTCATAGAATATGGCTGATAATTCTGATATCTCATTTGTGCTAGATAATATACTTTTTACTGTATAAATCTCCAACCAGGTTACAAGGTTTTGAAAGGCCAGTCTTTTCTTCTTAAAAAAAGCCTTTTTAAAAAACTTAGGTTAATTGTCATCACACTTGACAGTAATTGTTATTCTTACAGCACATTTTATTAAGAAGAAACACATTAACATTTTAGAAGAATTGCCATGTGTCCCATTTGTTCCTTTTTTGTACCTATTCATATTCCTCCAGAGGAAGTGCACTCCAAGAAATGTTGTGGAAACTTTGGACGAGTCCCACCAATAAACTGTGTCAATCCATAGTAGGCAATTAAATGGTATATTTAATCTGTTTTACCTCTGGAGAAGGCCTGTATTTCACACCCATTAGTTAATTACCTGGCCCATTAGTTGAACTGACACCAATTTAAGGGGTTGAAAAGACAGCCTTCCTTTAACTTGGAAGTACTTTTCAAAGTCAGACTATGATATACATATAATTAAACAACAATTTTTGCCATGGATTTTTGGGAACAAGCTTTACCTCTAAGGCAGAGCCTTTCATTTACTAGGGTCAATGCATAACTTGCTAATCAAACCCCTGAATTTTATTCTCTCTGAGAGTAAGACAGTGAATGATATAAAGTCATGTACTTTTTAAAGCTGAATGTCTAGAGAAGATGGGAGAGTACACAAAGGATCGAGCTTCCACCCAACCTCCCTTTGACTTTATAAATTATTTTTCTATTCTCTGAGCTTAAAATCTTCTTAGCAAAGATTCTCTAGGACCAAATATTTGCAGTATTAAAATACGAATGTCTTATAATTAGGATATCAATATTTTTTGTATTTGTGCACAATTTAGTCCTTTTTGAGATGTGTTTGAAAGTAATTTTAATTCACCAGCTGTATTTTACCTCAATCGATCCCTTTAAACATTCTCTTCCACAGCACATATGTCAGTCAGCTACTTTCCTAGAACTCTGGAAAACTTCTATCGACCTTTGGTAACATCTTTCAGGCTATACTAGATTGAGAAGAATCACATTTCAGCCAATTAACTTGTAGTAGACTTTCGAGATTTTTACAATTCATCTATTTTTCGATGATGATGTCTATTAGGTCCTTTAGAACAAAGTGGCATCTTGACAATCAGTCCAGAGTGTATTCCAAATGAAATGGGAGTACTCGGTATCCAGATAAATATGGACAACGGTGGGTAGATAAATATTGCCTTGGAAACAATTCTGGGTTTTGCAGCCACTGTTAAAATTTCTGTTGATTAACTTCAGCGAAATGACTGTACAGCATTGTGACCATATCTCAGTCATCAAATTTCTGAATCTTGTGGCATGAAAAGCTATTTCAGGAAACAAAGCAGAAGCTTATTGCAGAATTTTTCTATTTCTTATAGTTCATCAGACTCAATTCAAAGCTTATAAATGGAATTTGGCTTGGGTTGCTCTTACGGTATGGCTGTGGTAGATATGAAGTTACAGCTTTTCTAGTTCACAGCATGGTACTGTGATAATGTTCTAGTCATAGTTTTAGTGCATCTTCTCTGATACGATTATATGCAAATATGTACAGTGACTGTATACAGACATTTGGGAAATCATTTATGAAAAACAGCTGATCAGTATTCAATATTGTCAAGATGACATCTGATTGCTCACATGGCATTCTTTCTGTAGTATGTCACCAGAATACAGTCCTTCAGACTGAATCTGGATTTAGGGAAGTTTATCAGAAAATTGTAGGCTACACTCAGAGATTATAAAAATATGTATAGCTCTATCAAAAATTATATAGATTTACACAGTTTTAGATTATTTCTGTGCATCTATTAGGAAGCTAGCATATATGGCACAGAAATCTCTTAGTGAAATAACCCTCTCACCACACTTACCTGATCATATTTTTGTCCTTTTGTTTAATTCATTTAACCATTCTGCAGGATGGAATAAACCCTACCATCCCAAACAGGGAGGCTACTACTTTGGGAATAAATGGTATTGCCTCTAAATACTTCTGGGAAAGTGAGCACTCTCATGTGTGCTGTAGCACAGAGCTTCATACTGATAAAACTTGAAGTATGACAAGAGATTGAAATTTCTGTCTAACACCACATTCTCAAAGATGGTGCAACACATTTGAGCGAGAAATAATTTGGTCTTTATGCTATTTCTGTCCTGAGGCTCTCTTCAAAAGAGACAAATTGTGATAAATTATGTGTGG
Organism: Callaeas wilsoni; assembly: GCA_013398955.1. Lineage (NCBI taxonomy): Eukaryota > Metazoa > Chordata > Aves > Passeriformes > Callaeidae > Callaeas > Callaeas wilsoni. The sequence goes on along the minus strand of VWPU01014915.1, from coordinate 208,854 downwards.
TGGTGTTCTCTCGTAACTGATGGCAAAAAAATTCAAGCTATTTCACTTAGGTGCTCACTGCGGAATTGAACTAAGCTTACCAGAAATAAGACAAACATTTTACAAGTAGTCATCCAGCCCTGCTGCTCAGTCTAGAAGCTCTGTTTTTAAGTTCCAGCCACCCCCACTACTCAATAGGTTCCACTTTTTTCTTTCAGGGGACTGGTAATTAGCACAAGTACAGTTATTGTAAGGTAATTATATGTTCTAAAACTAATGTGCTTATGTGAACCAGAGGGTAGCTTACCATGTGAGCATTTGATAAGCAAACAGGTGCTTAAAAGATTTAATGGGTTTGTAGCCATCTGTAGTGATTAATGATGTTTAAGAACCTCACTGCAACTCATAATATCATCATAAATGAAGACTGGGGCTTTTCAGTTCAAAAAAAGAAGAGTAAATGATTCTTAGATTTTCCTGCTAAAATCTCTTTTGCTTAGTTACAATTTTGTATTCCAAAGGACAATGAATAATTGAACTTTCTCAGAATCAATAAAGAAAAAACTCCTCCAACTTCTCTCCATTCCCACCTTTTTACCACAAGGTAGAATGAAGTATCTTTTTCCACATATAGAACAGAAAATTAGAGCAGATTTTCGTTCTTTATAAAAAATTTCTTGCCTCTCATTTCTCTTACTAATCAGAAGCCCAGATTGAGCCATTTGAGCCATGTTCCCTACACCCTGTACAAATGTTTCTCTTTTGATATTAGTAACCAAGTTTGTGCTGCGGCCAGATACTTCTCCCTGCCTGGAGATGGAGAGCCAAGTATGAGTAAAAGAAACTGCCCCTGCCTGTGACTGAAAAGTGGTTATGACTGAATAGCATTAAGCTATGCATTATACTATATAGGCAAATTACCCAGTTCCTATATTTTCAAGGTGAAGTTCCAAGATTTCATAGAATCAGTCTTACAGGGTATATAATTATTTTTTTTCAAAAATTGGCAATCCAAAATTGAGATGTATAATTTCAACTCAGATTTTTCACACGTTTGAGTCATCTTTAACCAACCTAATTTAAGTACTCTTGAAAATATGGCATTACAGCTTCCAGATGTGCTACTGTGACTTACATGGCCTAAAGCCAGTGACTCTGAAGTGTCACCTGCTAGATCAGGTAACTGGCAACAACAGCCAGATAGCCCTGTAATACAGCAGAGACTTTGAGAGTAGCAGGCTGTAAGCTTTGCACACCGAAGGACTGAGGACTGGCAAACTTGCTGTGCCCGAACTTTTCTTGACCTACTTGCATCTTTGTTTCACTTGGTTTAGTTATGATGGCAGTTTATCTTGTTGATCAGGTGGCAGTTGTAGTTTTTGTTAGGTTATGTCATAAAACTTATCTGCACACCCATAAAAGAACACAGAGGCACAATGGCAGGTGGGGGAGTCTATCCTGGCTATTTCCAGTTTGCTCCCAGGTCCATTGCCAGGGATCCTTTAGCCCATCAAAATCTCATCTCTACAAACCCAGAGAACAGGAGCACAATGGCAGAGGGCCAAGAAACCCAAATTAAGGACTCAGACAAAGGAACACCCTGTACATGCCCCTCCCAGCAGAGCCTCAGCCCCATTCACCCAGTGTGAAACTCATCGTGAGGAGTCATTTGGACCAGATGTCCATCTCACTTTTTGAACTAAGGGAGTTGCTGCCAAGGAGTGTGGGAAACAGTATGGGAAGCATAGAAAGAAGATGTTGGGATTGCCCAATATTTATGAAGGCATGTTTAGGAGAGGAACCAAAGGTGAGAAAGGGAAGAGGTTTAGGTGATTTGGGGAGAAACAAGTACGGGGAATAGAGGAATGAGGGAAGAGTCTATTTGCATGTAAGAAAGGGCTGGTCAGTGTACTTTCTAACCCTGTCCTGAGCCTAATGACTGCAGTCTAACCTGTCTCCATCTTAAATTCCTTCAATTATTTTCCAGTAAGTGGCTCTTTACTCCATGTGCAAGTGAGTATATGGGTCTGTGGTGTCAGCCGGAGTGAATGCAGGTGTGGGAGCAAGTGTGGGATCACTAGTGAAGATCAAGTTGAATGAGCCAGCAGGGAGTGGCTTGGGATTAAGGAGTGGGGTCTGAGGGCCAGCTCTGTGTGTGAGAGAGCATCTGTGGCTCTCAAAGGATGAGAGCACAGAGAGGTCTATGGGACCAGAGAACCTGGACTTTTCTCTGTGTGTGTGTGTGTGTGTGTGTGGCAACTGGAATAGGACTATGGTACTGTGACCTTGGGGGTTCATATGTCCAGGTGTTAGCAGTTGGTAAAACTGGGATCTAGGGACAGCAACTGATAGGCTGGGTGTAACAGGCCAGCTGCTTGAGAGAATCACACTCTACATATACAGAGAGATATTATATGTACTCCTACTGTCATATCTCCTTCCTGCTCAGCAAGAGACAGGAGCAGGTTGAAACCATTGCTGCTGTGTTTGTGTCAGTGCTCTGAGTGTTTCTCTGTTATTTGTGTGGCCAGATAAAAACACGCATGGTGTATATTTGTGCTCAGTGTGCATGTGCCCAGTGGGAATACATTTTCAGGCTCATTATTTTTTAGACCTGGGGGCATGGAGCTGCAGCAGCCTTTCCTCTCTCAGGATGTTGGATCCAGTATGACATTTTCCTCTAACACTTCTGTTTATCTTTGTGTGGTTCAAGCATAGTTTTATATCAGTAACAGTAATAAGCAATTATTTTGTGTAACATAGAAATAGTGTACAAGAAGAGAACTGAAGATACAGGATGTGGTACAAAGCAATGTGGGACTGGGATAGTGAGAGATGGAGAACAGCCTTGGCACTGGGGACCCCACAGCTATAAGCAACTGACCAGCAGTGAGTTGTGGAGATCCAAACATGGAATTGCACAAAACTGGTTTTAGGGATAACAAGGAGAACAAAGAAGTGGTATCGAACATAGAGAAAAGGCAACATATGTAGTAAGTTTGGGGGTAATGTGGTCTGGAAACAAATGAATAAAGAGAAAGATATAAAAACATTCAAGCAAACATATCAAATTGACTTATAGTCACCACTGAAGGAGGAAGAAACCATTAACATTTCATTACTCCCGGCAAAGAAGCCCAGATGCTACTGGCTTTCCATAACACCTCCCAACCCTCAACCCTGGCAGATTTAACCCACCAATATTAGGACTCAAAAGAGCAGAATAAGGCTGCGCATAACACGAGGAATAGGAGTAAAAACTGTGTAAAACAATTTAAAATTCATTTTTATTCTTTCTTCAACAATTAGATCTAGACTAATAATGACTAATTTCTTAAGATTTTCATAATACAAACAATAAATTAATGGCTTTATTTATATAGAAGGTTTGTTTCCTCTGTGCAATTTACAAGATTTTGAGCATAACACTACATATGCTGAAAGGTAGCTGACCTTTAGAAATGGATACCACCACAAATCTGGCAAAGTGTGTGGGCACACAAGAAGGCTGTATTCTGGAACACTGGAAGCACTGGGTGAAGAGAAGGGCAAAGAAAAGGACAGAGCGGTATTGCAGGGAAGTACTCATGGAAGAAATAAAGGGGAGAAGAAAATGCTGTGGATAGAGAGAAATGTTGCAGGAACAGTATCTGAAAGAAACCATGGTACACTAGTTCAGGGACCTTTATCTAAAAGTTTTAAACAGGAATTTATCAAAAAAAGCATTGTATTATTCTGTGAATGCTAGTGACAGTATTCTGTTAAGCACTGCCTGACTTCTGTCAAGCTATGAAAGCTGTTCTAAAATCAATTGGATCAATAATATAGTCTCTAAAAATAAAATTCCCTCCTGTCCTTCCCTTGACTGCTGTGAATCGAAGCGCTGCTTTATATAGATGATACTTACACACAAAAATACCACTTATAGGGTTTGAATGGACAATAGCAACCTCAGCACAGAAATTGTTCCTGATCTGTTTTGGATTTTGGAATTAGAAAACTTGCCATACTAAAGTTTAAGACATAGAATACAAAATATTCTTTACTTTTTATAAGAATACCTACCATCTTCAACTAGGCTTACTAGGAACTATCTAAAATAAATTAATTGAGATCTAAACACCTGTGCAAAGGTTGCTGTTACTCTGACCAGGGTAGCTACTCATTTGAGTGTGTTTTTTTAAAAGCCAAAGAAATGTGGAAGCACTTACTTGAAATTGCTCCTAATTCATGGCCAGCACTAATCAGCACGTTCTTAAATCTGCTACTTTATACAGCTATGAGCCCCAAACTGGCTGGTACTCACAGCTACTGCCACATATATTCAAGAAATATAAACACAGGATCCTTTTCCTTGGCCTAACTATTGTCACACCCAAATGAGCTGATGTCACCTAACCTATCTAAGTAATACCAAACCTAATATTTGCTTATTACCTCACAATTCTTGAACACCACGGATGGTAATCATGTTATCCATCTGATCACAGGTGACTTTTTTAATAAAAATTGAGCTCCCCAGTCATCTTCACATCATCTCTTATTGCCACTTTTTACTTGATATGTATTGGAACATCCTCTCTTTGATTTCATTGTCGCTTATTGTTTAAATACAGAAATCTTTCTTCCTATAAACCTTTACACACTTTGCTAGCTGTACTTTATTTGATGCTCTTCCCAGTTGCCACACTTCCTACCTGTCTTGGGGTGATTCCATGACAATACTGTATTCCCCATTGCCTACTTGATCTTTAGCGTACCTTTAAATTGGAAAGGGTGGAGAGAGAAGCAGAGAGAACTGTACAAAGCGGCTAGCTTGACCTTGCAATTAGAATGTTTACATTGTTTTCTCTCTCAACTCTGACCATTTTTGCTGGTTAGGAGAGCAAAGTTGGCGCTCTAGCTTCTTTGGCTTTCAGCTGAGAAGGGACTGTGATCTGCCTCAGTGCCTTCTTTTCCTTTTCGGACTGTTTCTGGCTTGCTTTTCATCCGAGACCAGCTCTCATCTCCGGACCTGCTCGGCGGGACCCTCCAAGGGGGATCGTCGGACCCTGCCTGGCCGGCCCGGCCCAGCTCAGGACTGCAGGTTTCACCTACAGAAAGGACTCTAAAATCCATAGTCCTCTTTTAATATCCTTTTCTGCCCCGTGCCTGCAGGTGACTCTGTTAAATAAATAGGTTTTTTTCACTTTCATTAGAGAAATTATTTTCCCAAACCTATGGGGGAGGGGCTGCCGGGGCCTGCTTGCCTGGCAGGCAGGAGAGGGAGAGAGACACCCCTCTCGGGTTGTTTCCTCCTGGATTTGTGTCCATAACAGCACACTACCTTTTTATGCCTAGTCATTCATAATGGTTTATGGAAAGTGTATACTCTTTCTACAAGGGAGCGGGGGTGTGTGTGTGTGTATATCTATCTATATCTTTATCTATATCGATCTATATCTATATATATCTATATATCGATCTCTCTCTCTCTATATATAGATATCTATATATATGTATACACACACAAACACACATTAGAGTATGATCTGATTAACAATTGGCAATTGTTAATTATTAACTGATTGGCAATTCCTTGATATACTGACATACTGGTTTTGTCTGGGAGAGTTAATTTTCTCTGTAGGAGCTCATACTGCTAGGCTATATTTTGGATCTGTGACTGAGGCAGTGCTGATAACATGGGGTATTTAAGCTGTTGCTGAGCAGTGCTTGAACTGTACTAAATCTTTTTCTCACACTACCCTGCCAGCACGTACACTGGGGATGCACAAGGAGTTAGGAGGGGACACAAAGAAAGACTGTTCAAAAAGAAGAAATCTAGAGAGGATTTGCATCTAGATTTGCATGTGGACTAAGTTAGCTTCTCTGAATTTCTCTCCTGATATTGCCACAGGAAACAGCTATGAGATAAAAGAAGGTTTTTCAGTCTAGTAAAACAAATTATAACAGAACCCAGTGTCTGGAAATTGAAGCCAAAAAAATTTCGCATATTTTAAAGTTGAGAAATTAACTATTGGAAAAGTTTAAAAAAGATAATTTGGCAGTATATTGCTTAAAATATGAACATCAAGACTTATTTTTTCCTTATGAGATTTACTCTCACTTAAAGTGAAATCACTAAATGACATTTGTGTAGAAAGTCAGGCTAGGTAATCACAATTTCTTTTTCTGATTTTAAGAGTCTGCCAAGTTCCTTTCAGTCTGTTTAAGAGATGGCTATCACATATCCGGAGCTGGAAAAAATCTGGGATCTAGATACATACCATTTAAAAAATTTCAGACTTAAACAACGACTAGTTTTATGAATCTTGAAAAAGTTGTCAAACAGTACTCAAAAAGAAACTACTTTCCAAATGTTTCCAGGTCTAATAAGACCTAATATAGAGCTATAGTACTGATATTTAAAAAAATAAATAAAGGAACCAAGAAATAAATGTATTTAAAGAATCAGCAGGAGAAGAACATTTTCAGACAGTTTCATAACTACTGAATGATATTTAAATATAGAGAATGTTAGGCCCAGATGGGCATGCTGTGAACTATTCATAATGTTAAATGCTAATATTCATAAAACAACAGATTTCACCCCTTATGAATTGAAATACATGAAACTGTTACTGTTCTATTATTGTTGCTTTAATCAGTAAACCTTAAATAGGTTTAGATTTTAGCAGTTAATTGTTTATCAGCAGAGAATTTTACCCACTTGTTCTTCCTTTATCATGCAGTAAAGTCATAAGTGCCTAAGAATTAAGATTAATGATCTGTGTGGGCTTGAGTTTCAAGATGCGAATATTGTGTCAGTGCTCACCCATGCCAAAGGAATGGAACAACCTGTTCCTGCATTTTCATGACACAGAGTGAACATAACCCACATGCAGGCCAAACCTCAGCATATTTAGTATGGTTGCTGCTGCTTCAAAAGACGTAATTACCTCAAAATCTGTGTGAAGTACTGTGAAGTATCTATTACTGTACACAGTTGAGTAGAACACCAAAAATAGTGCCAGTCGCTGTCACATTTTTAAATGGTGAGTGAGCACTGTTAATGTACTCACATTGCCTCTTTAAAAGGAAGCAAACAGTAAAAATGAATCAGAAAAGGCTGGAAAACAATTTTCTTTGGGAAAGGAACGTAGGGTGAACCAAAACTGTCTTTACTCGTATATTGCTCAAAACATAGTTTTATTTATTATGTTAACTGCATGCACAGCTCAGAGGTCACTAATCAATTTATTAAAGCAAATAAAAACAAAAATCACTTTGCAGGGGCAGGAGGTGAGGTTTGAGGGGCACTAATTTTCATTGCAATGGATGACCTAAATATCTCCAGTCATAGCTGGAAAAAATAAACTCTTTTCATTGTAATGATTTATGGGAGGCATGTCTGATTAGGTTTGTATCTCCATTTTCTCCTGTGGTCTCAGTTCCCAAACAAGCTGCCTGTTCAATGATTCACTGGCATCACAGAACCATAGTGCATCATAAAAAATGCAATCTGGTCAGAAAGCTTAATCCAGTTGACTGTGAAGACAGACCAAACCAAAATTAGACTACGTTACACTACAATATTTCAGCTGGAAGGGATCTACAGCTATCATCTTGTTCAACTGCCTGACCAAGTCGAGGCTGACCAAAAGTTAATGCATGGTGTTAAGGGCATTGTCCAAATGCCTCTTGAATGCTGGCAGGCTTGAGGTATAAACCACCTCTCTAGGTAACCTTGTTTGACCACCCTCTCAGTAAAGTAGTGCTTCCTATTGTTCAGTCCAAAACTCCTCTGATGCAGCTTTGAACCATTCCTGTCCCTGGATCCCAGGGAGAAGAGCACAGCATCTCCCTCTTCACCTCCTTTCTTTAGGAAACTGTACAGAGCAATGAGGTCATCCCTCAACATCCTTTTCTCCAAACTAGACAAACCCAGGGTGCTCAGATGCTCCTTAGAGGATATTCCATCAAGCTCTTTCAGAGTTCCAATGCCCTGTTCCACTCACCAACTCAACCGATACCATCTCTCTACCTGATCTCAAAGATAATAGTAGCTGCTTCCACTTTACTAAGTAAATTTTGTATTTAGTAGTAACTGCTGTATAATTAAGGTCTTTAAGGAGCCATTCATGAAGAAGATTTTGCAATATGCTAATGAAGCAAACTTCTTACTTACATGGGGAATTGTATTTCTGCTCCTCATTTTTTAGGTAGAAACACATAGTTCATATTCCATAGCTCTACATTAAGATTTTTCCAGTTCTTTTCTCTTCGTATGCCTTTTTTTAGATCATTTCCCCAGCACACAGAAGCACAATGGAAGGCTTGCTTATATGGAGTACTGTGTTCAATCAGGAAGTGCTTAATCAGGTCACCCATTTTATCAGGTTATGTCTTGCATTTTATCAGGTGTTGGTGTGCATAATGATAATGTCAATCATTAGAAAGAGAAGCTATAGCATTATGTTATATTTGGCCGGTGTAATATTTTAAAGTTTAAAATATTTTATGTATCTTTAGGGACTTCATATTGCTAGCAGCCCCAATTAAGATGGTAAGATAAAGTAGACCTCCTGCAAGAACTGAAGACACTAGGGATGGTAGTTAATCCTCACTGCTGAAACAATGTTTTCTTCTTGGGGTTTATGTGCATCAGGCTTGATATGCCAGCAGGAGAAAAAAATCAAAGAGGATAATTCTATATGAAAAGAAAAGCTAGATGTGGAAGAGGAACACAGTCTAGCTGGACACAAAGGACAAAAGGCCCTGAAAAAGAGAGTACGGGAAATTCAAATACACTAGGATATTCAAGGGGAGGAAGAGTGACTATATAGGAGGCATATGCAGACCCAGACATACGAGCAGTTTTTTGTGTTAGGTTTATGGAATCATAGAATATGACCTTGTGATAATTTAGAGCAGAAGGTGTCTGTGGATACTCCTAACCCAACTTCCTGCTCAAAACAAGGTGACCTCTGTAGTCAGACCAGGTTGCGCAGGGTTTTATGCCGCTGGGTCTTGAAAACCTCCAGGGGTGGACAGAGACTGCAGAACTTCTCTAGTTAATCTGCTTGCAACCAAGCTTCCACCCTTTGCTTCTGCAGAAAAATTTGTCTTATACTCAATATCAACCTTATTTTAACTTACACCTGTTGCCTCTTATCAAGCTTCCATGCACCACTGTGCAGACTCTAGCTCTGTTTTTTCTATAACTTCCTCATAGGACCTGGGAGGGGCATCTGTTCAGTTTAACCATTCTTCTGTTTCTCCAGTTTAGCCTGGAGAAGACCTTTCTTCTCCAGGCTAAACAGGACAGGGTCTCAACTTGCACCTACCTTGGTGGCCCTTTGATGAATGTGCTACAGCTTGTAAATGTCTATCTTGTATTGTGGGGCCAAAACTGGACACTGTATTCCAGGTGCACTCTAATAAATGGTGAATGGAGGAGGAAAACCTCTCCCCTTGAACTACTAGCTCTGTTCATGTTAATATAGCCCAGAAGGCTGTTGGATCTATTTTCTGCCAGGACATACTGTTGGTTCATTTTCAACCAGCTGTCTGACAGGACCCTAGGGCTTTATTTCACAGAGCTGCTCTCCATCTAGTCTGTCTCCAGCCTCTGTCACTGTAGGGTTTCTTCCGTTTCATGTGTAGGTCTGTAGATTTGGCCCTGTTCAATTTCATGATGTTCCCGTCAACCCATTCGTACAGCTTTGCAAGCCCATGGACTAGTCTCCTCAATTTGACAGCATCTCCAAAGTTGATGAGGGCACACTCCATTGCCTTTTCCAGACCATTGTTAAAGATATTAAGCAGAACAGTTTCCAGATTAGATCTCTCTGGGACTCTATTTGTTATCAGTCTCTGATATGACCTCAACCCATTAACCTTGCCTTTTGAGCCTGATTGTTCTACTAGATTTTTACCCATTGGTTTTTCACTCACCAAGCCTTAGTGTCCTAAATCATGTGCAAGAACATGGGAGAAGGCAATGTTGAAAGTCTTGCTGAAGTTTATGTAAATGACATCCCTCATTCTTCCTTCCTGTGTCAACCCAATCATTTTATTACAGAGGCAACCAGGTTGGTCAGGCATGATTTACCCTTAACAACCTATTTCTTCATATGGCTAGAGATGTGATCCATAAAGACTTTGTGATTTTCCCAGAGACAAAATGAAATTCAATGGCCTGTGGTTTACCAGGTTTTGTCTTTTGATCTTTTTGAAGATGAGTGCTTTTCTTCATTCATCAGAAATCTCCCCAGTCTCTGTTACCTGGGGAAGGCAACACAAAGCAATTGTGCAAGGATATTGGTCAGTTTTCCTAACATCCTAGGGTGCAGCCTGACCTAAGGATATGTTTAGATGGAGATTTTTCCAGATAACACCAGTTTTGATTCTCATCCACTGCTAATTTTTCTTCCCCTTCTTAAAACTTCGTTAATCACAGGGACCTGGGAGACCCTATTGATGACTAGTGAGGCAAAAGTGTAAGAAACAAAGAGTAACTCAGTCTAGTTTGCATACATTGCCTCTAAATTACCTTCGCCCTTCCACATTTTCCTTTGCAGTGTTTTGCTGCTGACGTAACCACAGAATATTTGCTTGTTGCTTTTTATGTTCTTTGCAGGCATCCAATTTCTGTGATTTTTAGCTTTCCTAACACTATTCCTAAATACCTAGGTAATGATTCTAAATTATTTCTCTGTAGCCTGTACTACTTCCACTTTCCATTTTTTGCATTGAGACAGTGTCCTTGCACAAGATCCCACCAAGACATTTCCTGAACACACTTAAGGATACTTGCCTGAAGTCTAGGGTCAGTATTCTTGCCCTTCTCTATTGTCACTCCCCTTAGTATTCTGAGCTCCACTGCTTTCAGGTCACTACAGCCAAGACTGCAATTGATTGCCATCTCCCCAACCAGTTATTCCTTGCTTGTGAATAGCAGAACCAGCTGCATGTCACACAGGGCTGGTCCTCTCTGTACTTCTTTAGAAATCAGCTTGAGTGCTTGCATCCCACAGCATTTTCATTCCAGCAAGGAAAAGAGAGATCGAACATCCCATAAGAGCCAGGGCCTGTGATACAGAGACATCCAGGAATTATTCTCCTTTTATGCCCTTTCTAAAATACTGTTGATTTGAATAAATTGAATGAGAGAAGTCTGACCACAAAATAACCTTGTCATTGCTGCTGAGAGAGCAGATGTTGAACTTCAGTGATGTCCTGTGGTGAACAAGGCAGATTCTCAATATGGAGCCCAGGTACCTCAATCCTGACAAATGCAGGCTGGGAAACTAGGTCTGTCAGCCATTTTGGCATGTGTGAGGGACTAGGAGTGCATTTAGATGGCTGTAGCCTGCACTGGGAATGCGAGCAGTTCAGAGAAACAGAGCACAAGATCAGAGTCCTGGCAGAGCTGAATCTGGTGGCTTGCATTCATGGAGTCATAGAATACTAGGTTGGAAGGGCACCTCAGGTGTCATCTGGTCTAACCTTTCTTGGCAAAATCACAGTCTAGAGAAGATGGCCCAGCACCCTCTTCAGCTAAATCTTTAGTGTCCAACACTGGGAAATCCATCACTTCCCTAGGGAGATTATTCCAATGTCTGGTTGTTCTCATTGTGAAAAAAATTTCCTATTGTGTTTGACCAGAATTTTCCCAGGAGTAACCTGTACCCATTACCCCTCCTGTTTTCCATGTGACTCATTGTAAAAGAGGAGTTTCCATCTTTTTATCTGCTGTTTACATACAGGAGCATTGTTGTGGTCAATGAACCAACCAGGGGGCCACAGAGCCCAGAAACAGAGGTTTGGTGGGCTGGTACCAAAGAGTAAAACCCCATTCTGTGAAGATGGCTTCTGCCTTTGAATTCCTAGGATTCCTGAGGGGTGGTTCTGTCTACAGTTGACAGACACCCCTTGTGTCCCCTAAGGGAAGGTGTCCTGGCCTGTCCCACCCTCCTCCTCTTCCTATGGGTCCCTGTGGTGTCACCCCGCCCCCTTCCCTGTATCCTTTATAAAGCCCCTGATTGTCTTGCCTCGCCCTCTTCGCATCCGGACCGCTTCGAGGAAGCTTAATAAATCCTTGGAAAACGGCCTGAAGGGCCACCCCTGCTCATTAATTTCTGGCTGCGCCTGGGTTATCCACAAACCCCAGGCACGCTGGGCTCCGTGCTCTCCACCGCACGGGCTGGGAGGCTGGCAAGCGAGGCACCGAGGTGCCCCGGGGTGTTCTACCTTTGTGTAGGACGCGCCTGGACCAAGCTGCTGCCATCTCAGCCCGGCCAGCGTGCTGGTGCATTAATATAGAGCATGGCTATAAGTTCTTCCCTAAGCCTTTTATTCTCAAGGCTGAAGAAACCCAGTTCTCCCAGAGCCTCTTTCCTCACATTGTCAGGCTTCACAGTCCTTTAATAATCTTTGTGGTCATTCTCTGGATCCTCTACAGCCTGTCGACATTTTTTTTTCATAGTGGGGACCAAAACTGAGCACAGTATGCCAGGTCTGGCCTGGAAAGCACTGAGTGGGATAATTACTTCTTTGTATGTGGTGGTGATACCCTCATTAATGCAGCCCAGCATCCTGTTGGTTGCTTCACAACAATGGTCACTCGTTTGGAGCCTTTATTGATTTCTGAAACATTCAATTTCATTTCAAATTATTAAAAAACCCAAACCACAAAACAAAAAACCAAAACCAAAACCAAACAAAAAAGTCCCTGTGTACTTAGTTTCTATTATATGTTTCTGTTAAAATTGGATCAAAATAATTGTTTAAAATTGGATCAACCAATTTTAAAAAGAAGAATTTTGGGGAGTCAGATCTGTTTCTGATTCAGTCACACTTCCAGCACATTCTAACAAGCAGCTGAATGAGGGTATTCCAGGACTTGTAGGATTTCAGTCCATTCTTCTGAAAGGGTCAGACACCTTTAGAGATGCTCTTTACATAATCCATAGAAGACCAGAGTCTGCCTTGTCATGTAAGGACAGCAACACCACATCTATATGGAAGGAAGAACAGCCTTCAGGTAGATGCAGAATTCCAGATAAAACATAAGTCTTTCCCCTTTCTTGTTTTTCCTGGTATTTCTGCAGAAAGAAGCGCGAAAAGTAACAAAGAAAGGAATACAGATGACTGAGAAATCAATAAACTTTGCTAAGATTTAAACTTCCCAATTAATCACCTACCCTGCTTTATTTTTATGTGTCCTATGAACTAGTATCACTTTGGTATCCAAAATCTTTCCAATCTTACGTTAGCTATTACGTTTTATGGTTAGCTTCCTATAAATCCAACAGTTATTAATGAGTAAGAATACTTCACAAAAAGAATACTTTTTCAACAAGCTTGGTTTTTTGTGGATTTTTTTTAAGGGGCCTACAGACTAAAATGTCTAGGACTGAGCCACATTATTTCTTTTATTTTGTGAAGAGAAGAAAAAATAAATATTATAGACCTACAGCATAAACCTAATAGTCTCTTAAATTGCTGTTAGCATTTTTGGAGTGAAGCTTAGAACTCTCTTATTTTTCTTCCAGCTGAAGAACAAAGTCAAGGAAATGGAATAATTTCAGCTAAACTCAAAGAACTGTTGGATTCTACAAAATTTCTGGCGGGCTTTCATTATCTGATTATATGTGTGTGGTTGCTTTGTGTCTCATTAATTTCTTGGTTTTCTCTCACCAAATGATAGCGTGAAGCAAGTTCGTAGCATTTTTCAACCACACCAAGTAATAATATCCAGGGATATTTCTCCTAGTCTTCCTAAACTGAATATTTAGAATCTTTGAATACAAGCAAAAGCATATATTTGATTTTACTAATATTGCAGGAGGCCAGCAGAGGCAAAATAACATTATGGCTCTTATTCTTTTCAGCAATTTTGTTATTCTAAGAAGTCAAAACATTTTAAAGCCACTATTTTAGTCTTGAAATAACTACTGCCTAGCTATTTCTGTTTAAAAGATGCGTAAACTGAGACCCCATAAGGTTTTGTGAGCTGCCTGAAATCAAGCAATGAGTTACAGAGAATTGGTTATAAACTTGAGGGTGTTTGTGTGAATTTAAAATTCTGGAACTAAAAAATATATCATAGTGGTTAAATGGCAGACAGAAATTTAGTGTATAAATGGACCTGAGGATGATTCAAGCTTTGATACTGTCTTTTCAGTGGCTGGGGACACTGCAGATGGGGCAGCTGCTCTCCAGCCGATTCGCTGCACATTCCCCTGTGTCAGTGAGCCCCAGCCCTGGATACACACCCTCAGATCCATCACTCAGCAGACTGGCAGACATGTAGTGGTTATCACCTCACTTTGCTGTGTGGACATACTCAAGAAGTTAACCAAAAGTCAAGTGCTAAAGAAACCACAGAAAATGCACTACAGAAGATTGAAAGGTAAAAGAAATGTAAAATACCCTTTATATGCTCTCATTTCTAATGATTAGGGTTTTATGCACAAATCAAAACTAGTTGGGAATCAAAAGAAATGAGAAAAAGCAGAACCCAAAAATCAAATGACTAATTAAAATTTTCTGACTTTTGGCAGCTGAAAGATTTTTTTCTTTTAATTCAAGTGTCTTTCCTTGCCAATTGCATTTTTTCCTGAATTTTTTACTGAATAGCTTTTCCCTTATGATGTATTTATTATAGTGTGCAGTGAATATTAAGGTGGGATTAATTCTGATACTAAAAAAAAAAAAAA